>CAOKZL010002083.1:0-245867 GCA_948472985.1 Iguana delicatissima | reverse complement strand
TTGTCCATGCGGACGTGTTTAGCCTGAAGTCTCCTAGGGGAAACATGACTGGGGATTTTCCTGGCCTGACCTAGTTTCGGTCGTTCGACCTCTTTGTCTATGTACCCACTCGGGCAACCTCTCTGGCATGGCAAGCATATTTGATATCAAATTTATATTCCCCGGGATGGGGTCTGTCATTGGGGTAATACATTGATAGGAAAGCCACTAGCTGCCACTGGTTTAAAATATTTTAATAAATACAATATACAATAAATTACTATAAACCAAGTCACAGATTAAGGGTACAAGCTTAAAATTATCTTCTGTGAAGGACTAGGATACCTGATATATATTGCTTTTTTGCTAGACTGCATGTGAAAATTATGGTTCAGAAATGCATGGATGGTACACTGGACAAAGATATGAACAAATAATTCAACCTGTTTTTGTTTTTTGGTTTTTTTTGGCAGGTTCAACTCTTCAATTGGATGTCTGGGATGGATGGAAAGAATTCCTGACTGCATGCCTCTTAGGAAACACACTCAAAATCCAACACTATCTATCAAAGGAAGAACCAGTACTCAAGTATGTTGGCTCAGAATCAGTCTAAAGCTTTATGTTCAAAAATCCTTTTTAACTCTTACAGAAATAAACATATCCACTGAACGATGATGTAACATCCCCTTGTTATGGAACCTTGGCACAAAATGGTCTAAGCATCTCATTGGATCCATTTATTATATTTGTATACCACTTTTTTTTGAAGGAAGTCACAATGGCATATGTAGAACTTCCTCCCACCACCCTTTTTTACTGCTATCATGATACACAAAGCCTTTTATGGCTTAGGTCCAGACTGTCTGAAAGCTGATATTTTCTTATTTGAGCCTACCCAATTCTTAAGATCTTCAGGGGAGGGTTTTCTCTCCACCCCACCACTCTCACAGACAATTTCCCTATTAGCTATGCTTGTAGGTGTGTTTTCATGGCAGTTTGTATGATTTCCTGGTGACTGTTCACCCCAAAAAAAATATATTTGGGGGGATTCTGAGGGCTTCAGATGTTTAGAGAAGGACCACAGATCTGCCCATTCATACTCTGAGCCAATGATGGAGAGACCCTTTGAACCTCTGGATGCTTTGGGCTTCAGCAACCATGATCCCATAACATTGGCCATGCTGGCTTGGGCTTCTGGGAGATAAATCTAAAAACATCTTAAGGGTCATTCTTACTTTTTGTTGTTGTCTGCCTTTGAGTCCTTTCCAAGTTAGAGTGATCCTAAGGTGAACCGATGATGGGGTTTTCTAGGCAAGATTTGTTCAGAGGTGATTTGCCTTTGCCTTTCTTTGAGGCTGAGTGAGTGTGACTTGTCCAAGGTCGCCCAGTGGGTTTCCATGGCTGAGCACGGATTCTACCTTGATCTCCAGAGCTGCAGTCCAATGCTTAACACTGTCTCTCCATTCTTACTCTAACCACTACATTACACCGGCTTTCAGTTATCTAATTCATTACCTGTTCAGTTATCCAAAGAATATCCTATCTGCTGTGTGTCTCTGTCACCATATTCCTTTGAAATACAGTCGTCCCTCCATATTTGTGAGTTTGATATTCGTTATTTGTTGATACCTCTGCTTCCCTTGCACACTCACTCACATGCATGGGTGGCTAGGGGAGCAGGAGGAGGGAAGCCACATGCATGTGTTCTCTCATGCTCATGTGGGCTGGTGGGAGACAAGGGGATGGGATGAGACAGTGGGAGGAAGGAAGGTGCACACATGTGTTCCCTTACAATTGGGTAGGTTGGTGGGAGACAAGGGGATGGGAGGGAGGGAGGAAAGCATGTGCATGCATTCTCTCACTCACTCACTCACTCAGTTGTGGGGAGAAGATATTCACATTTTTCCACTTTCGTGAGGGTCTTGCACCCCTAACCTTCACAACAGTGGAAAGACAGCTATGTTGCCTTTCCTTGAGTTACCTTTTAATTATCCAAATAGTTTGGATGTCCTTTTAGGGCTAGGCTCTTTGGATACATGGAACACAAATACCTACCAACTAGAATTTTGCAAATTATCTCTTTTTCTTCTTTTACAGCTGATATATTTTACACTTGTTTTCTTTCAGATATCAAAAGAGGGTAGCTCTTTACATGGCTGCTTTCTTTGGACATCTTCAGCTTTCAGCCTGGCTCCTGAAACAGGGTACGAGGCCCACTGAAGCAGTTGGTGTGCACCCCTACCGTGAGTGGTGTCATGAAAACAATCATTCAGATGTCACCAACTGCCCTGTGCATGCAGCTGCAGAAACAGGCCAACTCATGGTGCTGAAAGCCTTTGTTAATTACAGTGTCTTATGCCTTGAATGCCAAAACTCTACAGGGCACACTCCACTGCAGTTATGCATCCAACACAGACATAAGGACTGTGTCCTGTATTTAGTCACCAAGATATGGTCAGTGGTTTCCTATCCTAATTTCTCCCTTCCCATGAAAATCTATATTAAGTTGAAACTGTGGCTTCTTAAAGCTCAAAACAATATCCATATGAAAAAACGATGCAACCAGGCAGCAACTTTCAGAACACGAGTTGGAGATGTTGTTCTTGTGGATGGCTTCACAAAACCAAAAATGACTTCCAGAAGTTTTTATTCAGCCAGCATCAAAGATGTGGATAGCAGAGGCTGCAAACTGCCAAGCTTAAGCTATCGGTTTCAACAAAGTGAGGGTGCCTGCGGTGGCCCAAGAATTTCAAAGCAGTACTTCAAAGAGACGAATGTCAAATTACCTCCAGTGATAGATGGGAATAAGAGAGCTGAGATGGACAAGCGTCAGCAAAAAACAAACACCAAAAGGAAGAAAAGAAGTCTTAGAAATGAAGACTATATGGATCAAAATATGTGTTTAGCCCGGGTCCCGCTACCTCCTGCACCTGTCCTTAAGCCACCTTATTATTATTCCATACCTAATGCAAAGTTCCTGCTAAATCCTTTTCTGGAGTCTTTTTCAGAACACAGTGGAAGAACTCCAAGAGAGAATGCAATCTACTGCTTAGCCATAGCCAGGTATGTTTCTGCTTCCTCCCTGCATCTTTTAAACCAAAGATTGATGACTCATTCAGAAATATACACCAAGACAGAAGTTAGCAACAAATGGCATTTAGTAGGGTAACAGCCTTATTTCAAATTGCTACTTTCAAAATTTGAAAAATAAAAATGAAACCAGACTTTGAACAATATTAATCAGTGAACCTAAAAATGTTAAAACATATTTAGTCTAATCTACAGTAGAACATTTTCTTCCTTGGATTCAGCTGGCAGTGTGTTGTGTCTACTGTCAATATGTGGTAACAAATTCCATTTTTTTTTAAAAAAATCCCTACTGATTTTTCATTGTTAGCCTGTGTTTCTGAAAAATGCGAATTTAAGGAAGGAAGCTGCTGTCCTGTACTTGGGAATAACTCTGTATCTCCATCCCTCCATCCTTTTATTTATATCTCACCTTCTTACCAAACTGAGCCTCAGGGCTGCTTACAAAATTGAGGGTCATTTTTTTAAAAAAAACATACAGGGTTAGAAACATAGAAAAATTGAGATTAAAATACTGTTAAATGAACGAGAAATTTAAAGCAACTTAAAATATTACTTTAAAACAAATAATAAAAGTAGTACAGCATCATTAAAAAAACAACAACCATTGGAATCAGTAAGACCTGCTCTTAAGTAGAATAGCCTGAGATTGGGCTGTAGATCATGAAATAAGTTTAAAACACAAGAACAGTTAAAGCACAATTACCATTTAGCAATAAAGCATTATCAAAACCTGTACAGTAGTCAACCAATAAAGCATGTTAGGTCAAACCAATGGTGACCAAAGCATTGTGGCACTGCTGTCTCAGAGGCCATTTCTGCACTGGCCTGAGGCCCCTCCCTAAACTGCAAACCCCAGGATTTCATAGGATGTTGAAAGTGGAATAATAGCACTATAACAGTCCAGTGCGGAAATGGCCAGAGTTCTGACCTCCTGATGAGATAAGCAGGTGAGCTGTAATTACAATGCTTCTCTTTCTCCAGTTCTTCTGTTCCATTTCAGGTTTCTTGACCAGAGTTTAATCTCTGGGTACTTCTAAAGATACACACACTCTACACCATGACCTGGACATCATGCTACGCTGTTGTAGTGGTATATCATCATCATCATCATGATCATCATCTTTATTTTTATCCCACTTTTCTCCCCAAGGGGACTCAAAGCAGGGACTACAGCCTTAAAAGAAACATAATTGAAAACTGATATACAAAGGTTAAAACAAAATATTCCATTTTAACCACCATGGCAACATCCTGTGGCATTCTGGGTTTTGTAGTTTAGTAAGGCTCAAGAGTTCTCTGGCTAAGAATTCTAAATACTTCTCCCTAAACAGTAAATCCTGTAGAATGTTTTCATGGCAGTTGAAGTGGAATAAAGTGCAGTGCAACAGTGTAGTATGGTAGGGGAACCACTCAAAAACACTTTTTGGCAGCTCATCAGCAAATCAGGGTTGGTGAAATGGATTGCCCTAGCTTGCTGCTATAGTTTGACTCACTTTTTACACACTTTACCAGCAACTGCCTAAACAAACAGGGTTGCAACCATCACCACCCTGCCAACAAGAATTATACTGAAACTTTAAGTAGAACTGATGCAATAAATGCCCTGGAACTGATGGGGTTTTCTTATTCTGAGCAGGTCAGCTGAAGTACAGGGTAAAAAGACTGGCCTGAGTAAGAAGCTTTTTTCCTTCATAGCCACCTGAAGGGGAAGGAGGTGGGAACTAGAAGCACCTATTCCTCATTGGAGACAAAAATGAACCCAAATCTAAGTCCTTAACTGTCATCGGCTGAAGCCACCATACATTCTCTTAGCACTTCCTAAAGGTTATAATTACTTATGCATGGGATCTAGCTCTTTTGCAAGCTTTAAAAAGCTGTCTTGTTAAGCAGTGCTACCCAAACTGGTTGCTCATGGACCAGTGCCAGTCCATGAGTAATCAGCTGCCAGCTTCCATCTCTGGGAGTTTCCAGGATAGAAAGAAACTATTGTAGCCAATGGACACAAATAGAGTACCAATGCCTGATACAGTGATGGAAAAAATTGCTGATTTTCCACAAAAAAGTACTCAAAGAAACACTCCTCTAAATGACCCTGTCTTCTTCCCCACTAGCTTGACCAGGCTGGCCCTCACCACTGGTCCAGACTCTGACGAGAAAATATCTATTAGGATGACAATAAAAGTCCTGCTTGAATAGGCTTTTCAAGACAGCTTTCTTGCCTTGAGATTCCTCTACCTCACCCTGAGGAAAAGAGGCCCCAGGTTCTGAGATCTGGGAATCCTATAGTTGAAAGTTTTGTCACCTCTGCTAGGAAAGAACATTGTAGAGCTCGAAACTGTGCAAATGGGCTACACAAATAACCAAGCAGTTAGACCAAGAAAAGACAGGTGAAGTTCCTCAAGACTATTTTTGAGGACTTCAACACCATCAGACTCCCAACATTTTTATTTTTTTCTGAATCAAAAAAGAACAAATTACTTATTTTAAGAGGCTCTAGGAAAGGTAATTCACATTTTAAATAGGTCCCCACTGCCCACTAGTCATTTCATTAAAAAAAAAATAGACATTTTGTAAAACCAGATGTGGATTCAGGTTAGATGATATTATCAGTGGCTACTTGTAATTATGGGTATACAGTGTCCCCATTATCAGACACAGTGTGCCTCTCACCAGTACCAGTTGCTGGAGAGAGGCTTGCCAGATGAAAACTGGAGATGGCTCCTGGGCCCTTAATGGTTGTGTAGAAAAGGGAATTTCAGCAGGTAAAACACAACTATCAAAGTAACAGGCCTCATCTTCAGTTTTCAGTCTGGAATTCTTGCTGAAAAACCTAAGAAGGATGCTATTGCACTCATGTCCTACTCATATCCTACTTCTGGGTTTCCCTTGGACATCTGAATGTCCACTGTATGAAAAGAATGCTGGACTAGATAGACCTTTGGTCTGATCCAGCAGGATTTTTCTAATGAAAAAAAGGGAGGCAGGTGTATCTTTGTTGGGTGGTTCTTCCAAAGCAGGGATGGGTAATTGTCATGGGCTAGGGATCATATTAGTTGCCCAGACCACACCTTCCCTTCAAAAATTGCCCTGTAGGGGGTATGACGGGTGACCCATTTTATGCCCAGGAGTGGCCTTGTTCCTTTTGTAAATAAAAGGCATGACTGGAAAAAGAATGGTGATAATGTCTTCCATGTGCCCTAGAGTAGAGCTTCCCAAGCTATCTTATCTGAGACACAGCAATTATTTTGTTTCCAGTGTGCCAATGGACACTAACTGTATGCCCACTGGGCACAATTGTTTCTTTCTTCTCTGGAAACTTGCTTGGGACTGGCACTGACTCAAGGACCACTACTCTGAGTCGCACTACCCTAGAGGAAATTTGGGGGAAACCTTTTAAATTTATTTTAAGTAATTGACCCCACAGCCCACAGAAACACATGCAACCCAAGGGTGTACTTGTACCTCGTTCTAAAACATAGGTACCATAATAGAAAAGCCCACTTCCCATACCCTCTCGTTTTCTCACCACACTAGATGTACATCAGCTAACAATGGAATAATAATTTAAACATACTGGTCAGATAGGAGGTTTTTCCCTCCCATTTCCCTATTGAATATCCAGTTTGTTATTTAAACTCTCCTGAGAATAAAATGCAGTGGAGAGTTGGTTGCTGGAGGAAATCACAAACACCATTATGTGAGTTATTGCAGAAGTGATCCTAAATATTGCTGAGTGGTTTTGGAAGCTTTCAGGTGATATGTTTCTTTTAAAAAAAAATGAATTATAGTGATTCTGCCAGAGCTTGAAAATTTACCTTTTGGATTATAGCTCCCAGAAAACCACTGCCAGCAGAGCCACCAGAACGGATTCTGGAAATGCTAAACGAACACTCACCTTTATAGTGTTGCTAAATCTCAGACCCTAGCCTTGACTCTCCAGTTTTCTTGGGTCATCTGCAGGAGGGAAACTAAAACTCTTTAGTTTTGGTGGGCTCATCTCCAGGCAAGAGAAAGGACTGTGTGCAAATCTCCAGCTCAGCTACGAAAACAGCAGCTTACTACACTTTGCAAGGCTCAGCTGATTTGTTGCTTCACCCTGCAAAGCCTCTCCGGGGTGTCTATCTGTTTACTTAGTTAGCATCTTCCTTTCCTCCCACTCCTTCTGGCATTAGGACTCACCCTTCCGTTATGCTCTGCATCCGCCTTCTGGCTAGAAGCACATAGGCAAAATTAAAGGTTTGTTATGGAGAGAAGGAACAGTTCCCTCAGCTTATCTTGATCTGAGAACATCCCCCATAGCTAAGATTTCTCTCTTAATTTCCAAACAAGAAAAAATTAGGGATGGGACGAATTCAGAATTTTCTGAATCCAAATCTGGATCCAAATTCCTGGAAGGTTCTGGGAATCCACAAATCTCATAAATCTCGAATCTTTCTAATCCTTTTTAAAAGGATTTAAAAAGCAAGGGAAGGAAGGATAATCTTGGGCAAGACACACTCTCTCAGCTTTAGCAAAAACCTGGGCAAAGGCAAATCTCCCTCTGAAGAAATATGGCCAGGACAATTGTCATAGTTTTGCCTCAGGATCTGCTTAGATTGAAAATGACATGAAGGCCCTTTCTACATAGGCAGGAAAATGTGGGTTAATCCCACATTTTCCTGCCTGTATAAACAGGGCCACATACTACAGTACAGAGATAATCCAGGTCAAAACTAGATTTTCTTTGCGTAGGTCCTTCTGGCATCCTGGGGTTTGTAGTTTGATGATGCAGCAGCACACTTTGGCAGAGAAGGCTGTGACACTTTGTAAAACTACAAAACCCAGAATTGTGTCTGAAAGAGCTTTGCAAGGGAGGTATGCAATGGAATGTTTCAGCTGTCCTTGAAATCTCAAGCCTGTACCTTCCAGTCAAGTGCTGAAGTTAAATATTAAATGTTCAGTTTAAACATCTTAGACGACAAGCTCAGATGTAATTTCTGATATTGTTAGCAAAGGCCATTATTATTCCAAGGGAAAAAGCCACCTACTTGCCATCTTCCCTTCTGTGTCTGGTCTCACAGTTTTTCAGGCATCTCTAAGAAACTATTTGGTTGGTGGATTCAAAAGATTCGGTTTGCCTATTTTGGTGCAGGGATTCGGATTCGCAACTCTCAAATCCTTGCTGAGGATTCAAGGATTCGAGGATTCGGTTGGCCCATCCCTAGAAAAAATATTCTCTCCCTCCTTTCTCTCTCCCTCCCTCTCTTTCTCTGTTTGAATGACAAGCTGTGAACAAATTTGGTTGGCACTTCATGCATAACACTTAATTACATCACCAGGGACTATCCCTAGATCTCAGGTTTTGGCTTGGAAACCTCAGGGCTTGGGTTGATCCTGAACGGATAACTCTACTTTTTAAAGCTTAATATATGTAAGATCTGCCTGTGGCACAAAGCCTGAATAAACCAGTTATTCCTTTCTTTTAGTGATCATTTCTCTGCTCTCCTAAGGTTTTTGTTTTGAATTGTGTAGCAGCAATAATAGAATCTGCTCAGTTATGGAAAATTGCCAGGTTTCATTCAGAGGCATTCCTACAAGTAGATGTTGTAAATAGCTAAATATTCTCACAGATGAGTAGATACTGCCATCATGTGTTAGGAGTGGTTTCTGTATAATACAGAAGTCCACATGTGCCAAACAGCTGAAGAAAAATAGCTCCATGAAACAACAATCTCTTGCAACTGTAAGACTGTAGAAAACAAGAGGAAAGTCCTGGGCAAGCTGAAAAATATTAAAATGTAGAAGAAGAAAATTAAGATTAAGTAATAAGCATAGACAGCCTATAGAAGAGATTGGTCTTCTTCACACAAAGCAGTTGGATGATAGTATAAGGGACACAGCGAGCTCAATTTTCTGTTGTCTCCAGAACAGAGGTGAGCAAAGTGTGTTTCCCAAATATTGGACTGCAACTCCCAATATTCTTCATCATTAGCTATGCTGGCTAGGGCTAATGGTCATTAAAATCGAGCAGCATCTGGAAGGCTGCAGTTTGCTGGCCACTGCTTTGGAAGAAACCAAAATTCTGGGAATTTTTATTATAATTATAATTATAAATAATAACTTCAGCTATGACTTCAGAGATACTGGCATGGTAAATAAGTTACTCAAACCTCCATGTTAGTCCTTTTAAGAGCCAATGGTGGATTTGCTACACAGCCCAAGGATCCCCATTAGCTGAGGGTAAAAAAGGGCCAGATGAAAAAGCTCAGTAGCATTCCTAGGAACTCACATGAATTTCTACAGCACAATCAATGCAAATATCAGGCATTTTGGCCCTAAAACAAAGTCAAAATTGGACAGTGCCACTTTGATTAATCGTTGATCAGGGACTACATGTTGGAATGTCTTTAGGGAAAATATCCTATGTGTAGGAATCTAGTATGTAATGGAAATTATTACTGCTAGACACTGTCTGCGTTTTATATAGAGAAAGTTTTCAGAGATTTATTTTTGTGTGCCTGCAGTCTGAAGTGATAGTATCTAATTAGTTGTCTGCCTTACTGAGACTTTTCCAGTAGTCACCACAGGGCTTCCATTAATGTAATGGAAATCTCCATGCTTGGCTACTTGGAATGTGGAACAGGAGTGTGAAAAGGTTCATGGCTACAGCACTCCATAGGCCAATTATAAAATTGTGTGTGTGTATGTGTAAAACAATGTATTTTTAACATTATGAGTACAGTATTATTAACTTTATTTATATCCCGCCTTTTCCCCAAAACTCAAGGGACTCAAGGAGGGTTACAAATTTAAATGATTACAATATAATTAAAAAGATACAAAAAGTCAACATTAAAATAGAATTAAAATATTAAAACAATTTAAAACATACACAATTAAAAACAATTAAAAAGTGACAAAGCAGTGCAGTTTAAAATAATACAGGAACCCTTATAGCCCTTTACTTAAAAGTTGTCAGTTCTAAAAACCTGTCTGAGTAAAAAAAAAGTCTTTGTCTGCCAATGGAAGGACAGGAAAGAGAGGGCCATTCTACTCTCCCTAGAGAAAGAGCTCCAAAGTCTAGGGGCAAGCACTATGAAGGCCCTATCTCATGTCAACACCAACCATACTTGGGCTAGTGGTAGGACTGAAAGAAGGGCTCTTTTGCAGATCTAAGAGTCCAGGCAAACTCATACAGGATGGTATGGCCAGTCAGATAGCCTAGACCAAAGCTTTAGAGGGCTTTATAGTAACAATAATTAAAAATGTATTGGAAGCAATGATTCCACAAGATTTATCTGTGGCTTATGAACTCATTTCGAGGAATTTATTTGTTTTGCTATATTGCTACATAGCTGACATATATTGGCAGCCACAAAGGCAAGTGTGGATAATAATTCATATTTTGGTCACCCAACCAAAAGTGTTCCCTGACACAGGAGGCACTATACAGTATATTGTAAGGAGCTCACTAAGACTCCAGCTGAAGCAATAAAAAGGAAGCTTTTCTATTGTACCTGCACTGTAAGAAGATAAACTTACATGATCCAAGAGCTGCAGTTTCTCCAGTATGGGAACTTAGAATGAAACTTTGCTAGCAGTTATTTGAATCTAAACCTGTGGTCTTTGTATGCCTTTCCTCAGCTCTGTTTCTCTTATCTTTCTTCCGCTCTGTTTCCTTTATCTTTGTATTCTTCATGCTACACAGTTATAGCACACTAGTTATGATCCTGTACTGACGAGTGTAGGGAAAAAGTTCTGCAGGTGGAACTACACTTATGTCTCTCATCTCAACCCTCCAGACTCACTGTTCAGCTCATGCAACTCCCTGCCTGCCCGCCATGGCCATTCAGTGGCCAGTGGAGAGAGAGGAAAGGGATCAGAGAAACATCTGGCTGTGTCCCCAGAATCAGATGCAGACTGATTACATCATCTGCTGAGAAAAGAAAGATGGTTGACTCACCAAGATCTTTTATAGAATGAGCAGCGATCATATAGAATTAAAACAGTGGAAGATTTGGTTCTGAGGAGTACAGTTTTCGGTGGTTTTCTTATATACAAATAGTACAAAAATATAAAATGGATAAAAAACTGTCATGATTTTGTACTGACTAAATCAGATTTCAAGAAACAGTTCCGCTCAGAAGATGAACATTTAGTTGGTAAAATGTATAAACAATTGTTGAAACCTGTCAAAGATTGTATGATTAAGTGGGCACAAGGCACTGGACATAATAGATCTAATATATTATGTATATTATACATACTACATCATATACATAAATATTGGACATAATATAATATAATGGGAAAAAATAAGATCAAAAAGAATTAAATTTATTTTGCCTTATGACCCTAAGAAGAATTTTTATAAGATGATGTATTAGTAGTACTTGACACCAGAAAAATGGCTCAAAATATATAAAGATGTTTTGAATAGTTAGAAGTGTGAACAACAAATGAGAACATTGTACCATATGCAGTGGACATATGAAATGGCCAAAAAATTCTGGAATCAAATACATACTATGATGTATAAAATCTCAAAAGCTGATGTGTTGTTAAACCCTGACCTATATCTGTTGGGACTAGCAGAAGATCAGCTGGAAAAGCAATATGGCAAGATATTAAGGAATATGACCCTATTATAGCTGCATGACTACTATATGTGCAGGAATGAAAGAGCACAGAGACTCCAGTGAAAGAATACTGTTAATTAACAGTGTTGAAACTAGCTGAAATGGACAAACTGATAAGAAAGAAATTGGTAGCAACTTTTACAAAAGATTGGGAACCACTAAGAGACCAGGGTTCAATTCCCACTCAATCATGGAAACCCACTGGGTGACCTTGGACATGTTATATACTCCATGCCCCAGAAAACCCCATGATAGGCTCACCTTAGTGCTTCTGTAGGCTGGAAACGAGTTGAAGGCACACAACAACAACAATATATCAACTAGAGCATTAGAACATTTAAGATTCTTTTGTTATACGAGTTGCACTTTATTTAATTACTGCTTGATCTATGACTACAAAAATAATCGCAATCATATTTAAATCTTTCTTGCAGTTCATTTAAAGAGAAGCCTTGGCTCCAGCAACTGGGCATTGCAAGAACCCTGGCCAAGAAAAGCATATGCAAAGCTGTGCATGGATGAGATCCAGTTTTAAATGAGCATCTTCAGATGATGATTCTTCAGGTGATGGAGTGGGGACTGCATATCATGGTATATATTCATAAATGCTGTGAAACTTAAGAACTTCTCCCCCAGTTCCTGCCACTGAAACAATGTTCACAATGGGTGAAGAAAAGTTTATGAAGGCATAACAATATGAGGCATTAACAATATGTCACTTGTCACTGAAGATGCTGAGACCCTTTTGTTACCCTGTTTTCTTGGGGTCTCGGGAGTGACACCTAAATGTGCTCTCAATTATACCAGTTGGGGGAAATTAGCCAAGAGCACAAGCTAGCAATACGAGAGGCAGGGCAATGGAGCGAGATCTTTCACCCAATGTCTACGGGGTCAGGCCGAGTCAAGAAGCAAACAGATGTGGAATTAACAATGGTGGTCTTTATTAAAAATACAAACAGACGATGTATGCAACACACTCACACAGACAACTATCAAAATAAAGGTTGGAGTGGGACAGAGGGAATTTCAAGAGGAATACTTGATTTGGGTGATATTACACCTGTCCTGAAGCCTGGGTATATCACTGCGAAAGTTCGAAGGTGTGTAGTCTCAGTACGTGGAACTGAGGGAAAGGCTCGCCAAACACAGCGGCAGCAAGACGGGATGGAAGTTCGGAGCAATCCAAGGAAGCTCACAAAATCAGGAGGTTTTATAAAGGAAAATATAGTCACAGGCTAGTCCATGCTTGGGGAAAACAATGAGTTTCGGGCTGGAGACAAAGCCTCCGAAAGGTCAGAATTTAGCATGATTGCGTTAGTTCTGAATTGACAATGGAATAGACAGTATGCAAACGCAGAGTGCTTGACAGGTGAGGATTCTAATCAAGCTGCCTGCTTGGGGCAGAGAGTTCTTTGTACGTGGCGTGCATACGTAATAAGAGTACTTGCCTTGAAGTCTCCTGAAGCGGCAGTGCGGCTATTTCTGGCAAGCCTGTATTTGTTTTGAAATATTACAGTGATTAGCGACCAAGCCTGTTTGCGTGCTTGTCTGGGGGCCTCGCAAGCATTTGGGGAAGGATGGTAGAAGAGAGCCAAATTATTGATTTCAAAATGATATCTAACGTCCCCAAGCCTGGGCCAGGAACTGGGGTGACACTTTGTATGAAGTGCTAAGCTACTGGGCTGTATAAATAGTCAAATACTTATTTATACACAGTTCCATCTGAGAAGAGGAAGCTGAAAGGCAAGCATTCTCCCCACCCCCAAATGAAAATGACAACTGAAACTGATTGTTTGTTTCATTCTTGAAGCCCTGAGAGAGACTGTGGTGTGAGCAAGAATTTTAACCAGAAGTCTTTTGGATACTCTGGGATGTTGTCAGTTTACCCTGCCGAGAGATATTTTGCATGCAGACAAAGACATACTGGGGTAATGGTCTAAGAAGTGGACTACAACTCTGGAGACCAGGGTTTGAATCCCTGCTCATCCATGGTAACCTAATGGGTGACTTTAAGCAACTCACACTCTTTCAGCAAAAGAAATCCCCCTCTTAATAAATTTTGCAAAGAAAACCCCATGATAGGGTTGCCTTAGGGTTGCCATAAGTCAGAAATGACTTGAAAGCACACAACAAGAAGTACAGATATCATATTAGGATAAGTGGACTCTACACATTCAATGAAGCCCAAAAAGAAAACTAAAGAACTCTTGGGACCTTTAAACTCTGTGGATTACAGTTATAGCCACTAAGGTTGCCAGAGTGAAAACTGGAGAGGGGTCTTGTACCTTTAATGGTTGCCTAGGAGAGAAAATTTATTACCTGGTTGCATGACAAGCAAAACCTGCTGAAATTCCCTCTTCCAAACAACCATTAAAGATACAAGACTCCTCTCCAGTTTTCACTCAAGCACCCATAGTAGCTGCCCAAATCACACTATTGTAATGTTGTTCTCAGCATGGTCAAGACATGGTCCTCCATGGGTAATACAACTTATTTGGTGTTGACTCTGAAAATTACTTCTGCTATTGATTTGTATTCATTTTTCCTCTTCTGTTCAGCATACATTTATCAGGATATCTTATTTGGATTATCTTATTGTGTTCCTTTATAGGAGGTAGAGTTAGAAGGGGCCTCATAGGCCAGTGAGTCGAACCTCCCTGCTCAATGCAGGAACTCCATCTAGAGCATTCCTATCAGGTAGCTGTCCTGCCTCTCTTTGAAGATGTCTAGAGAAAGATCCCACCATCTCTCTAAGTAATTTGTTCCATTGCTGAACAGCTTTTACCATTAAGAAGTTATTTTCAGTGTTCAGTTGAAATCAACCCTCCTGTAATTAAGACCATTACACCAGGTCCTACCCTATAGAGAAGCAAAGAATAACACTGTACCGTCCTCTCTGTGTCAGCCCTTTAGCCCTCTCCTTCACCATGAACATGCCCAGTTTGTTCAACCTTTCCTTGTATATTTGTTCTTCATACCTCTTATCATCCTTGGTGCCCTTCTCTGAACCTGCTCCAACTTGTTTATATCCTTTGTAAAATGAGAACTGAATGCAGTACTCCAGATGAGCCTGACTAGTTCAGAATATAGTGGGATTATTATTTCTCTTGACTTGGAAACTATGCTTCTATTAATATTATTTGCCTCCTTTGCTGAAGCTGCAGTGCTGGGTCATGTACAATTTATGTTCAAAAATAATCCCAAAATTCTTTCCACATGTACTATGGCTCAACCAAATATCCCCCATACTACAACTGCATGTTTAGTTTTTATGACCTAAAGAGAGAATTTTCCATTTGTCTTTGCTGAATGTCATTCTGTTAGTTTCAGCCCAGTTTTCTAGTTTATCAAGGCCCTTTTAAATTCTGTTCCTATCTTCCAACAGGTTAGCTATCACTACAAGTTTTGTGTCATCTGCAAATTTGATAAGTATTCCTTCCACGCCATCATCTAAGTCACTGATAAAAATGCTGAGTGATGGCCTCAGGACAGAAACCTGCAACACTTGATTCAAGATTTCCCTCCAGTTTGAAGCACAGACATCTTTGAACATGGTTTTCTAACCATTTGTGGATCCATTTGACAGCATTTCCATCTATTCTACAATTGATGTTTGCTAATCAAAATATCATAGGGGACTTGGCTTTGCTGAAATCCAGAAAAACAACATCTACAGCATTCCCATCATCTTCTAAACTAGTGGCCTGATCAAAGGGGGAAAAAAGAAAAAAATTAAGATTAGTTTGTCAGTATTTATTCTTGACAAACCCATGTGGGCTCCTACTAATCACTGCATTGTTCTCCAGGTACTTGTAAACAGACTCCTATATAGTTCACACTAATATTTTTCAAGGTATTGAGATCAGACTTGACAGGTCTGTAATTCCCCAGACATTCTTTTTTGCCCTAATTGAAGAGAAAGACAATGTTGTTTGTTTCAGCTGCCTAGTACCTTGCCTCACCTGGTATAATAAATTTGGGGACCAAATGTAGAGCACTCTCCATGCCCTGGCCACAAACCTCTTAATAGGGCAATTAGATCCAGAAATAACACTGAGAGATTTACAAGCACTGCATTTCCATATCTTATACCCTGTCATAGAGCAGAAGAAGAGGGAGAAATCTACCACTCAGAAAATAAGAAACCAGCAAAACAAAACAAAAAAACACTACTCAATTTCCATATTTGTGGAAATATGTACAATGTCCACCAACTGGGCTGTACTGGCAGCAACACCTGCATGGCACATGGATACAAAAAAGTCAATTAACTCTTGATGAGGGGGCATGCAGCCAGTTAATTTTCTTCCTGCACAAATGTGATCGCACCGTGATCCCACTTTCCGAACTCTTCCAGCATAAGCAGCAATGAACCCACTAAAATGGAGCCCTCAAGAATTTTTGCAGAAAGTCTGATACCTTTGCGATGGAACTCCTCTTCAAGTTGGCCCTGAGGTTCCAACCCTTGGGCTCTTATCACTCACCTTGCCTTTTCACCCTTAAGATTTCTCCCTGGATGTGGTACTCATGCCTCAAGGGGATCATTATACTAGGCAAGAGGTTGTATTGATCAGTGGGTTCAGAAGTAAAATACGGTTGAATTTTCTTTCTTAATTTAAATATCTAGTCTTATGCAGACTCCACACCCAGGATACCATAATATTATACTGTACTTCAGTTTCAAAGTAACAATTCTCTTAAAACATTAATAACACTCATCCTTGAACTCCCTCCACACTCTTAGTTCCCAAAAACCCCATTTAGATCTCCTCCATTGTCCTGGTCCTATCTATCTAAGCCCCTAACAAGCCTCTCTAGAATGATTATATCTTTTCCCCCATAGTCCCCTCATAGCATTCCATGAAATGCAATTAGCTCGCTCTGCCCAAGATTGTCCAGCTTCACATCCCTCATGCCATACACTGCTCGCAGATACACTAAAGAATACTCTTTTGACAAGCTGGGAAAGGATAACAAGGTGCCAGGAGCCAGCCCTAAGTCTTAGGTTTTGCTGCAGGGCAGAAACTGGAATGTTCCTGCCTTGGCAACACTACCTCCTCCTTTTATTTATCATAAAATCATAGAGTTGGAAGAGACCACAGGGGCCATATAGTCCAACCCCCTGCCATGCAGGAACCTACATCAATGTACTCTCCACAGATGGCCATCCAGCCTCTGTTTAAAAACCTCCAAAGAAGAAGATTCCACCACACTCTGAGGCAGCATATTCCACTGCTGAACAGCTTTGACCAGCAAGAAGTTCTTCCTGAGGTTTAAGAGGAATCTCTTTTCCAGCAGTGTGAATCCATTGCTTCTTGGCCATTTCCACACTAGGCTATTATAGTGCTATTATTCCAGTTTCAACATCCTATGGAATCCTGGGGTTTGCAGTTTAGGGAGGAGCCTTTGAGGCCCCTCCCTAAACTGCAAACTCCAGGATTCCATAGGATGTTGAAACTGGAATAATAGCACTATAACAGCCAATGAGGAAATGATCCTTGTCATTTCCGCACTAGACTGTTATAGTGTTATTATTCCACCTTCACCATCCTGTGGAATCCTGGGGTTTGCAGTTTAGGGAGAGGCCTTTCGACTTCTCAACCAGAGAGCTCTTTGACCTCAGGAAACTACAAACCCCAGAATTCCACAAGGTGTTAAAAGTGGAATGATAGCACCATAACAGTGTAGTGCGGAAATGGCCTTACTCTGGAGCAGCAGAAAGCAAGCCTGCTCCATCCTGGACATGACATCCCTTCAGATATTTAAACACGGCTATCATCTCCCCTCTTGACCTTCTTTTTTATTTAACTTTCTTTCATAAATGATCTAGCCCATCATATTCTTCAGGAGTGTGACAAACAAGTCCTATGGGGCATGGCATCTTGGGGGCCTCCATAGAGGGTTTTGTTTTGTTCTTTGCTGGGCAAATGTTATCTTTCTTTGAACGGTATTTTTTTAAAACCCTACGTTCCAGAGTTGCTTTAAGAATCTCCTCCTTTGTATCCACCCAGTGATGAAGACTGAGATATACCACTGCTCCAGTACGGATACTGTTTAACCGACTAACCTGGGAATAATTTACACGTCCCGCTCTCAGTGTCTCTTAAACTCTACTTCATTTCGAGAGGAGACTTTACAGCACGTAGTTACTGTTTAGAAAAAGTGCGGAGCCTCCATCGTATGTGAACCCGTTGAGACCTACTACATCAACAGTGTTTTATTAAAGACTCCCCCCTCCCCCAAAAAACCCAAATATCAAATCCAGAGGACACGAGGAAGTCACCTCGCGGAAAGCAAGAGAGCAACGCCCAGCTTTCCAACGCGGAAAGATTCTGACCGGAACCGTTTGGCGCTGGGGTTTCACGTCCGCCGGGCTGTTGTTCCCGTGACTCCAGTTGGGGGAGAAGCTTTCGTGGGCCGCTCGGAGGAAGGAGGCGGCGTTGTTTGTGGTCGGCGGGGGCGCTAAGTGGGGAGAAATGCTGCTGGTGCTGTCGGAGGAGCACAAGGAGCACCTGGGCTTCCTTCCCCAGGTGGAGAGCGCAGGTACGAGCGGGGCGGTTCGGTTCCTTTTTTGCCCAGCTCGCGGAGCTTCAGCGGTTTCGGGATCTATTCCCCGCCGCCGCCGCCGCCGCCGCCGCCGCCCATTCAGATAGACAACCGCCGGGGTCCTGGGATGTGACGGGGTCGGGAGTCGCCCCGAACAATGTGGCGTACTGCGGCTCTCTCCGTCCTGCGCCGCCCCATCGAGCCAGCCATTTATTATAGTGCAAAAACCTTTCTTGGAGTTAAGTCCCACCAAACTGGTTGTTTAGAACCGCGGTGGTGTCCTGTACAGGTATGCTCAGAACAAAGAGGCGGTGGGTTCAGTGGGACTCATTCCCACGTAAGTGCATATCGTGGCTTCAAAACAGTGGTCCTCAAACTTTGGCCTGCCAGATGTTTAGGTCTTCAGTCCCAGAGCCTTGACCATTGGCTGTGATGGCCCTTGTTTCTGGGAGTTAAAAGTCCCAAACATCTGGAAAGCTAGTAGTTGAAACCCACTGGCCTAGAACAATATTTCTTCATGTTTGATCCCCTCCCTTTGTTTTGGACTTCAGCTCCCAGAAGTCCCAGGCCGTTTCTGCACTAGATCGTTATAGAGCTTTTATTCCACTTTCAACATTCCATATGAAGTCCATAACAGTCCAGTGCGGAAATGGCCTCTGAGACAGCAGTGCCACAGCACTTTGCTTGCCGTTGGTCTGAGGTGACATGCTTTATTGGTTGACTGCTGTACAAGTTTTGATGGTGCTTTATTGCTAGGTAGTTATTGTGGTTTAATTGTTCCTGTGTTTTAAACTTATTTCATGATCTATAGCCCAATCCGGGCTATTTTTTTTAAAAAAAAAATGTATAGGGTTAAAAACATAGAAAAATTGAGATTAAAATACTGTTAATTGAACAAGAAAATTAAAGCAACTTAAAATATTACTTTAAAACAAATAATAAAAGTAGTAGAGCATCATAAAAAAATACAAAAAAAAATTGGAATCAATAAGAGCTGCTCCTAAGTAGAATAGCCCGAGATTGGACTGTAGATCATGAAATAAGTTTAAAACACAAGAACAATTAAAACACAATAACCACCTAGCAATAAAGCATCATCAAAACCTGTACGGCAGTCAACCAGTAAAGCATGTCAGCTCAAACCAATGGTGACCAAAGTGTTGTGGCACTGCTGTCTCGGAAGCCATTTCTGCACTGGCTCGCTAAACTGCAAACCCCAGGATTCCATGGGATGTTGAAAGTGGAATAATAGCACTGTAACAGTCTAGTGTGGAAATGGCCCCAGACAGCATGACCCATCCCCAGGAATTTGGAGAGTTGGAAGTCCTAAACATCTGGCAGGCCAGAATAATATAACCATTGGCCTAGAAGACAGAATTGATCCTGCATGTTGACAGTAATTTCAAGTATAGAGAAGATGTGGTTAGTCAGATGTTGTTGGATTGCACCTCCCGTCAGCTTTATTGAGTGTAATTAGTGGTGAGGGAGACTGGCCATTTCAAGTCCAACATTTGGAGGACTGCAGATTCCTGTCCTTTGTTTATTCAGTATTACAGTCAAGAATGTTTATACAAACTGTTATTTGCATTATGAATCAAGGTTTGTTTAACTACAGGACCACTGTATGCTGAACAGAAATCAACAGTGGATTCTCAAAGTTCTTGATTTTTCAGTGGATATAGGATTGCAGCCCCTTAAAACTACACCATTTGGCCATCAGAATTCTTCCTCTTCCCCCTACCAAATAAAATGCTTGCTTTATTTATTTCATCCTATGTGCAATTAGGATAGATATTTGATTTTCAGCTTTTGATCATAATAATGACAAAAAAGGGTTATGTAGCTCAAGTGCAGGGAATGTGTGGTTCGGTTAGATATCATTGAACTGCAGCTCTTGTAGGCTCTGGTCAACATTGCTAATGGTGAGGTATGATGGATGTTGCAGGCCAACAACATCTGGAAGAGCACATTTTCCCTGTTTCTGGTGTATATTATCAAAGTAGTCCTTACTACATTCTTGTAAGGTGGGTCGTTGTTATAATTCCTCTGTTGCATGTGAATGCTAAGCTGGAAACTGAGTAGCTGGTGTACAGCCTCCAAGTGCATGGAAAGAGCAACAGTTGATCTGGAGATTTTTCAATTCATACTCAGAAAATAAATAAATGTTTTTGTGAGGTAGATATAACTGCCACTAATATCCATCTCCCTGTGTTAATATGTCCTCACAGTCAATATTTCCTTGTTCCAGGACTACCAGTTCATTAGCTTCCACTTGTGATGTAGGGGTAATAATGTCAATCACAGCTGGTAGAGATATGTGTCATCTGCAGCTGCAACTTACCTATATAAAAGCTAAGAAGGGCTCGAGCCACTATGCCACAGCAATTTCACTGATGTAGTGACAAAACCTTTCTTGTGTGGTCTGTCTGTGTGGTATATACAGATGATTTTTTGAACAAGGAAATACCAAAGAATATTTCCTTGCTTTTTTTGGTAATTTTTTTAAAAAATATTTTTCTTGCAATTATGAATTATTGAAAATGGCAGGATGTATGCTGCCCGTAAAACCTGAAGAAGCAAACCACAAAAGGTGCTAAAGGCCATTTTCACTGAGGCATAATAAAAAATAATGAAAGGTGTACGTCTATAAATAACACAATATTCTTCAGGATATGGCAGTACCTAATAGACTAATACATTTGTTGTGATGTAAATTTTCCTTGATCAAGCCCATTTTGACAGATGTATGAAATTTAGTTGTCCTCAGTAGCCAGATTATAAACTATCCAAGTGAGATTGTTTGGCATTAGAAATGACGGTATTGAAAACCAGTGGAGTAACTCTTAAGCTTTGTAAAACACTTTCTCACTACCCTCAAGGTAACCATTCTTAAAGAAAAGAACTCTAAAGTCCAATTTCTGTGTGAACAGGGCAGAAACAAAAAGAGTTGATGAGGCTTGAATAAAGACAAAGCCTTTCATCACACTGTGCGAGTTAATCATCTCAATGCAAGAATGACTATTGTTGTGAATAGCAACTGTTAATGTAATTATCTTTGTCTGTACTTTCTGTATTTCAGTCTCTTCTGACCTCAGGGTTTACCATTCTCTCCAAATACATCTGTGAGAGCTGATGCCGTAATAAACATGTTAGTCAGTAAGGTTCTTTATAACAGACTAGCAACCTTAAAGCTAATGTTGTAAGAATCTTAGCAGTGTTGGCTTCTGGTAACTATTTTGTTAGAAGTCCCCTACCATATCGTGTACCAGTGATGAAAATGTGTGCATGTTGATGAAATTATTTTGAAATTCTGTAATGTTAAACTATAATGTGGGAAATAGGGATAAAATGATGTTCTGATACTCCATAGTGTTTTACTGGTAATGTGTGTCAATCTATTCTTGGACACTTCTAGCACTATTTAGATTTCCATTTTATATTCAGAACTACATTCATAGCATACATGGAACTGAAAGATGCTATGTTATGTTGGTCTTCCCCTAGAAGAACCTGTTTTCTTTGGCTGAACCTTAATCTTGTCAGCAGAATCTCAAAATGATTATTTTTCTTTTCAGTTGTCAATGAATTTGGACGTATTGCTATGGAGTTTTTAAGAAAAGGCACAAACCCCAAGATCTATGAAGGAGCAGCAAGTAAGAATGAGAGGATTGCAGCTGAAGAGCAATACATTCTTAGGACCTTGTGGTAGTAAGAGTAATGATGATATTGGCTGAATTGATATTTTGCTGAAGACCAGGATCTGATTCAACTATAATTATGTTCATCCATCAAACCATAATTTATTGCACTGGAAATAAGACTGGTGCTTTTACCCAGAGTAGTTTCATGTTCTGGTTTGTAAGCAGAACATAAACTTCCATTTCCTTGTTTGGGTAGCAGATAAAACTGGTTCAAGAAGCTAGGCTGTCAGTGATAAATTAAGATAGATGAGAGGAAGGAAGGTTGAAGGAACAAGGGCCATTTCTGCACTATACTGTTACAGTGCTAGTACTCCACTTTCAACATCTTGTGGAATTCTGGGGTTTGTAGCTTACTGAGGCCAAAAAGCTCTCTGGCTGAGAGTTCTAAATGCCGCTCCCTAAACTGCAAATCCCAGGATTCCACAGGATGTTGAAAGTGGAATAATAGCACTGTAACAGTGCAGCGTGGAAATGGTCACAGTGGTTGTTCTTAGTGCGAACAACCATTATTTATCAGGCTGACATTGTTACATCTGAACCAGGCTTAATGTAGTCTTGTAAAAAAAGACTGCTGCCCTCAGGATCTGGAACTCCCTTCCCAGAGAAATTAGACTGGAATCCTCTATACTTTCTTTTCACATATAAACAAAGATTTTTTTTTAATATACAGGCATTTAATTATTGATTGTTTAATGCCCATCTCTCCTGAACAGTGTGCTGGATCATGTTAATTGTTGTTCTGGTGTGTGTCTGTGTGCACATGCTTAATGGTGTAACTTTTAATCTGGTTTTAATTTCTTTGATTGATTAATCTCTTTTTAACTTTTGTATGTTGTAAATTCTAACTATGTGTTTTTTCATTTGTTGTAAGCCACATTGAGTCCCATATAGAAAAAAGATGGGATAGAAATGATGATGATCTCTTAAGTTTAGTAGCCTTCTGAGGACTAGCAGAAAAGGGACAGACATGCATTTTTGTTCTGGGTATAGAGGAGGGTGTTTCTTTTCTGCATAATGTAGTTAATGGAAGCAGAGGAAGAGTGGGGTATTCCTTCATTCTTCCAGCTACTTGCATGTAATTTATGATCACCTATGGCTGTGTAAATTGTGGTCTTACCAGAACTCAATAAACAGTCTTCATTGATAGATCTAGAAATGGTTTTATTAAAGATTAGGTTGGGCACACTGACAACATCCTTGCCATAACTGAAGCTACAATGTAGATTTTGCTTTTTAGAACACCTCTTCCCCCTCACATTCCACTCTCACACACTAGCCCATACCAGTTCTTTAGAATGACCTTGGTTCCCATCCTCTAGCCACACTCTTCCTCCCATCACCCGAACATCAAAAGGAACACAGCATTGAAAGAAATACGGCAATATGGGTACAGTACAGCTAAGTTAGGCATGGCTAGCACAGCAGAGCTGGTGGTGGCCTTCTGCAGCTGCCAGAGAGCCAGCATGGTATACTGACTAGGATGATGGGAGAGCAGGGATTGAATTCCTGTTTAGCCTTGGAAACTCACTGGATGACTTTGGGCAAGTCACATTCTCTCAGCTTCAGAGGAAGGCAAGGGCTAACTCTGTGAACAAATTCTACCCCATGATAGGGTCCCCTTAGGGTCCTCATAAATCAGAAATGACTTGAAGGCAAACAACTGCAGCAAATGGCTGCCAGGCTAATGCTTAAACATAAGGTTGGCCTAATTGGTTCCACGTGATATGGAGCACCAAACCAGAATCTTGAAATTCCATTGGAGCCCGGCAAACTTTTAATGAGCTAAAAGGACAGAGGCAAAGCTGATCATTCTGTTTTAATGAGTGCCTGCTTCCACATACGCCTTATACTTTCCAAAAAATATTTTTAACATTTTTATTGATACTTTGTTGATCTGTGGGCAACAACTAAAGAAGGATTTCTCCCAAAGGCAAAAAGAGGGAAAAAACCTGTGGGAACCAGGTTTCTTACAATGAAAGGCTTAAGTATATCCATTGTCCAGGTCTTAGCCTCTTCTGTTTGTTGTGTGCAGATGTCAAGCTACTGGACTTGTATAAGATCAGTTGAAATGTACTGAGTTTTCATTAGTGCTGGTAGTACAGTCTGATGATTGACACCATGTTAATAATCTGTGTATTCAGAAAAGGCAAGTTGTACAGTCACCCCAAGGCATCTCATAAAAATGTAAATGGGAGAACAGTGACATATTTCAATGCTTCTTATGTGAAATATTTTTGTGAAAAAATGTAAGATACACTAGATATCCTCTAAGCCATATGAATTTTTCACACATGCGGAATTTATGGTACAGGTAAGTATTCAGTCATGTTGCCCCAACCTGCATTCTGAAGTAGCACAATAAAGATGGATCGTATTCATATTCTTTCTATGGGATTCTAAAGATTTGGCAACAGTTAAGGTCGGGACACAAACACTATGTACTGAAGTCCCAATTTCTGGCAGTCCTGGTGTACACATCAGTAGAATATTCTAAAAAAGAGGCCTCTGTCTGCCTCTATTTGTCATCTAGTGTTAACAGATTACATATACTGAAACATACTCCAACGTCTTAATACAGGCCTGTGCAAACTTCAGTGTGGGACTTAGCCCCAGTAACTAGTGAATCTTGTTACCAAACCTGTTTTAACAGAAAAGTGTTAACCTGCCTATTGGAATAGATTAGCATCTACATGGCAGATCCATGTATTGTGTCTACTGGTGTTCTTTGTTTTCTTTTTTTCAGAAAAACTTAATGTTAGTAGTGACACAATTCAACATGGAGTAGAAGGGTTAACATACCTTCTCACTGAGAGCTCCAAACTTATGGTAAGTGTGATGTGCTGGAAGTCTTCTTATATTCTTGTAACTAAGGTGCCAATTCTGCAAAGATGTGGTGTTTCAGATGAAAGCTCAGGAAAAAAATTGCACAGTCATCAATTTTTGTTGCATCTTTTATGCAGAGTTGCTGACTTTTTTAAAACCAGTCCTGTGAGTTTTAACAGCAGTTGTTAATACTTATCTCCTTGCTGCTGATTTGTAACGATGAGACATATTTCATACTAGAAAATTCAGTCTTTACAAATAGTGACACAGAGGTCAGGAGCAAGTAAAACAGGAATAGAAGCCATCAAAAACTTATATATTATCCTACTTATTTTTACTTTTTAGATATCTGAAATAGATTTTCAAGATTCCATACTAGTACTAGGATTCCCTGAAGAGTTGAATGCCTTATTACTTCATTTATATCTTGATAACCGAAAGGAGATCAGAAGTTTTCTGAGTGAACTTGCACCAAAGCTTCCCAGTTACCACAATCTTGAATGGCGACTAGATGTGCAGGTAAGGATCTAAATCTATAGTAAATATTCGCAAATCTGTTTTAGTTTATCACAATGCAACATATGTCTTTCAACAAGTAGAAGGTAGTGGTTTCAAAATGATAGAGGCAGACATGGTTCTGCGTAACATTATTCACAATAGGGGACTAGAAAGCAGCCTGTATAATGATTTATCCTCTGATTTGCCAGTGCAGTGCTACTTGCTGAAGCCTGTATGAATTTGCAAGCTGTGGCTTCATATTAAAGTAATCATTTTGTAAAATTTCGCACCTCTGTATCTGCTGAGCCAGTGCAACAAAAATCCATCTTCTCAGAGACAAATGTAGTGACATATTATTAAAGTTACATTTGTTTAGAAAAAGTAAATTATCACCTTAATGGTAGGTGCTTTACAAAATCCAGAGTATTTAATAAGCTATTGAAATTGTGTTCTAATCAAAACTTTAAAACAAAAGAAATAAGTTTGATTTTAACAAGCTTGATTAAAGATGAAATATGCAAGCTAGTCTCTAATAAAAATCAGCAACATAGATAAAGTCTATTTTTGAGCTGAAAACCAGACAATTCACATGTATAAGCAAGCAATAAACCTCTGCAATAAACCTATATGCTTAGGTTCAAGATTGGCAGAGGGACTCCAAAAGCCATTGAATATGAAGGCCTAGATGGTTTTCATACTTCCCCAAGTTTCTTTTTTTCCTAGAAAGGAAAGCAGTTGATCTCAGTTTGTCTCTCCCCAACTTTTCTCTGCTTCCTTTCATCTACTGAAACTCATGGCACTAACTTGGACTAGTCAGAATCCTTTAACCTGACCTACCTCACAAGGCTATTGTGAGGATAAAATGGTGAGGAGAGCCATGTATAGCCTTGAGCTGGAAGGAAAGGTAGATGTACATGTAATTTAGTAATAAATAAATTAGACTAGCTTGGAGCACCTTATAAAGCTGTGGAACCTGTGGTGATGAGCCAGACAGGAGAGAGGGCAGAGCGCAACTTTTTTTAATCAGTGGCCTAATTTGCAAGTTTTTCCAGGACTGAATTTTATTGCAAGGCGGCAGCTGCCAACCTGTGAAACTGGCATGTTGTATTTTTTCCTGCTTGATCTTGCTTCTCCTTCACCAGAAAAATCTATCAAGAATTGTGAATCAAGCCCAGAGGAGTAACACTAGATACCTGAATATTAGAGTCTGAATCCCATTGCTAGTAAACTGATCAGTAAACTGATTTAATCAATGGTATTTAAAAGTATCAACTAGCGTTTGGCAGTTGATTCAGTCGGTCTGTTCTCTTCTGGATTAGCAATTACATTTAGGTTCCAGGCGATATGTAATAGAGGTCATAACAGTGAGGACAGTTGTGAGCTTTCATTTTTATTCTAGTTTTTCCTCCAATATATCTGATTGTCCCTTTGGACCATAGGTTGGATGTCACAGATGGAAAGCACTGAGTATACATAAAAATGGAATAATAGGCAGACCTGTAAAATGTTAACATACCTTCCTATAAACAGCTATATTATGAAAGCAGTTACTTAGAAATGTGTTTCTGTAATTGGTATTTTAAGCATATGTCTGCATTTTAAATCTCACTGCTGCTTTTTTCTTAACCCTTTCCATTTAAACAGCTTGCCAGCAGAAGTCTTAGACAACAAATTAAGCCAGTGGTGACTCTAAAGCTGCACCTTAACCAGAGTGGAAATCAGACTACCCAGATATTACAAACTGATCCAGCTACGCTGCTGCATCTTATTCAACAACTGGAACAAGCTTTAGGAGAGATGAAAACAAATCATTGTAGACGAATAGTGCGCAACATCAAATAGCATTGTCATCTCAATAAACTTATTGAGAACAGAGTTGCAAAATGACAGTCCATTTGGGCCAGTCAGAGCACTTCCTTCTGACAGTTTCTTCTTCTGAAACAGTGTTTGCAGGCTGAATTTAGTTAGGTGCTAATATTCTACTGCCATATGCAAGTTGGAACAGTTGGGATAAACTTTAAGCAGATGTAAGTTAATTAATTCACCATATGAATGTCTCTGATTTTATGTTCGGTGACCTTTTGCATAATGATGACCAAGCTTTTTTTTGTATCCTTTTTTTTCATCTGTTAAGAATAAAAAAATATAATTGTATCTGTCAGTGTCATCAAATTGATTTCTTGCACAGTTTTTCCCCCTGGAAGGGCTGTTCCTCAGTGATATGGAGAGAATCTTTTTCATACTATAATTGCTTGTTGATGGTATTGTGCAAAAGGAAACAACAACAGTTTATGGTGAAAGTTGTTTTTTTTTAAATAAATAACAGTTTTTAGTTGTTTCTTTCCACAATTGAAGTAGGTTGAGTGAATACACTGAAGACATACATTAACAGGTTACTTTTTAATTATTGTGAGCAAGAGAGGTATTAAGTTTGTCTTTTTCCCATATGGAGCAAAAGAGACAGAAACAGGAGAGTACTTAACAGAATCCACAGAACAAAACTGTACACGTTTCTCAAAGGACTTGATAGGTAGCTGTTTTATTGTAGAAGATGCTCAATGCCTTTCAGGCTATATATATACTTATTTTTTATTGTTGATGTGAGTGCGGAATTTATTAAATTTGTCTGTTTTCTTTTTTAAAATATCTTTATGGAAGATTTTCCTACATATAATAAAAAACTAAAGCAAAACAACACAGAAAGAAAAGTAAAAGTAGAAAACTAAAAGGAGAAAAGAAACCTACATGGGGAAAAAATAGAAATATAGATAAATGACTTCTGATCTTGTTTTCAATAGGTGTATTGATAAACATAAAATGGTTCTTCCCTACTCTCTGAAAACTAACCAATATATTTTTTCTGCTAGCTAGTTCATATTAATTCTCAAAAGGAACAGTTATCAAATTTTCTTTTTGTCTCAAAAAGTTTATCATGGTTTCTAGTCTTTTAAAAAAGTCTCAGATTAATTTTCTCTAATAAAATTCAATAATTTATCCATTTCAGTTATCTCATTCAATTTTAATAGCCATTCTTCCGTCATAGGAGTTTCTGAATTCTTCCATCTTTGAGCATGTAAGTAGTCTTGCTGCCATTATCATCTATTGAAATATTCTTCCATGAAGTCAATGTTTGTCTGCGGGTTTATCTCCTTGTCTGCGTCAGGCAGGCGAAGACCTCGTATGATTGGCTGGCTGTGAAGATTCCATGGAATCCTGGGGTTGTGAGTTCAGGGAGGGGCCTTTAGCGTTCTCAGCCAAGAGCTCTTGGACCTCAGGCCGGTTGCTTTGGAGGTGAGGCCTACCCTCAGTAAGGATGCCAGAAGACTTTGGGAGGCATATGTGAGAAAAATTAAAGTGACATACACAACATGGTTGCAAGGTCTTCTCGCCTCACACAGTAGATTGTATGGGTTCCACATGTGAGGAATCTTAAAAGTTGAAATTCAAAACAAAATGCTTCCAGAAAGACATAAAGCCATTGCACAAATTCAACAGAAAGCAAAAAAACAAAACAAAAAGCCACTACATCAGCGCCACCAGAGAACACAGATTGGATTGGGGACTATGGGGAAAAGTTACAGGTACTGGAATAGGCTGGTTGCTATGGAGATGATGCCTAGCAGCAAGAAGGAGGATAATGTATTCCTTCAGGAACCTAACCTCTGAATGTTAACAACTCTGAATAAAGACGGAATTGGGGAATATGAGGAAACTTTACAGGCACAGAAATAGGCCAGTTGCTATGGAGACGAGGCCTAGCAGCAAAGAGGAAGACTGTGTACTCCCTCAGAAACCCAAACTATGTATGCAAATAACTCTGAATACAGATTGCATTGAGAAATATGGAGCAAAGTTACAAGAAATGGAGAAGACAGCTTGGAGAGTTCTTAAGAGGAAAATAGAAACCCCAGGCAACACTGGGTAAATACACTAGTTCACCTATAGGTCTCAAAGGAAACTGTACTAGTTTTAGTTGTACGTTAGTCTTTAGTATTCCCTGAATCAAGGTATGCATTTGGACCCAAAACCCTTTTGCCTTCTCATAAGTCCCCCGCATATGGTAAAATGTTCCCTCTTATTGTTCACATTTCCAACACCAATTTGGGACTCCCTTATACATTATAGACAACTTTTGTGGAGTCATATACCAGTGGAACATCATTGTATAAAAATTCTCTTTAAGACTGTAACACAGTGTACGCTTCAACCCCTTTGACCACATCTTCTCCTGTTGTTCCATATGTATATTATATCCAAAATTGTTAGTTCATTTTACCATAAAATCTTTTCACTGATTTCTCCATGTCAAATCTTAACAATAGTTTATACATTTTACCAATCACATGCTTATCATTTGTAAGCAATTGTATTTTAAACTCTGATTTACATTTTTCAAAACCATAGCTCTTTTTATCCATCTTGAAGTTTTCAACTAACTCTCAATAAAGCCACAGACTTGGTTTCCATATTCTCTTCCATATTCCCAGCAAGGCACATCTGCAATCACCTTAACTTTATTGTGCTATAAGTATCCATGCCATCCAAACCTCAGTTTGTGCCTTTCCAAATCCAGTGTTTTATTTCTGAGCATCATCCATTCTATCAACCAAACTACATAGCAGTCAGCAAAATATACTTTAAAATTCAGTAGGTGCAAACCTCTTTGTTTTGCATCTTGCAACACCTTGAATCCAACTCTTAATTTTTTCGCTTGCCATACTCTTAATTTTTTCGCTTCAACACCCCAAAAACCAAAATAAACAAAAGTGGTGACAATGAGCATCCTTGCCTTATGTTTGTCTGAATCACATGGTTTTGTTAGCACTTCATTAACTACCATTTGTGCTTTCTGTGAGGTGTAAATTGATCTAAGTTACTGCCAAAGTTCATCTCTTCCAAAATTCTGAATAAAAAGTCCAATTCAATTATCAAAAGCCTGTTTTGCATCCAAAAAGATCATCATGGCTTGTTTTTTATTATATCTTTCCAAGTATTCCAATATATCCAATACATTTGCTAATATTATCTTATAATTTTCTTTTAGGTAAAGATCCAAGCTAATCCCCATGTCTTGAGGAATTGTTTTCAAATTTTCAGCCTAAATCATTGTAAACAACTTATAATCATTGTTTAATAATGATATTGGTCTATAGTATTTTTTCTCAGTGTCAAACCCTGGTCTTTTTTTGCTATTAAAATAGTATCTCTTTCCAACTATCTGGAATCTTTCTGCTCTGCAAAATCAAATTCATCTGTTGTAATGGCAAATGGGAGTTCATTATCAAACCATTCATAATGAAGTGCTGACAAACCCATATGGGCTGGATGTTTTTCTATGGTTATCTTCTTTAAAGCTTCATGTATCTTCTCTTGTCTATTTTCTACGTGGCCCAAACACCCTATTATACGTAACAGTCCATGGGCAAATCAGTTGGAACTGCTCACATGTAGTAGAAGTGTAATGTATGAAACAATATACATAATTAAATTGTAGAAAGTGATATTTGTATTTAATTTGTATGTTTTGTTACTGGCTATATAAATAGGATTAGCTTGAGTATTTTGAAGAACTGTTATTTTAGTGGTATAGGTGGTCTGTCTGCAGAGTTGGTGTGGCCAGTTTGTCCCTTGGTGGCCACTGTCTTGTGATGAACCTCTCCGTACTTAGCTAGACTGGTCCTCAGTTTTTCACTGGGGCTATATTGTTATCACTGTGAACTGGCTTGGCTTCAGTAGATATTAGATATCGTTTGGATATCACAATTCGGCCACATTTTGCCACTCTCGGCCAAGTGTTTGTGAGGCCCCCAAACAAGCACAAAACTAGGCATGGTCATTAATTGCTGAACATTCCTTTCTCCACCTAGGCAAGCCAGACTCAGCCAGATTTTGCTTTAGGAGACCTCCCTAGAAAAACCCGTCATTAAAGATGCACGCTAATACAAAGAGCCCCCTGCCCCGAGCAGGTAACTTGACGAGCTAGACGCTTAACCGCCCAAGTGCTCTGCATCTGCATACTGGCCATTCCATTGTCGATTTGGACTTAATTCAATCATGTTAAATTCTGACCTTTTGGAGACATTGTCTCAAGCCCAAACCTCATTGTTTTCTTCCAAGTACAGACTAGCCCACGATCATATTCTCCCTATAAAAACCCCTAGTTCTGAGAGCTTCCTCGGATCGCTCTGAACTTCCATCCAGCCTTGCTGCCGTTTCGTCCGCCGAGCTTTCCCCTCAGTCTCCATCCAAGACTGCGCTGGTATGGACCTCCTCAGTGATCTTCCCCGGGGTTCGGACAGGTGTAGTATCACCCAATTCAACAAACCCTCAACTTCTCTATACCACTAACACCTTTATTTTCTATAGTTACTTGTGTGAATGTGATGCATACACTGTTTGCCTGTATTTAATAAAATCACAGCTAATTTCATATTTTGGCGTGCTTCTTGACTCAGTCTGACCCCGTATACATAGGGTTGCACGGTCCTGCAAAGTTACCCTGCCTCTTGCTAGCTTAAGTGAGTGCTCCAGCTAATTTCCCCCAAATATTGTGTGTCGTTTGGTTATTTAGCTGTCCCTCCTGGGACCCCGCGTAAACAGGGTAACAATCTTTTACTCCATCTTTTTTTATTCATTTCCTGTTTTGTCCCTCTCTTCTTCCATGGATCTCAGGGACAGTATACATAGTTCCTTTTTTCATTCTTACTCAAAAAAGCAAAACCCAATCTGAAAATACTAACAGCTGAAAATATGCCATAGCTGGAATTTGAAATCCATAGGCATAACAGGCCTTTCTACCTGCTGTATCAATGGATTTTAAACTCTGACTTGTACCCAGTCACCCCAAAAAATTGTTTTCATGTTTCTTAGACTTCACAATGTTTGTTTAGAAAAGGTTTACTAAAATTTTATGGACATATAGCTAAAGGCAGAGAGCCAGCATGGTTTTGTGGTTTGAGCATTGGACTACAACTCTGGAGAGCAGAGTTCAGATCCCCGCTCAGTCATGGAAACCCATTGGGTGAACCCAGGCAAGTCACACTCTATCAGCCTCAGAGGAAGGCAAGGGTAAACCCCCTCTGAACAAACCCTGCTAAGAAAACTGTGTGATAGGTTTGCCTTAGGGTTGTTATAAGTCAAAAACAACCCAAAGGCACGCAATAACTGAAGGCACTGTAATCCTTCTCACACTTTTCTCATAGATGACTTTTATTAGGTGGCATGGCAGTTTCCTTTTGTGACAAGGGCATCAATTGGATTAAATGTTTTGCGGCAATATTTTAATTTTATTAATTAGATGTTTTCTTCAAATCTTTCCTTGTATTTTGGAAATTATCTTATGGTCAACAGAGAATTAATTTTCCTTTCTTTTTCAGTGGCTAGAAGACTTTCTGTTTTAAAATTAGAAAAACAAATACCCACACTCTATTAAATCATGAATTGAGGACCTCAGAATGTTGTTAGTACAGTATTTGGACATATGGCATATGGAGGTCAACTTTGCATGAACACCTAATGAGTTGTTTGGTTATCTTTTCTAAAAGTTTGCGGATGGACTGTTTCATTTTGCTGTATTTCCAGTCTATTATCTGTCAGTTTATTCTTTGTAATTAATATTCTTCCCTCATTTTTTATTTCCATATGATTTCTGCACCACACAAAGTAAATAAAAACTAATTGTGAGTGACCTAACACAGCTGGAATGTAGATATGCACACAGGACATGGATGTGTGTATATCCAGTAGTGTTCTCACAGGGGTCTCACAGTCTTTGCAGCAGAAACTTTTGGAGATTGATTTCATTTGCTGCCTCAGGCTTTCCTAAATTTATTGTTTAGCAAACTCATTGAGTTTAGCAATCCTCACAGGAAGGGGGCATTTTGACAACAACAATATATTGTAGACTATTTCTATTGTAACACATTTTGTAATAACATTTGGAGGTAGCCTATAAATGAATGCACAATCAAGACACATTAGCATCACAAAAGACCTCCCCCTCCCAGTGAAGATTAAAACTGCCAGAACTGGTTTGTTAATGCAGATTGATGGAAGACACTGCTTCTTGCATTTTTAAGCTCTTGGAGGAAACATGGAGACAGTCTATGGAGACTGTCATGATGAATGCTCGCTCTACAAAATGTACTACGACACCACTATGTGCATGTGTATGAAAGGGGTCAGAAGAGTTGACTCTTGTAAACTAGGAAGTCCCAGTGGAAACCAAGTTGTGGTCAAGCTGTTTGAAAAAAAGGTGCCCATACTTTTGCCAAGACACAGCTAGTTCTGGAATGCAAGTAGCTGAGCTTACTATAGAAAGGTAGCAACTGAGTAGCCAGTTCGACAGTGCTTTTATTCAGACCCCACCCTTCCCTGTAAGGACTTGGAAATCAGAATTAGGCTCCTTTCTTGTAAGAACAGTGGCAGCCTCTTAACATCTTCTTAGATAAAAAAGGCAGCAGCTGCCACCCCCACCCCTACTTGTTTATTATCCTGAGTCACCGCCATACCAAAGGTCAACAGGACATACTAATACTAGGGCTGCAGACTGATTAGAGAGGTTTTGCTCAAATTGATCATGTAAGTCTAAGTTGATTACTACGTCAATTATGTATATGATACACACCTACGTGGGGCTCTCCCTGCCATAGGCGAGGAGCAGCTTAACAGTGTTGCTTCCTTTAACAAAAAATATAGTTCTTACACAGTGTTTGTAATGACTGGCAATCTCACTTTAAAGATATACGTATGTTCTACTAATTTTTATGCAGAATGAATATCATCAAACTGAAAAGGAAGAAACTTAATTCATGGAAGTTCATTTTTTGACTGGGACTGAGATTGTAGAAAGAGTTCAGAAAAGAAGGGTCACTTTGTTTAGCTGTTAAATTAAGCTAAACTAAAGTAAACTTAAACTAAATGAAAGTTAAAACATGGCATGCATGGAGCCAGCATAATGCTAAGAGGTTTACCTGTTATTAAAATATATCTACTTCATTTTCTACATCTCTGGATATATTTTCTAACCAAACTGAACTCAGCAATAAACACATCTGCTTGTCCAATACCATGGTCACCATGGGGCGAAAAACGTGATCTAGGGAGGGATTTCTAGGGGGAAGGAGCAAAGTAGAAGCCCAAGGACTGCAACTGGAGAGAGGATCCATCACTGGCAGACTTTAAACATAATATATTTTTTGAAAAAAAAAGGAACAGTCTATTGCATTGGTTACATTACATGTACTTAAAACCTTTGACCATCTTGACTGGCAATAAGAGGATGAATACGGGTTTATAGTTTGTAAACATGCTTCAGAAATTCTATGGAGGTTCACTAGCTCTAGTGCCAGAGATTCCCCATGCTAGTAGGGAGGATTGCTTGGTTGTGACAATATATAAGAAAGACTCTATGATCAGTCTTTATGCCGATGACAGCCTCTTTTGTTTTTCTGAACCTAAAAACAATATCATGAAACTTAAAATAATTCTGGAGGAGTTTTGTGACCATTCTGGGCCAAAAAATAATTATGAGGATTCTAATTCAAATTGTTTGTTTTAGCAACAAACCCAGGTTATTTCATGTATATCTGTTAATTTCTCTTATATCAGATACATAGGTCCTAAGCACAGATTTCAATCAGTTGATATTTTGAAATTACAGGCAGCTATATTCTTTTGCCAAGCAGAAATTGAAAGAATGCTTTAACTAAAAAACTTTAATTATTAGGCAAAATGGCATTGGAAAAATATATATTTTGCCTACCATTATTTCAGGCTATCCCTTCAGCCCTGGGACAAAAGACCTGAAAATTTAGTAAACAACTGGTGAAAGTTATTGTGGAAGATAAAAAGTTAAGATTTGTTGATGGGGGTGAAATGTAATCAAGTTAAAATGGGAGGGTTTGCAATTTCTAATTAAGAAAAATATTATTTGGCATTTCAGTTGGTATAGTTTAGTATATTTATTAAACAGAACATCAGCAGGGGTTCCGATGGAAAGGTATGATATTCTTGGCTTCGCTGATTGCTTTATTGTTCTCTTAGTTGTCAGGAACAAAAAAAGACTAAGCAGATTGAGATTACTTTTGAGTGTAAGATATTCAAGATATCATTCAAATATGTTACAATATTTGTTCTACCACAGTCTTAACTTTAGACTCATTTTTAATACACTGCAGTTTTTAGTAGGTTTAGTAGGTTGAAAAGTTAAGTCAGTTTGCATTCTGAAAAAGAAAAGTGGATATAATCTTAAGGATCTGTTTGTAAATGACATACATATATCAGAAGGTCAGTTGATAGAAAAACTGCAAGAATATACCAGACTGAACAAACTGTAAGTTTGCCTCCAGGTTATACAGGGCTATAGGCCACTTTACTTCCTTAAAGCTGTAAAGACACACTGGCTTGACCATTCTAATAGGCATAGGGGACTGGCCTCTGAGATTTACAAAAGGATTATTAACACTAGATCTGGTTCCAACAAAGGATCTATGAGGATGTGAGAAGTTGAGCTCAGGGTACAAACAGAAGAGACCGAATGGGATGAAATGTAGTGATCTCTTCCATACAAACTGTTGTCTATAAAAATAAAGTTACTATTGAAGTAATAGATAGTTTGTACCTGTGCCCTTTAAGACTATATATAATTTGGAATGTGTAGTTGACCCTACAAATGTGCAGCTTCCGAAGACACGCTGTCATCCACCGCCTTGCTCTGTCCTGCAGATTTGCTGCTGTGGTTTCCTTGACTGAGTCTATCCACCTGTAATGCGGACTTCCTCTTTTCCTATTGCCTCCCACTATACCAAGCATTAGCATCTTTTCTAATGAACTATGTTTTCTCAGGATATGGCCAAAGTGTGATAGCCTCAGTTTGTCATTTTGGCTTCTAGGGAGAGTTATGTCTTGATTTGCTCTAAGACCCATTTGTTTGTCTTTTGGTAGTCCACAATATCTATAGAACTCTGGTCCATAGCCACATTTCAAATGAGCTGGTTCTCTTCCTACCCAGCTGTCATAAGCATACATAGAAATTAAAAATACAACGGCAGAATTTGGAATGACTTGTCAAATACACATTGGTAAATGTGTGTCAAATACTTTTGGAACACTGAACATGTGTGGTTTGCTGATAATTCCATGATAAATTGTCTTCTGATCAGAAGATACAGAATTAACAAAATAACTCCTCAAGATGTAGAGTATCAGCATTATTTTTACTGATGCCATCAGTTTATGATAAAGCAAATGAAACTATTTTACACAAAGATTTTATAGCCATTCTCTATCTTTGATAGAGATATCAAAGACTTGGATGAATCTGTAAAAGTTATCTATCTGCTGATGGCTGACAGAATTTGGAGGCAATACATTAATACATGATGCACTTATAATATAATAAATTTTGAACATGGCCCACCATGGAAACACGTGATGTTTGGGAAGCTATCATAGTGAGCATTTTGGGATAGTGATCGTAGTCTGTCATTTGCTTTAGCTTGTGACTGTCCAGTTGTACTTTGAATCAAACAATGTTGTCCGCAGGAAAGGAAAGAACAGTGTGGTGGGGGCAGTTTGGCACCAATCTATGAAAACTGTTAATAAAAAAAAAGATTTTAGAAAGCAATCTGTGGCAATTCATTGCTCGATTATTCCTCACAGAAAAGCTGCAGTGTGGTGGGTGCCTGGGTGTTTCTAATTCTGATAGTGATGCCTAATTGCCTCAGAATCAGCAGCATAGCCTTGTGGTGGGCCCAACTTCTCCCTACATTTTAAAGTCATTCAAAGGTTGATCCCAGAATGGGGCCAAGTTGGACAACCTGGACTCTTATGTACCCAAGCTCCCTCAGGAATTATCAAAAATGTACTAGGTGATCAAACTCTGTACCACACAGGCAAACAAACATCGTTCTTAGAGCTATTAATAAATAGAACTTTGTATAGCCCTCTCTCCACATTCGGTAGGGTTAGGAGCACAGGACCCCTGTGAAAGTAGAAAAACCGTGAATAACTCTAGGCCCTCCCAAACCATATTTAACACACACAAAAATTATTACCATATTCAACCCACCATGGATTCCTTTAAGGCAGTGGTTCTCAACCTGTGGGTCTCCAGATGTTTTTGGACTTCAGCTCCCAGAAGCCCTGAGCATTGACCATAGTGGCTGGGGCTTCTGGGAGCTGAAGTCCACAAACATCTGGGGACCCACAGTTTGAGAACCACTGCTTTAAGGCATCGGGGTTCCTTCACAAGGCAGAAGTGGGTGGCTGGTGGGGCTTACTGCCACCTCCACTGCTACCCCCCCCCACCATTTTTAAGCATGTTCACAGTTTCTCAAGTCTCAGAAGGCTTGCAATTCTTATTAAAAATGGCACAGAGAGGCAGCAGAGGTGACAGCAAATAATCCGTGAATAATCAAATCTGCAAATGTGAAACCTGCAAATGTGGAGGGCCGACCGCAGTTCAATTAACAAACCATCTCGGCTTCCACTGTCTCCAGAAGTTGATCCAGATCCAAAGTGGCAGTTTAGAAGACTATTTTGGACGGCAATTAAGCATGACAGTATAAACGAAATAAGATAGGTGGATCCACATAGGGTGAGACTTTAGTATACAGACACTTCTAAAAAGTTTGTTCTGTATTTCAGAAGGATGAAGTTATCATAGAATAGTCGAGTTGGAAGAGACCACAAAGGCCATTGAGTCCAACCCAGTTCATCACTAAAAAATACATATTTCTTAGACTGGTTAACAAGCAGATCTTTTAACGTTTCTGTTAAGCACTCTAAGAAATATGTATTACAGTAGTAGTGATGAAAGGCAGCCTTCTGGGATCCAGAAGAAACTTGTCAGAAGTGTGTTCATTTCTTTATATTGTTTATAACTGTATCTATAAAAATATAGATCTATCTATAGATATCTGGCGTCGTTGATTTGTGCCTACTAGAGTAGATCCATTCAAATTTAATTGTTGCATGGTGAGTGAACCCGTAGGTAGCTCAATGGATCTGTTCTAGTCGGGACAAACAGAGTTGAAACATTATGTATCTTCGTTATTTGGAAACACGTACCTTTAAGTAAGGCAAATTAATAACGACCTGCCTGCCAATGTTGGGAGCCCCCGCCCTCAAGATACAGTTCTGAGGGCCCTGCACGGTAAACAGCTGACAAAACTCGAAATGGCCTCAGGGAGGTATTTAGGTGGGTAGAAACCGGCTACTCGCAGCCGCCGCTCCCACCACCCGCGGGGCATTTCCGCACTAGACTGTTATAGCGCTGTGATTCCACTTTCAACATCCTATGGAATCCTGGGGTTTGCAGTTTCGGGAGGGGCTACTGCGGAAATGGCTGAGGAGGCGCGATCAGGGCCACTCTGGCCTTCTCCGTGGATTCCTCCTCAGGGAGAGCCCCGAAAGGCGCGGCCCGGAGGAAGCGGCGGCCCTCTCGCTCTGCCAGATTTCTTAGGCCCTCTCCGCACTAGACCGCTAAAATGCTATTATTCCATTTCAACATCCTCTGGAATTCTGGGGTTTGTAGTTCACTGAGGCCAAAGAGCTCTCTGGTAGAGAATTCTAAATGCCCCCCCCCCGAAACTGCAAACCCCAGGATTCCATAGGATGTTGAAAATGGAACAATAGCGCTATAACCGTCTAGTGCGGAAATGGCCTCTTAGTCATCCTCTAAAAAACCCTGCTGGATTTCGGTCCGAGATTTCCCGTAAAACTCCCGAAACCCACCCCCGGGAGGCTGCTCGTGCCCCGTGGAGGGGAAAAATAAAAAGCCAGGGGCGGGAGGAGGAACCAGCCGCCAGCCGATTCCGGCTCTGGGCTGGAGCCGCGGGAGGGCCGGCCGCGGGTGTCGCGTGTCACCGGGCCGGTCCCGGGCGCTGAGCTCATGAATAATGCAGCTGCCAAACTTTCTGCGCCGCCCTAGGTAGCTCCGCGAGCGCGGGGTGACTTGGCTTGGAAGAGTCGCGGAGCGGCGCCCGCCGTGGGGAGCAGGCCGCCCTTCCAGGTGGGGAGGATGGGTATGTAAGTGGGAAGGGGGAGGACTACCCCGCCGCCGCCGCCGCCGCCGCCGCCGCCGCCCACGCCTCCCCCTCCCAGCAGCGCTTCGTTGCCCCATCCTTTAAGAAAGGCGGACGGGCTCCGAAAGCTTTTGCGCCTCGCTGCTTTCGACGCAGCCGGCCAGCCAGGAGGGGAGGGAGTCCAGTCGGGCCTGGCAGCGAAGGCGGCCGTACCCTCTGGAAGGAAGTTCCAGCGTTCGCCTTTGGAGCGTCCCAGCCGTCAGTGTTCTAATCAGAGCGCTCGTCGAGCCAGCAACGTTCTCCATCGGAACGTTATCCGAACCATCACGGTTCTGAATCAGAATCTTTGGTTCCCGCCCGCCCCCCCCGGCACGAAACTCTTGTTTCAGCCCCGCTGGCTCCCCGCTTTTGGCATTGAGGGTGGCCAGACGGAGCCCTCCCTTTCCTCCCGTGACAGTCGCGGATGCTGGAGAACTTTTCCGCTCGCCCCCGGCCTGCCTTTGGCTGGTGTGTGCGTGAAAGAGAGCGCGAGCGAGGGAGTTGCAACAAATCTCTAGAGTTGGCCGCGGAGGGCAAAGTTGCACAACTCCGTTCCTGCCTCGGACGTGCGTTCATTTGTTCTTGGAGATCCTACGAGATAAAGAGACAGTTTTGGAAAGGAAGGGACGAGCTGCTTTGGATTTGCTGTTTGGAGTTAGTTAACCGGAGGCTTTGGGGGCTGGAGTGAGAGGGGAAAACTTCGACGAAGTTTTTTTGCTCCGGGAACTGGTTGCAGGAGTGTTTTGATTTGCCGCCGAGTGGCTCGCTCTCTCTGTCTCGGAGGAGGGCCGTCTCGGCTCTTTTTGACTTTCGCAACGACATAATTATTTCAGGGAAAGGAAGTTTGGAAGCCGGCGGGACAACTTTTGCAAGGGGAAATCCAGGCCTGCTCGCTTTGGCTCGCCCCGGATTTCTTTCTTACTTTCTTTTTAGTCCCCTCCCTTTCCCTCCCCCCACTCCCGCCCGCCCACGCCCGCGAGGTGCTTCTTTGCCATCCACTTTTTCGGCGGCGCAAGGTGGAAAAATGAACCCCGCGCCCGTGCCTCCCCCGCCGGGACAGCAGGTCATCCATGTCACCCAGGACTTAGACACCGATCTCGAGGCTCTTTTCAACTCGGTCATGAACCCCACGCCCAGCTCGTGGAGAAAGAAGATCTTGCCCGAATCCTTTTTCAAGGAACCCGACTCGGGGTCTCATTCCCGGCAATCCAGCACCGACTCGGGCAGCCACCCGCCCCGGCTCAGCAACGCCGCCGCCGCCGGCGGGGTGCACCACGTCCGCTCGCACTCGTCGCCCGCTTCCCTGCAGTTGGGCGCCGGGGCCGGCGCCGCCGCCAGCCCGGCGCAGCAGCACGCTCACCTCCGCCAGCAGTCCTACGACGTGACCGACGAGCTGCCGCTGCCTCCCGGCTGGGAGATGGCGCTCACGCACACGGGCCAGCGGTACTTCCTCAAGTAAGTAGCGGGAGGAGGAGGAAGGAGGCGCCCCGGGGGCCCCCCGGGGGACGGACCTTGGGCGGGGCGGGGCAGAGAGGAGGTCGGTGGGTCGGTGGGGGGAAAGAGACCCCAAGGAGTAATGGGGGTGGGGAAAAAGTCACGGTAAGGCCTGACACCTTGGAAAAGTTCTAGTCCTTGGGGATTCTGGGAGTTGTAGTCCCGAAAAGTAACTTCCTCAGCCTCTGGCTGAGCCGTGTGGGGGCAAGCCAGACGTTGGAAAGGAGGGCTGCCCCCTTAGAGAGGCCCTTCCCTAAACTGCAAACCCCAGGATTCCATAGGATGTTGAAAGTGGAATAATAGCGCTATCACAGTGTAGTGCAGAAAGGCCTTTAGTTAGGCCGCGGCCTCTTCAGCTGGACGGAAGCCGTTTCCTTCGGTATCGCTGGAGACGAAAATTGCCCTTGGACGAAAATTGCGTTTGTCAAGGGAATTAAAAGAATCCGGGAGGTAGTGCAGCACTGTTGAGGAATGCATGTTTGTCTGAGTTTTCTTCCTCTTCTCTGTTTTCCTAAGAACTCAGAGAACAAAACAATACATGTGTCTATGTAACACTGCAACAAGCATTTCTGGCCATTTGCTACCTCAGATATTTTGTGATTTGGCCCTTCTTGTTTCCTCTGAGAGGCACGCCTTTCTTACATTTCTGTGGAACCTTTCCTCCATAGAGCTCAAGATGGCCTGAAGTTCTTCTGCTGTCCAGTTCTACCTAAGAAGCAACTTATAAGAAATGGGTTAGGTCCAGCAGAGAAATGACCTGAGACCATCCAGTGAAGTTTGTGATGGATATTTGAAGCTAGCTCTCTCAAATCCTATTTTGAAGCTTTAAGTAGCATGCAGCTGGTTCTCAGTGTGACTGATTGGAGACTTCAGTCTCAGCACTGAGAACAGGACTCATCAGAACCCTTGGTGTGCAGTTTATAAATTTTGATGTTTAAAATGAAAGGAAGTAGAACACACAAGTAAAAGAGGATGCTAGGAGTAAAGTGCCCTACCAGTTCTATCCTTTCCAAACACCACCAGGTTTACCACCAGTGAGTGGAAGGAGTGACATAACCTCTGATAGCCATTCACAAAGCCATCTGCCATTTTGCTCTTTTCACAATGGCCTTGTGTCTTGTCTACCCACAGCACCGTGGGAATGTGAAATGATTATTTTGCAACTGTACTTGGTAAACCAGAGCTTGAGGATATAGTATGGATGACTCACTTGCTCATAATTCCAGATGCATTCCTTGGCCCTGCAGGTGCGATGTGTTCCTAAGCCATGCTCTGTCATCTGGAAGACCTTGCTCCCTCTCCTGCCTCCAAACCAAGGGCTCTCATTTGTCTATTCAGGGCTGATTCAAGCATCAGGCAATGTGGCACAATATGGCAGATACTGAAAGATAGCAGCAAGCAGTTGGAAGAGACATGGCCTATCTTTTTGCCTCTTCCAGTAATTACCACTAGGTGACCCATCTCTAGTGCTGAAGAAAATTGAACTGTCACCCAGTTGTCTTTTGAACAAGAAGAGAGTGGCATCTTTTGGTTTGCCTCCATTAGCCAACTATCTTGGACTACCTCTGAAGAACTGAAACTAGACCCAAGACACTTCTGCCTATCTGACCTGTGGTACTAGATGTTGGTTTTGGGGCAGAACTTCAGATGGAGGGTTGGAGTGTTGAACCACAGGACAAATTAAATATTCCTTCCACAGGCTATTGGAATTTAAACTTTTTGGAAAAGATCAACAGAGACATCATTGCAGTTATATTCTCAGCAGTAGCATTCCAGATTACATTAGCTACTTCTTTGTACAAGCAAAAGGGTGAGAAGCCTTGGAGGACACCAGTGACCACATGTGCTTCATTTCTTACACACACACCCCCATGGGATTCCACAGACTATGTTTCTAGTTACTGACTAAACCAGAAGTGATTTGTGCAGTTCAGGGTCTGGATTGTGTGTAAAGAACTTGCATCTCTGGTATAAACACTCAGGAAGTTGAGTCTTGTGAATGTGCAACTAGACTAGAAGAGTGATTCTGAATATACACCAAAATGTGATAGTTATTCCTAGTGAATCATCTGGAATAATCTGATTATGAGGTTCTCAAATATGCATCCCAAAATATACTGTAGAAGGGAAGATGGTTAACTGTATGTACCCTTGTATAGTGGGGAAGTAGACAGAAGAGGGCTTTACTAAAAGCCAAGCTGATGTGGGTGGAGAAAGAATTTTAAAAATGGATGGTCTGTATAGCCTTCAGGGCTTGTTAAGGCCAAGAAGTTGGTTTATATGTTCAGATAAATAACTGTGGAATGAACACGTTTACACAGAGCACCACTGTGCTATATTGAGAGAAAGGGACTTCAAAGAATTTGGGCGAAGATAGGAAAAGGATCAGAGGAGCTAAATGTGAATGGCATCCAGTCCTTGTAAGAAAGACTGCTCCATCCGCATGCATCCTTAGAGATAGGGCATAAGCATCTAAAACAGGGAGGGACAACTAGGGACCTTCCATATGATGTTAGGCTGTAGCTCCTATCATCCTTTACCATAACCCCAGGGTGGAAATAGTGCTGCCTTCCAGATGATGCTGAACTTTAAATAGTGAGGATTTCTCACTACTGACTATGTTGGTTAGGGATGCTGGGAGTTGCAGTTAAACACCATCTGGAAGGCTGCACAGGTCCCACAGCTTCCATAAGCACTGCTAACTAGGATTGATGGAAGTTGCAGTCCAAAAATATTTGGAAGGGGGACAAATTGATCACCCCCAGATCCAAAGAATTTGACAGGTTTATTGTCAGGGATAGACTAGTAAAGTGATATTTGCAAAAGGTGTGTGTATGTATGTACATGTGTATGTACATATGTAGAGGTGTGTGTGTAGATACATGAGGTACTACATTTCTGTGATACACTGAGCAAGATTACTTTCTAATCACAGACAGGACATATAAATGAGACTGCCATTATTGTGTGGTTTCCCCTTCCTAAAAGCAAAGAGAAAGTAGGAGGCAGAAATGCAGTGTGGAGAATTTATGGGAGTGTTAAGATGTCCCAGAAAGTTCTAATGAATGTTGCATTCTTGTGACATGTTCTTTGCAGGCTAAGTTTGAAAAAGGTGGTGGATGGGAATATCAGTGCCTTTGTAGGAGATTGACCATGGCTTGGTTTGCAGATGAGGTGCAGTTGCCAGCTTGCTTTTACAGAGTGACTTGCAAGATGGGTATGAATCACTGTAAGACAGAATTTAGGCTTAGGAGGTCTACTGTGGACAGCTTGTTGTAAGCAGTCTAGCAACTTCTCTGGAGAACGGTCCATTGCTTTATCAATCATGTCCTAATGTCCTCTTCATCCATTTGCCTCTGCCCAATTTAAATTTAACTTTTTAGGTTTTTGCTTCTATCTGGCTTCAGCCTTTCCAAGTTACATATGCTTTTGACATGCGAGGGAGCACCTTTATTGTGGAACTCCTGCCTAATGAAGATCAGTTGAGCTCTATCCTTGTTTAACTTCAAGCAAGGCAAAACTCTTGTTTGGTATGGCCTTCAATTTTTGGAAAAAAATGGCTTTTAAACATTGCTTTTAATATATTTGTGAATAATGAATGTATTACATCTTATCTACCATATAGCACATTACTTTGGAAATCCTGATGGCCAGAAAAGCATCTGATAGATATTATCAGTAAACTATAGCTCTTTATAAGATGGGGTGTAGAACTTTTAACCATCCAGATGTTCTGAACTTTCTTGGAAGTCCTAGTCAGTATAGCCACTTCCAAAGAAACTGTAGTACAAAACATCTGGAAAGTCAAAGTTTCTCCAGCCTTGATACCAAGTGTAACATGTAGCTTGAATGTAGATTATTCAGTGTGATACATCTAAATTTCATTGTGTGGATACATTGTTGCTGTTTTCTGCAAGGGTGTATGTAGGCAATCGGTGTTTTCCAACATTCCCTATATGGTACTTTCCTGCATTTCTGTTAGCAGTGCTAACCTTGGCTGGATGTCACTTGTGATGTGTACCTTCAGTTCTTACAGAAAGCTCTTAGATCCCAGGAAGTGTATTTGTTCTCTTGTATTGTGGAGGAAAATAAAGGAATGGAGTAAGTTTTAGTTGCAGAACATAGTCTTAAAGTATGTGGCATAGGAACCTATGGGAAGTTATGCAGATCTGGATTTGAGCAGCACCTGGATGGGAGACCACCTAGCAACTCAGCATAAACTGCTTTGGGTTCCATCCTAGAAGAATGGTGGGATGTAAATTTATAACTATATGCAGTTAAAATTTCATACTGGATACAAAATCTTGTGAAAATCTCACCATGTTTTCTGTTTCTGATAACAGTTGTAGAGGTTCTTCACAGGTTGACCAGTGGTTCACTGGTAGAGTGTACGCTTGCATGCAAGTGCTTCTGGGCTCAGTTCCCAACATTTGTAGTTCAGGTAATGAATATTGTGAACAAACTGCCATTGAGATCCTGGGGAGTTGGTGCCAGTCAGAACAGAACAGCCTTCCACAGCTGGGGCCTCTCCAGATGTGCACTGTGATTGGCCAGCGTGGCTAGCTGGAAACAGTTGGGGTTGCAGTTCTGAACATCTAGAAGGCCCCAGGCCGTCCGTGCAGGGTGGGAGTGCATAATTCTAAACTGGATGGACAGGTAATGTGACCTGGTCTAATGTGACCTCCTGTGTTGATATGTCAAAAGAAAATTCTGTACGCTGTGAAAAGATTCCTTGAATCTGACAGTAACAGGCCTTCAAAAGAAGGGTATTACACAAAAGGAGGAGTGAAAGATCTGGGATTACTGAACTATTTGCATTGAGTTAACTCCCCTTCCTCAACTCTTTTGACATGAAAACAATCTTGGTTGCAAATGCAGGGTTTTTTTTACAACTGGTATCTTGGATTCTCTCTGGTTTATTGTATGAAAAAGCAGTATTTGGAACACGAAGCTGGGCATAGATTGCAGTACTCTCAAATTACTGGGTGACTGACTGCGCCAGTATAGTCTGTTGATTGTGCCAGACCTTTGGCCTCAGTGATCACCGTGCATGGAACTAGTCCCTGGCCATTTCTGCACTACACTGTTATAGTGCTATCATTCCACTTTCAACATCCTGTGGAATCATGGGGTTTGCAGTTTAGGGAGAGGCCTTTAGAATTCTCAGCCAGAGAGCTCTTTGGCCTCAGTGAACTACAAACCCCAGAATTCCACTAGATGTTGAAAGTGGAATAATAGCACTACAACAGTATAGGGTGAAAATGGCCCCTGTAAGGAACTGCCTTTGCAGTTCCATGCAGCAAGTAGCACGTTTCTTACCTATGTGGGCCCTTACCCAGCATTTGTTGTATATATGGATGAACAATTGAAGATTAATTCTCATTCAGGAGCACTTGTGAACAACCTAGAACTGGATTGTAGCATTGCAAAAGTTAATGGAAGAAGAAATTAATGTTGTTTGAGCGAAGTTGTGCAAACACACTGGATTAGATCTAGAAGTGCAGTGCAGTCCTATGCATGTCTACTCGAATCACACTTTATTCAGTGGCATGGCCTCCCTAGTCTAGGTGATTAGGATTGAACCCTAAATAAGTTGAATTTAAATCCTATTTAAATGAGTTAAGTAAGATAGTTATGAATTCACTTCAACTACAGTAAATGAGAATGAAGTCTAATTCACTTACAATGCAAACCTGTACATGTTTATTCAAAATTATGTCCCATTGTGTTTATGTACAAGATTCAACCTTTGACTTAAAAAGAATATCTCAAACTATTTAATCTAATTTTTTTTTAAAAAATATTTAAACAAGTGGTTGTTTACAGTGGGACTCTGGTTAGTTCTCAACTGGTATATTTTTCCACTTTTAAATAAAAGAAGAAGAACGGGAATTCTGCAATAACAAACAATAAGTCTTGCTTGCTTTGTTTACTGAGGACCAGCTGTGAGTTATCTGAATCACATTTTGGCGTGCTGGTTACTGCAGTGATTTTTTTTCTTTTTTGTGGACTCTAAGAAACTTAAGGAGTCCAGGGCAACCTTGTGCACTAATGAAATACCCATGTCGCAAAAGCAGGAGCGGGAAGACAGCCTAATAGCGTGTCTGTAAATGTTTGTTGGAAACTATGTTGGTATTGGCTGTACTTTGCTTGCGATGTTTATGTATTAAAAAACAAAAAACCTTTTATAGTTGTTTGCTGTTTAAAACAATATTGAACCTGGAGGAAAAGAAGACTGTTGTAACATTTGGTTTACATGGTATAACTTTAATGGGCAATTGCGGAGGGTGAGGACCTTGATAATGCATCAATTCCTATAGAGGGTAGTTTGGAAAGGGGTGAGTTTCCCTCTTTTGAGCATCTGCAAAGAGACAGACCTAAGGAAATTGGGACCTTTGAGTTAAAGTTTTCCCACTCTAAAGAATGCTGTATAACACTGCTAAGCCCAAAGGTACTGTAGTGCCTAAAATGTATCCACGCATTGTTCACTAGAGGAAAATATTGGCACTTTATATTTTCTTCTGTTTTTTAAAAAAGCATTCTGTGGGGCTGCTGACTCACAAGATATCTGCATCTTATGAGTCTTCGTTTTGTAACCCCCTCTTGCAATGTCTGGCCCTTAGATCTGCAAAAACAAGCTTGCATTGCTAATCATATTGCGTATGGTATTGCTGTTGTGTACATACAAGTCATTTCTGACTTATGGTGGCCCTAAGAGGAACCTATTATGCAGTTTTCTTGGCAAGATCTATTCAGAGGCAGTTTTACCTGTGCCATCCTTTGAGGCTAGAGAGTGTTACTTGCCCAAGGCTATTCATTGAGTTTCTGTGGCAGATCGAGGATTTCAACCCTGAGTTATAGGCCATTTCTGCACTAGACTGTTACAGTCCTATTATTCCACTTTCAACATCCTACGGACCTGGGTTTGCAGCTTAGGGAGGAACCTCCCTCCCTAAACTGCAAACCCTAGGATTCTGTAGATGTTGAAACTGGAATAATAGCACTGTAGGAGTCTAGTGCGGAAATGGCCAGAGTCATAGTCCAGAGTCCAACACTCAGACCATTACACCATACTGGTTCTTTGGCTGTATTGTACTAATATACCTCAGAACCCTGGAAGTAGCTGTAGAAAGGATATTTAAATTAAAGTGATTCTTAATTGAAGAAGTAAATGTGATAGAAACTGAGCAGAGCTGAGAGGCTCAGAAGACTGTTCCCAGAATTGCCTTCTGTATTCTCCTTGCACTTCTGCATGATTTCCATATATAGACAAAGTTCTAACTGGGAGAAGAGAAAATGGTCAAGGGAAACGTTTTCACCCATGTACTTGACAAGAGTTCTACAAACTTGAAGCACAGCTGGCAGCAAGAACTAGCACTGTCACTATCTGTCAGAAGCCAAGCACCTGTAGGTGCTGAGCTCTCCTTCACTCCTGCCTGGAGTAAGCTATTGTTTTACCTGGTGGAAGCAGGTTAAGATCTCCCCACCATTTTGAATTTCTCATGGTGCTCTGTAGCAGCCAGTATTGTGTCACTCCAGAGAATTATAGGAACTTCAAATGATAGACAGCTTTGCAGATGGAGCATTTGCCGTAGGCTAAGTATTTGCCTAGAGGCCATCACAAGGTCATTTGATCTGGGGATGGCCTTTCCATGAATGTATTGTCTTTCGGAAGGTATGGACAGTTCCCAAGGAGCTAAAATTTCCTCTTCAGGATTCTTTCTTTTTGTATTTTCACCAACCCAAACTATCCTGTCAAAGCCTCTGCAATGTACATTAGGGACTGGTCATATGTGCCCTCTCAGGCTATCCCTAGGACCACCCATGGGTACTGCAGATTTTGGAATTTATGCATGAGGGTGGAATGCAGCCTGCCATCAAAATGTGCTCATCCCTGATGTCGCAGGGAAATTGTGTTAGAGTTTTCTTCCCTTTCGTTTGCTTCAATTAATTTTCTTTGGGTATGTATGCAGAATACTTTTTAGATGCTTGCTATTTGGTTTGCAGCAAGAATTGATGTGGCAGCAGAACTGACCTGATTTTGTCTTAAGCTGCATCCAGAACATCCCTTGTACTGTTGCTGCATATTGGGGTGTTGTGCCTCCATCTGAATGTATAGAGTGGCTTAGCATGCAAGTGAGCAGGATGTTGATGTCAGCCACAGTGGTGGCCATGGTTATGGAAAGGTTGGCAGCTGAGATCTGCAATTTAGCAGTGTGCATGCTCTGTTGCCTCTGTGAATGCAGAGTCTGGTTTGGCTCCCAGATCTACAAAAATGTGTGCCAGTGTAAAGTCTGGAACTGGCCTGGAATTGTATTTAGGAGACTCAATCTTTGTTTTCTTGAATTGGGTAAGCTGTCAGACACAGAAAATTCATATGGCTAAGTGCTAATCAGACAGTTTTGCGCAGCCACTGGTTGTTTATGAGACTGTCAGGTTTATAACACTGGTAGAGATAAGCCCTGGAACTGGGCCCATGCATTTCTTGTTATATGTGTGAATTCTGTACCATGATGAACCAGATGCTGTGTTAAGAAAAGCTGAATTCTGAAACCTGCATCACATGCAGATTAAGGAAATGTTTGGTACTAACTGTGACATGACTAAGAGGTAATACAGGGCACTAAGTCTGCATTGTTCCTTCTATGGCTTTTGAGCCTGTTCTTGTACTCTAAAGCTGAGACAGTAGCTGCCCATATTAGTTTTCACAATCCTAAGGGCTAGAAATTTGTCCTTAAACAGAAAGAATGGTGTTTTACTTTTAGGAAAGACTCAACAATCGCCTGGTTACCTTAAGTAGGGAACTTGATGAATAGTTATTTGTATGCCTGGTGCCCAGGACATGTTTCTACGCTTCTTTGGACAGACTCTGAATTAGTGCCCTGCCAGTGCCACTATCACACAGCATAAAAACGCATGTTGTCTGGAGTTGTACTCTATCCATATATTAACTGGTAATGAGTATAGTGTGTTGTGTATTTTTTGAATTGCTCATGTATTTGTCTTTAGGTTATTATTGTTATAAACTTCCCCCAAATATTAAGCTCTGTGTTATTTATATACAGATCTTAAATCTTCTGTACCTTTTTGCAAGAAGGACCACAATCCTGAATACCAGTGATTCTTTGGTCCTCCAGATATTTTGGGCTTCAGTTCCCAGAATTCCTGACTGTTGGCCAAGCTGGCTGTGTGGCTTCTGGGAGTTGAAGTCCAAAACATCTGGAGGGCCAGAGTTTGGGGGCCACTGCTATATATAGTAACTAGAAGTAAGACCCATTGAGTTCATAAGACTGATTTTTGAATACACATGCATAATATTGCCCTCTAAGAATCTTGCAGTCTTAACTCCCATAGTAGAGGGGAAAAAAACATCCTCTGTTTTGTATTGATTTTATCCCTCGATCTGTGGAGGAAACATAGTATATACTATAGTTTCTATATTATTTAAGAGTTTTTGTTTTTCTAAGCCTCAAGTCCTTGAACTTTTATGTTAGAGACTATCTGGTTGTTCTAAGTACCCTTTCTCAAAAGCTGATCTGGTAGTTCTGAGTACTTTTCCCATCTTACCTTGGTGTCTAAAGGTCATCTTGATATATTTGGCAAACTAGAAGGAGTACATCATCTTGGTTTCATTCACGGCTTGTATAAACATGTAGTTTCAGCAGGAGTGGTAAAGAATAATAGAGCAGAGCAAGCACTAATTCAGCATGGCTTAGTTTCCTGAAGGCATGTTGTCCAGTTTGTTTTAACTTGGGGTAGTGGTTGCAGTAGCCACCTAAATACTCTTAAAAGCACTACATCCGTTTGATCTTGGAAGGTAAGCAAGGTCAGCCCTGGTTAGTACTTGGGTGGGAGATCTGCAATGAATACCAGGTGCTGTAGGCTGTATTTCAGAGAAAAAAACTGGCAATGCCACCTCTGAATACTCCTTGTCTAAAAAAAAATTGTATGGAATTTGTGGAGTTGCCATAAGTCAACAGGTGACTTGAAGGCACATACACATGCAATGGTCGCAATGAGGGAGGAACAAATGCACAGCTTTTTTGGGCTCCTCTTGCACCAGAAGTAATGACTTGACTTTTAGGAGAGCTTAGTAGGGCATCCTGTCATTTATGGGAATTAACTCAAAACATGTATTTTGAGGCAGGCTGGTGTGTAACCTCAATTTATACCTAAGTAAGCATCTAAGAACCAGCCATATCTAACAATCAGTGTGTTTTAGTGCTTTGACATCTGGACTACAATTCTGGAGTCCAGGATTCAAATCCCTATTCAGCCAGGGAACCCCAGTGGGTGATCTTGGGCAAGTCACATTTTCTCAGCCTCAGAGGAAGGCAAAGGCAATCTTGTTCAATTCTTGAACAATTCTTGGCAGGAAAATCCCATGGTAGTTTTGCTTTAGGATTACCCTAAATCAGAAATGAGTTGAAGGCACACAGAAACAACAAGCAAATCCACTTGTTTGAGTGTGTGTGTGTGCGCATGCGCGCGCGCGCACACACACACACACACACTCTTCTCACTTTGTCCAATAGTGGTGCTTACTTTTAAGTAAATTACAGCCCTTACTTTAAAGCCTTAGAAGTGTACCTGTGCCTGATTGATATCATCTATGCATTTTTACTTGGTGGCATTGGTGGCTGGTGGCTTCCACTGTGGGTTTTAGTCCAGATTTTAAAGGAGCTATCCAAGTTACTGATATAAGTGGGTAAATGATACTGAATTATTATGTAGGTACAATGTGAGAGATGTTCAACAAGATGTTCAGCAAGATACTCAGGTAAGATCCTGAGACATGCTTTTTCTTTCCCACAGTAGCTGTACTAAGCCCAAATATGATGCTTGAATATCTTGCTAGTTAGGGTTACCAGGTTTTCTGCAGAGTGGTAAGGGACATGCAAGGCAGATTTATATAAGGCTGCTTCAAATCTTGCAAGAGGAAGGCCTCTTGCACAATCTCAGGGCTTCTGCAAGATATGAGATCTCAGTAGAACAGTCTTCATTAAATGAGATCCACTCCTGAGTTTCAAACTATGAGAAATAACAGATCAACAATGTAATGTATTGTAATTATAAACTGAGGCTCAATGAGAATAAGTGTTTAATGGGGAAAAACAATTGGGAATATTTTGTATTGCAAGAAACTTTTTATGATTTTATCCTTTTTCTTTTCAAATCTATCTCTGAACTGGTTCACATTTTTTACCTGATACATAGCAGCTCATTCGGCTGGTTAGATGAACTCTGGTCTCACAAGTGAATTCACTGTTTATTACATTTTTATTCAGTCTTGCAGCTAAAAAAGAACAGTGATCAGGTGTTTTGTTTAATGGTGAAGAAACATCATTAAACAAATTAATCAAGAAAAGCATTAACATTAGCACAATGACCAATAAACTTCAGTAAATAATATAAGTCTGTCATCAAATACCTCTTCGACCTTGGGTGGTCTGTGTGTGTATAAAAATTCTGAGAAGTCTGCCTTGGTAATTTTTCCTTCCTTCCTTCCTTGGTGCAGATTGACAATTGTAGACAATTGTAGAATTTCTGTTCTGATTCCCCTTGCACCTCCCCTTCCGTTAAGATGGTGGTGTGGTATTACTTCCTTCAAAATGTGGTAAGACAGTTCTGCTCCTTATTTGGAGCTCTCCTGCTCATTCTGTTGTTTAGGTCTCTGCACTTGGTTCTCACTTCTGAAACCTGGAAGCAGCCTGTGTGACCCAACAAACAAGGGTCATTGTAGCATTTCTGCATGTAGAAATGGTATATGAACTTCAGGGGGATGAAGTCCAAGTTTATATGTAAATAGAGAGGTTTCTTCATAGGAGGCCACTGCTAGGATATAGATTTAGCATCTCCTCTCCTTTGAGAACAATAATCTTTTTGTTGCAATCCTCTCTAGCTTAGCTTTTGTGGAAATGATCAAAAGAATTTGGCCTGACCAGGAAAACATTATTAACAAACCTGAAGCAAGTTCTAAATAATGACTGCTAATGTTTCAGAAGAGCACCACTAGCTTAAAAGCCTGCTATGCTTTCTCAGTTAAATTTTTATCGGCTTTGAAGCACAGCTAAGCCAAAGTGTTAAGGAATGCAGCTAGGACCTGGCTGGGAATGTAGGAGGGAAGGTTGGGCTGGTGCTGGATCACTGTACAAGTTCTGCATAAGAGAAGCCAAAGTGCCACTGTGTTTAACGCTGAGGTGTTATTCTGCAAAGTGGAACTTTTCTTTGTTCTCTGATTCAAGAAGCCAAGAACCAGCACAGTGTCAAAATCTAAGAAATATTACTTTTTTGGACTACAATTCTCAGTATCCCCCAGTTGGCAGGGCCAGTAGCCACGAGGAGTTGGAACTTCTGGGATATGTAATCCAAAAAAAGTTATTTTTCTATGCCCTGAAAAGATCCCGTATTAGATTGAATGATTTAATGTCCCACGGTTGAAAAAATGACTGGGCCCTTGCTGTCAGGTATTGAATGCATGTTTTGGCTTTTGTACAGTGTTGCTCTTTATTAAGCTTTGCTTTTCCCTAAGTTAATGAAGGATAACCATTCAACTATTTGGGATAAAAGGCATCTTGAAAAAAAATGACCCAAGTCAACCCTACGCTGATCCTCATAGCCCTATCCTGGTTGCAACTGACTCTAGCTTCAAGGGGGCCCATGCCAGTGCACTTTCTGGTGGACACTTGGTTCAGTAGGCCCTAGTGGTGGCATGTTTATTTGCTGGTAATGATGGTGACAACAGCATTGCTCCAGTGGAGCCACTGTTCCAACTTTCCACCATGCTCTGGTGCCGTGCCATGTGACGTATGGACCATGGTCTTGGATCCAGTTGCCAGTTGGAAAAAAATGGTTTTGAGGGACCCCATCAGCAGAATCATTCAGGATCTGGGACCTCAGTGACTGTACCAGAATGCAGTATGCCAGATCTGCTCATGGGCACTGCTTTCTAGTCACACTAGATAGAATATGTCATTCTTTAGGAGAAAAGGTTGGAATGTTGACAGCTGAGTCTAAGATCATCCAGCTGAAATGGATTAATGGTAGAGTAGGTGGCTTAGGACCGTTCACACTACACAGTTACAGTGCTATGATTCCACTTAATTTCCATGTTTCTATCCTTTGGAATCCTAATGTTTGCAATTTTAGAAGAAGTATTTAGAATTCTCAGCCTGAGAGCTCTAATGCCTTAGCAAACTGCAAGTCACGGATTCCATAGGATGCAGCCATGGCAGTTTCAGCGGAATCATAGTGTTAGAACTATGTAGCATGAAAGGGCCCTTCGTCTTGAGTACGTATTTCCATGCTTTCTCAGTGGGGCCAGTCAGCCAGCTATATTCTTCCACCACACCTCTTGCTCTCTTCATTCATAGTGATAGTTGCAGATGACTGTGATCATTTCTCTCTGTCTGTCTCTTTGCACAGGATCATGTTCCATTCCCCTTTCTCTGTTACCTTGCAGTGCTCCCTTCATTTCTGAAAAGGTAGTGAAATGAAAGGATTGAGTTAGCTGGCAATTACCTGGCTAATAGAAGGTTAGCCAATGTCTCAGGGAGTGAAATCATGCTCAGTGGCCTACTGAGAGTCACAGCCTTGTCTCCTACTAATGAAAACTCACTCTGTCTCTCTTTTTTTCTTTCTTCCTCCTTCTACCTATCCTGCTGTAAGAGTTTCAAAACCTGATTTAGTCCTCTGCTTTGGGGAAAAAACACTGTACTAATCCAGTTTTGATGTTTTGGATCCCTTTTAAGTCACTTTAAAAAAAAAGTAGATGAGAGAAAATTTACAAGAACTACTGGTTCAAAGTAATACAAAATATAGTCTGAATAACTACTGCTTATAATTTAGAGGTACATTTACACTGTGTACAGATCAATCTTTACCCTCAGATACTGTTGAACTATAACTCCCAGAATCTCTGACCATTGGCCATGCTGGATGGCCTTCTGGGAACTGGAAGTCCAGCAATACCTGGAGCAGCGCTCTTAGAGTTCTCTCATTCATAGTGTTACTGTAAGTCAGAGCCAACTAGACACCAAATAACAATAACAACCACCTGGAACCTGAGTTTGGAAACAGTAGATTAGATCAGTGCTTCTTAGGTTATCTGGTGTGTTGTTGTGTGCTTTCAAGTCATTTCCCACTTATGGTGACCCTAAGGTGACCCTACCATGGGGTTTTCTTGGCAAGATTTGTTCAGAGGAGAGTTTGCCTTTGCATCCTCTGAAGCTGAGAGAATGTGACCTGCCCAAGGTCGCCCAGTGGGTTTGTATGGCTGAGTGGAAATTTGAACCCTGGTCTCCAGAATCATAGTCCAGTGGTCAGACTACTATACTACATTGGTTCTCTGGTGTGGGGACCAGTAATTATTTTTTTTTCCCATTTGGCTAGGACCAGTACCAGCTAGGGACCAGCAATGACTGACTACCATTGTTTTTTTTCCTTCCTGGAAACTTACCAAGGAGAGACAAGCAGTTAATGGCTCAGGGGGTGACACCATTTCAGGATTCACTCATTTGAACAATACTGGTCCAGATAGTGTCAAACCTGGTTCACATCTGAAAAACAATATAACCAGTATTTTAAGTTGTGCAGTTTCTTTGAAAAATAAGCAGACTTAACACACACATGCACAGATTTTCCTTTCAATGTGGACAGATATTCAAAATAGAATGGATATTGCCAGCTTCTCTGAACTGCTGTGACTTCAACACAAACCAGTGGGTATGTTATTAAGAGTAAATTTTGTCACATTTGGAATCATTTTTAAGGCACCCCTCACAGTTGTTGAAAGTGTGGTAGTTTACTTTTTCAGTTCACTTTAATTGTAGCCTGACCTAAATATACCATTTTGTTTTACTTGAAAAATCAGCTCAAACCTACGTATGTGTTTATATGTATGTGTACATATATGTGCATGGTAGGTTGGGAGGGTTGTAGTTTGGGGAGCTTCCCTTTGGGGTTTCAGTGAGCTTAGAAAAGTAGTAGAGTTTTCATTACAGTGGCTAATCTGTTCCAGCTAAGGTAGACTCAAAAGAGGAAGCCCCTTTGAGATCGGTTTGACATCTTGTTGACTGATATGTATCTATTTCTGGGTCTTTGCTTGAGAGTGCTAGAAAAGAGCAGACTAGGCAGTTCCAAGTTAGCATGTTGTAAACCGATTCCCTTGAGCTGCCACAGCTGCAGTACTAGAATGTATTTACTGATACCAGTATCCAGTCGGCTGTTTAACAATGTCAGTTTTGTATACGGAAAGGGAGCTCTGCCAAGTGTGAGGTTTAAAATGTAATTAGAATTTTAGAATAAAATGAAAAACAATATACACACAAGTCATAACTATACTTAATTCCATTAAAATGTAAAGTCGCTTGAGAAAACTGCAAGTAAATGGGCTGCATAGATGGTTTGGGCTTTGTTAATGTAAATGTTTTCAAATTGTCTGTGCTTTTCTTAGGAAACTGCATTTAGTACTATGAAATGTCAGGACCAGAGAATGTGGTAGGCTTCTTTGCAGACCGTTTATACTAGTAGTAACAGTTTTGTGGCTGTAGACACAACGGGCTTGTAACTATCTTCTTAGGAGAACCTGAGCATATGAGTTTATTCAGCATTTAACAGTATTGTCCAATATTTTGGATGATTAACAGCACTTGCAAATGGCCGTGCTGGCTGGGGAATTCTTGGAATGGTAGTCCAAAAATAGTGTATCTGAGCTCTTTTAATTATCCTAAATACATCAGGAAGCAGATGCCAAGAATTGTGGCTGGTGACTCCCATGTCAATGGCTTGGTGAGTCTGCTCTGGGGTTTATTTAGATGGGAGCAGCTATCCAAAGTGCTGAATCTGTCTTGGGAAATAGTATTCATCACCTTGGATGTCTCCTTTAAAGTTCAAACTAAAATCCAAAGTGGATTCAGTTTCCCTGTGAGATGGAAACTACCAGCCATGTTCTGTGATGCCAGATAATGAAACAGAGCTCTTGTTCTTATCAAGGATTTAGGTTGCCATCCTAGGCAAACTTTCTATTAGTAAATCTTGCTAAGCTCAGTGGTGTTTATGCAGAGCTCGGAAAAATGGCTTTTTTGGACTATAAAAAATGTAAGTGGCCTTGCTGGCTGCGAAATTCTGGAGTCTGTAGTCCAAAAGATTAATTTTTCTAAGGTCCATATGATTTGCAGTTTCCAGGAAAAAATCTCACAGCTCTCAGACTGCATGGTTTGTATACAAAAGGCCCCTGGTTCAGCTGCGCTGGTGGTCTTATGGTCTGTCCTGCTATAGAACCGTGTGGTCTGCCTCCATACTTGTTTAGGTATCTGATTGTAAGCAGGTATACTAAAAGATAACCCATTGGAAAGATGAATTGTAGTATAGCTTTCATGTTCAATAGCAGTGACTGCCTTTCCTCCTTCCCCCTTGCTGCCCTTAGCTCTGCTTTTGGGATGAAGTGAAAAAGATGTGTACCAAAGAAGGAAGTAATTGTGCACACGGTTTTTTTATAAGGAGGAGGAATTAACAGTTTATTTTTATAGACCTGTAGTAGCAAGTTGCCTTCATTGCCAGTTTTCCAAAACTCATTAAAGAGATTTCCATCTGCAGGAAGTACAAGTTCTTCTTTACTAGTTTCTTAACCTGCCCTGTTTTAACTGGCTGAAATTAGCATGGTAGGTCAGGACTAATAAGTGGATGGTTCTCATCCCTGCTGTATCTGAACATGTAGAGCACCTTTCCCTGTCTGGCCACCTACTAGATGCGTTAGACTACAATCCCTTTCACTTCTAGCCATCCAGCCTTTTGAGAGGACAATCAGTTTGAGAAGACTGGCATAAATGGACTGTATGTTGGTTTACTACCTAGTTATCCTCTGTTCTCTCTTCTGTCTTTGCTGATGGAAGAACCAGCGGTTAGGCTGGACTTTCTCCCTGTTTGAAATGTGCCTTGGATGCCATTGAAAACCTGTTTATTTCATTCTGGCTGCTCTGCCTTACCCATAATTCCACCTCTTTGATGCCTGAGGTTATTATAGGACAAGAGTTTCTTTGTAGCAGACTTATGGAGCACTCCAGTGCCTAGCGTGACTAGCAGATATAAATTGTATGGATGCAATTAAAGTAGAAGGAAATGTCATACAGACGGAATTTAAATGTACAGACTTATGGCATTGATTAATTTTTTTCCTTCTTGTTTTAGGAAAAGAGATAATACTGATCACAGTCAAAATAAAAAAAAATCCAGCACTGATCAAATGTGATGCTAACGCCTGCATTAAGCACCTTCACAGTAATTCTTCTGAGGGCTTATAGTTATATATTCCTGTTACTTAAAATCTGTAAAGAGGAACCATCGAAGAGAGGGAAGGATGGGTCCTAAGAGCCAGTTATCTCCTCCCTGGGCCCTCTGAGGTTTGCGCACAGTGCCCAAAATGCCCCCAAACAAAACTCAAACCAGAAGTGTCTAGAAGTCCATTTCTGGCTTGGAAAGATGAATTAATTTTATGATAAATAGTGTAGCGGGTTCCTGCAATCTAGGTAGAATTGTTGCTTCTAGAGAAGGGATTGTCACTTTTTGATCCTCTAGCTGTTTTGTACTTCAGCCCCCAGGGGCCTCTGTCAGCAAAAACAGTGATGATGGATTCTGAGAGTTGATGTTCAAAGCATCTGGAGAACCAGAGTTTGAGAATGATCATCCTAGAGAGTTCCGAGAAAGGCAGTTCATCCTTATTTATATCCCACTTTTTTCCCATATGAAGATTCCCCTCCCCCACATTTTCTGGCCGGAAGAATGAAAGGTCGGGAATTTAGATGGGTTGAAGATCACACAAACAACCTTGCAGGGTCAGGTGCAGTCTCATGAATATACTTTGCCTAACACAGACCCTTAGCTCAGAGCCTGCTTTCATTTTTTTAAAAAATGTTGTTTTAATGATAATCCTTCAGCAATAAAACCTAGACTCACTAAAAGTAGAAGGTAGATTTTTACATATTGGATGCTAATTTTATTGATAATAGTATGGTAGTAGGGTGGTTGTAACCTTTCAGGAAACTCATATCTCTTTCTGTTAGATAGTCATCAGCATTCTTTGAATCTTCAGATGTTTTGAACTAATACTCCCACAATCACTTACCATTGTCCATTCTCATTGTGAGTTGTAGGTCAAAACATCTGGAGGGCCAATGTTCTTAACTCTGTTCTAACAACCACCTTTTTTTAATCTTCTGATAGGGATGTATGTAGTTCAGTAATTTTTATGGCTGCTTTTGATAAAAAAAAATGACAGTTCTGTTGAACTAGAGGATTTTTAAAACATCTTTACTGATAATTAAACCCCCCACTAAAATTCTGCAGATGCAAGAAAAGAAGAAATATGAAGTATAACAGAAATTAAAGAATAACAAAAAAGAAATAAGTGACTTCTATTCTTCCTTTAAAAGGTGTATGATGCTCAAATTGTTTCAAGTCTCTCGAAGATAATATCGAGCAATTCTCTTCTCCCCCTTCCCCTATTTCATTTTTAACACCCAAAAAAGAAAAAAAATCTTTCTTCTTCCAAAGGTTAACATATCTAGCATGATATATCCATGAACTTTACCCCCTCCACCTCACATCTTCTCAGATTCTCTTCCATACTCTTTGTTAACACTTCCAGGACAACAGTTCTGCCTTATCTCATTGACCTCATTCTTCAGGTTCTTTCTCAAATCGTTCTCTCAAAAAACATAGCTCTTCTAGTATCTGTTGTAGAAAGTGCTGAGAAAGTTATTTTGTTCGATACAGCAGTTACAGAGTTAACAGTTCATTTTTCTGTCACCTAGCCAAATGCAGTGAGCAAGTCAGTCTTATCAGCATCAAAGAGATAACGCCTGCCTTTCTCACAGTCTAGTTTCTCCTTGCTAAAGTCCAATTCAGTCTTATAAATAAGATAAAATTTAGCCAATCCATGAAAATAAATGCACTTAAATCCTTAATTATTCTCTTTTAAATATGTTATGTTAAATATGTTAAATATTGAATATGTCAATCCCCCCCAGTCTTTTTACTCATCCCAATCATATGGCATAAACAAACTTACTCAGTTCTTGATTGTAGAAAGAAGGTGACTGGTGCGTTTTCCATTCAGCAGAATTCTTCACTTTTGTAACCCAAAAGTTTTAAGTTGTTTTTTTTTTTTTAAAAAAAAGCAAGTTACCTTTAAATGGCTGTCTGATCCTCAGATCAAAATAGTTGCATGTCACGGCAAGTGAGAAAGATACATCTTTCTTGGTCTTTCCCAGGCATATGCATTTATTCATGAATAGACACAAGTAATAGAAATTCTGGACACTATTCCCTGTTTACTTCAGAATAAGTTTCTCTAGCTAGAGATCCTTCTGAGAGGCATGTTTACCATGAAAGTGCTCCTTGCTGGAGAGCTGTGGTTGGGGGCATCTGACCTCTGTCCTGCCCAGAAGTCTTCCTTGTTCAGGAGACTTTTGATGTTCTAATTTTGTCACAGCTGTTTAAGGAGAGGGGTGGACAGATTACAGAACTACAGGCTTTACCAGAATCCTCAAATCTATCAACTGGTGCTGAGCACAAAAGACACAGAGTAAGAGAGTTAAAGAATTATGAGTCCAGCAATCATCAAGAAGATATGAGATAACTTATTGTTCTTTAGCACAAAAATCCACCCTTGGTTCCTATCCCCAGTAAAGTGGGGGGAGTAATTTGTTTCTGCGGTTCATAAACATGTGTGTGTGTGCACATGTGCACACCTACATTTCATAGGGTTTTCTTAGGCAAGTATTCAGAAGTGTTTTGCTATTGCCATCTTCTCAAACACAGTCTACAGCAACTGGTATTCCTTGGTGGTCCCCCATCCAAGTACTAACCAGGCCTCACCTTGTCTAAATTCCAAGATCAGGTGGGATATGGTACATTCAGGGTATATAAGCTTATTATACATTAGTAAGTCAGAAATCCCAAGTCACCCAGGGATGTACCAGTGATTCTGGATCCAATTTCTGCTTACCCTAGTTTAGAAAATGACCATATGAATCATGACATGATCATCATCCCTTTTCCCCAGTTAAAGATGGGTTTGTTGTTGTTGTGTGCCTTGAAGTAATTTCTGATTTAAGGCGATCCTAAGGTGAACCAATCATGGGGTTTTCTTGGGGAGAATGTGACTTGGTCCAGGTCAGCCATTGGGTTTCCATGGCTAAGTGGGGATTTGAACCCAGACTTCTAAGAGTCATGATCCCAGCACTCAAACCACTACACTTTACGGGCTTCCTTAAAACAGATAAAGGTAAAAAATTTACAATATATCTATAGTTTGAGTTCCACTGCAACTCAGCACTATATAGTATATAAGTGAAATGTGTCTGTATGTACATATTAATAGTAGGTCCCTAGTATTCCTGGAAGATGATCCTGTGTTGAACTCAAAACTATAATTCTGGGACAGGACACTTCTTCAGCAGTTATTTGGCTTCTTGTTAAGTGTATGGAAGCTAGGAAATCCAGTATGATTGATTACAATTGATTACATGTGGCTGCAGCTGAAACACTGGCCTTACATTGCAAAGTGGTTAGAGCAAGAGGTATTGGATGAGTGCCATGATGGTATCAGCTTATGGTACAGTGGCACTGTTAAGTAACTCTGTCTCACACACAGACACATACAGCTGTATGTAATTGTAAAAGGTGATAGACAAGTCCAGTGGATATGAATGCTCCTCATTTGGAAGAGTGGGTCTTGGGTTCCTGCCCAAAAGTCTTTGCCTTCTGACACCATTGTTATGGCAGTGTACTTTCCAGCTTGGTGTGACTGTTGGAAAGGATACCATCAGGACCTACAGAAGAATTAAGGGAGTTTCAGATTCACCATGGCACTGTAGCCCACATCCATATCTTGCAAGTGTGATTGCTTCCTTGCAAGTGTAACAATGTACAAATGACCTACAAAATGTTAAATGCATGCAGCTCCATTCTGCTTCTGCTTACTAGGAAATAAAATTCCATAATAGTAAATGATACTTACTCTCAAGTAAGGAGGCAATGGGATAAGTACTATGTTAGAAACAATTAGGACTGGAAAGAATAAAATCTTTTGTGCAGAACTCCCACTTTAGATTCTGGTCGTCTTGGCTTGAAAATGTTGACCTTTAAATACATATGCAAACAACGCTTCACAGTTCAAGCCATGCAGTGCTATGCAATGCCATTAACTAATTTACAGCTGGAAAGGCCTGCTCTTTCCAAGTATTCCATGAGGAATTTTACATTAGTAATAAGAAAGACCAAGTGTCTGTAGATGGTATCTGAAAAAGAGACTCGTTTTACACGTTTTTGATTTAGAATAATTTATGAAAACAGAGCAAGAGTCCTAATCACAAAGATAAAGCTTGTTAGCCTGCAGTTCTATAGGAAAGATTTTATTTTGAGCTGAATTCTTTCTCTGTTGTACCTAGGAGTAAGCCCTTATGTACCTCAGGGGAGTCACACTACTACATAATCTTGTATAAAATTGCACTGTGAACTTAAACCACAACGATACATACAGAAATATTGTACTGCTTTAAGATTGTTTGATAAGCAGTCATACCACATAGGGGGAGAACACTGTAGAATTTTGATTGCAGGAACAATCTATATCCAAAGTCTTGCATCTAATTTCAGTGCAGATACTGGAATGGTAGCCTTTACATGAACTTTTGTTACCTTTCTATAGGAGAATTTATTCCAGTAATCAGATGCATGATGAAATCTTATGGACTGTCAACCTTGCAAAACTTGATGTTGCCACATAATGGGGACCTTCCTAGGCCTAAAGTCTTGACTGCAAAGTTTAGACCAGCATTGATTAGTTTTCACTGCATTTTCCTAAATTCAGTAGTGTCTGACTGCCAGTGAATCACCTTGTGTGTTTGAGTAATTTCTCTAGTAAGAAATGGTTTTATTTGGGGTTCCTGACCTTTTGAGGGTGAAAAATTTAGCAAGAATTTGGTGTTAACGGTTTCAAGAGAAAGAGCAAGTGAGTGAGCAGAGGTCCAGCTTAAGCATCTACTCTTTTAACCAGCCATTTTAAAACTGAGTCTGTGTGATTTAACATTACTTAGGACTTTTAATTTCCCCTGTTGACTCACTCTGGTCTTTTATATCAAGGCCTTGTAAACTCAAGGATTGTTGATGCCATTGGAACCAGGGAGTATGTTGCATCTAAACTGGTGGGAATATTGTGTACAATAAGATAACCATGTCTTATACTCTGAGGAGCAGTGCCTCATTGTTCCTTGTTTTAAATTTATATCTGCAGTCAGGATATGTGGTAACTTTTAGGGCATTGCATGATAAGTGAATTTCTGACTCCTCCTCCCCCATATTTCCACTTATTCATCATTTAGTTTGCAAAACATGGCAAGCCAAGGATGTACTGTCTCTGTTCTAAAGATTGGCTCTGCCAAGTAAATAAGCACTAGCAGACAGCAAGCATCAACTGTGTTGCCAGAACAATGTCACAAAGACAAACACTACATTAGCACCAGAGTGGCAGTACGATAACACTACAGGCAAATAGGTCAGGCCAGATATGTTGGGCTACAGTATTAAGCACTGTATTTTACCTCTAAAATTGTCAGTTGAGAACATTTGTTTGCCCAGGCATTTAGTTTTCCCTTCATCCTTATTGTTGTTTTTTTTAAAGTACATACACACATATGCACAGGTGTAATAAAATACACTGGCTGACAAATTACTTGTGTAAGATGTAAAATTTCATACTTATAGTCCTATAAAAGGACTGCTAAAACCTCTGCTGGAAAACTTCCTGGTACAAGGAGGGATTAGCATGACTTGTTTCTAAAAAAAGGACGTTTTGGTTTTCTGATCTCAGTTTCTTACTTTTGTAAGTCCTGTTTACATATGAGTATATTGCATTTTCAGATCCAGCATGGTGTAGTACTTTTGAGTGTTGGATTAGAATTGTGGGAGCTGAGGGCTTGAATCCCTGCTGGACCATGTAAACCCAGTAGAAGATCTTGGGCAAGTTAAAAAATTTCTCAGAGGAATGCAAGGGAAAACCCCTCTGAAAAAGCTTGCTGAGAAAACCTACAGTAGGTTTGCCTTAGAGATTCCATAAGTTGGAAACGACTTGGAGGCACACAAAAACGACAGTACTGCATTTGATCCTTTACCTCTTCATTTGGCTTCTAACTTAATTTCAGAGAAGCCAGTTTTCTTCAAAATATAGTCATGTATAGGAGGACTGTGAATGAGGCTATATGGCAGGAAAATTTTGAAAAACACAGACATCTTCTGAAGGGAGACCATCTGTAGAAACATCCATTAAAATGTAATATCAGAACCATAATTTATATGGATCGTATCCAACAATAATGCTAGCAGAATAAGTACAAGGTGTGCTGTTCTTACATTTGTGTTGGCATGCTCTGTTAGCAGTTGTGTAACTGGTAGCATTACCACTAGCAAGGAACACTGAGCATGGCACAGTTGGAATGAGTGTGAAAGGATTTGTATAGCCTATTGCAGGATGCCTAGCACAAACAGAATCAAAGGAGTGTGCCTGACTTTGGGACAAGGATTGTCTAACAGGATTTCTATAGGTAGTGTGAACTTTATACTAGAAGAGTGACGCTTCTGGATGCAACCCTTAAATCTTGGTTTCAGGGAGAAAATGCATACAGACAGAATGATCCTGGTTTGTTAGTCAGGGAACAAGCTGTGCATCCATGCTTTTCCTCCCTCCTCTGATACTTAGTTTAACACAGTATTCTACTATTGGTTAAACCACACTTTGCTGCGATACTTAAAGCAGAAATTGTGGTTTGAATGATCTTGGTTTGCATTGGTAGTGCAAACCAAAGTTTCTTATTTGAGACATTGTAGGAAACTGTATTGAGTAACCTGAAAGTATGTGAGAGAGGAAGATGCAAGTAGGCTTATTCTCAGTCCACAAGGATAGCTTTGTCTGAACTGGGAAATACAGTGACCTAAATCTGTCAAAAGTAGACCCATTGAATCAAGGGAACTTATGCAAACATTGACTTGAAAAGTTGATCTTGATTCACTGAAACTACTCAATTTGGGAAAAGCAATTGGATTGAGGCCAGTACCTTTTATAATGTTATAGAAATTCTGTTCTGCATCCTACAGGTGGGCTGTGCAACAGAATGTTGTAGTATGGGGTACTTATGTTCAGGATTCCAGATGGAACAATCTCTTTTTCTAGGATAGTCCATTTCATTCTGTTTTTCCATCTCCTGCCACCACTGCAAGGCAGCATTCCATATCCACTGAGCATGCTCAGTTCACATTGGTTTAGCTATATTTTGGGACATTGACTCCACAGCCTCCAAGATTTGTTTCTACTTCTGTAAAACTTGGGGTTCTCCTGGGCATGCTGATATCTCCATGTTTTTCTTAATAGCTCCATTTTCGCGACGTCATTGTCGAAACTGAGTACCTGGATTTTCTGTTAACACATACAACTACCAATATGGCTGCTAAAAGTATATAAATGTAATTATATATGGCAGTTTCTATGTTGATGTCTAATTTGTGTACAGTAGCCTAATGTGACCAGGAGACAGGAAGTTGCTATGGTGGCTCTACATAGATCATTAGGCAGGCCTTCCCACATATGTGGATTCTGGGTTTGTCTCTTTGGGTGGCTTGTCGTTAGGTATGCCCGGGTACCCTTACTCCACCTCTCACTTCTGCTGCCTTGTCTGTTTGGCAAGCGTAACTTGTGCAGCCTGTCAGAGCTTGATAGATAGATCTTTTCCTACTTAATATTTATTGACACTAATATTAAAATAATGATTCATAATTCTGCATTACTTTATTAATACATTTTCTCTACTTATCCCTGAGAAGGAATGATTAATCCCATGCAAGAAAAGAATGGAAATTATACACATTTCACATACTCTAGATATCAATATCATCAAATACCACCATCGTTGTCATAATCCATTACAAGTCATGGATGTCACTTCACTGAGATTTCACCACTGACTTTGGGTCGATGCAGTGTGGAGTGGGCCGCATAAACTGAGTTCACGGCCACATATTTGAGGTTTCATACTGGGAATTTAGATGTAATATGTCTCTTCCTCATAATTAAGATGTACTGGAAACTTAGCTTGTTAACATAGCTAATAGAGACTGGTTCAAAACTAGTGTGGGCTGCATTTGGTGGCTTTGATGGTGATCTAGGAAAAGAAATTATCGCACACCTCTGCATATCAAACACGAGTTGATAGCAGTAGATCAGTTTCAGAACTTAGAACAGTTGCTTTTTTGGACTACAAATCCCCACATTGGCCAATAAATGCTGAGTGTTGTATTTTTCAAAAGTAATAATTCCAGGTCCTCAGCCCATGTCAGAATTGAATCACTGCCAAAATATGATAAATTAATTATGAGCACACCGTAATTTTCCTCCCAGGTTTTACCCAGCCACTTTCTTTTTAGTAGACTGCATGTGACTAGAGAAAAAATCACCTAAGGATATGTAGTTTAAGGAACAAAAGTATAAAATGGGAGAGAATTCTCCTTTATTGCCTGTGATGTACTTTAAATCTCACTCACCACTCTTTACAGAGACTTCGCACAGCTTGTGTTGACTTGAGCCATTACAACATCTAATTCAGTCCTGTGGTACTCTCTGTAGCCTTGGAACATCAAAAAGCCTGCAAGACCTTGTGATGTACATTGGTTTATCAAGATCTCACAGTGTTTAAGAACCAGAAATCGACTGGTTAAAATGTGCAAGTAAAAGGGAGGTTGCATGAATGTATAATGTTTCTGTTTGCCAGATTCCCTGTAATCATCTTAGCTTTGTGGAGGAATGGTGAAGAGCAGTACTGGATATGCGCCAAGAGCATGTTGAAACAGAAGTCCAGGAATGTGGGGAGTTTAATGGCAGGCCACTGGTTCTTAGCATGTTATGATCTGTGGATGCTCTTGCAAGTTTGGATGTGGTGTGAGTGTGGGTGTTGGGAGGCGGAGAGGAGATTAGATCTAGAAAATCCTATCAATTTACTATTGAACTCCAATGTACAAAGAACAGACTGCTATCACAATAGTAAATCATTTGAAAGACTTAGCTGGCTCTAAGATAAATTGTCTGTGTTCTTATAAAACATTCAGATGCAGGTGAGATGAAATGTGAAAAAGCTGTTTTCCCTCACTGGCTCTTTTTGTAACTGTTTAGAGTTTGGTAAATTTTATGCCCAAAAATGCAGTGAAAATAAGAGTGAACTTTTGAGTTGTAGCATGAAATTAGAATTTGCATGGTGTATAGAAAATTAAAAAGTGTCCCAGGAGTGTGGGTTTGTACATTTCAAGCTGAGATGTGCTCAGACCAGCAATGTAACTTGAAATACACTGAGTGGGAGAGATTCAGCAATAAAATACAATATGGCCAGTGTGCAGCACTCCAATAGCACTGAATTTTTTCTAAGCATCATGACTCCATTTTTATACCCTCGTACTGTTATCAGCAAATGGCACACAGGCGTTCTTTTGTTAAGCAAATGTATTTGTGAAAACCCAAAGATAGGCCCAGTTAGTTGGTAATAGTTTCACAGCAATCACACACATGTTTTTATGTTCATTGTAATCTACTATGACGATCTTTTCTTTAATATCAAGTTACAAATGTTTGAATACCTTTGTAATGCAAATGTAGGCTCCAACTTTTTTAAAAAATAGTTATGATTATTGGTATCTTTATCATCATCATTTTTTCCTCTTCAGGCATGGAACATTTTACAATATTAGTTTGTTGTAGAACATGCATTTGATAAAATATATTACAGCATAATTCTTTCCTGTTCTAATATAGTACTTCCTGAGTCTTGGTAACAATTTTCCAAATTCTCTTTGTCAGAGGCTCTAAGTCAGTTCTAGTGAGGCAAAATGGCCAAGTTGGAGACTTGTATGAGCAATGTGGTACAGCACCAACCAGGTTATGGTGGGCTCCTACCATTCTGTTTTGTGAGCAGAAAAACTAAAATTTGCAGTTTTCCGGTTCAGCAAAGGAAACAGGTGATCTGATGTGAGCCTGCTTCTCTCACTTTAGATCGCTTGCACAGTTATGGAAATTGGCCGTTATTAGATTAATGGAGCAAACTCAGAGAAAGCTTTTGTGGTGTAAATATAATGAAAGGATACGTAATTATAACAATATCGTAGAAGGCCTGCATTATTGATATTTTAATAAGTTTGAACATACCAATCTGTTTGCCATCTATATGGACTGTGGGCAGTTCTGGCAAAGAAAACTGCCCAGTTTTAAGTGTATGTCTCACTTGCTAAGGATGTTGTCTCACATACATTTCCTCTTTGCATCAGCATGTCTGCTGTTATAACAATATTGTTATCAATCTTCTCTCTTTTTATCTCTGTGGAACACAGATGTCTGATTCATTTTCCTAGAAAAACAGGATGCTGTAAAGCACCCAAATGACAATGGCTGTTACTGACAGTAATATTTCCGAAAGTGCCAAACAATGAAAATATAAAAGTAACCCAATTGGAATATGGCATGATTCAGCGGCCTCTTGCTCTTCATATATTTTCTCAATATTTTCATAAAAACAAATACTTACTCTTGCTGAAGTTCTCCAGTAAAATATGTGTAGCACAAAGACAAATAACAACTAGAAGCATGTGGGTGAAAAGAAAATATAGTTGTTGATGCCTGGTGAAAATTGACCGATCTTGTCTTGGGCCATTTCCACACTTACACTGTTGTAGTGCTATTATTCCACTTTCAACATCCTATGGAATCCTGTGATTTGAAGTTTAGGGAGGGGCATTTAGAATTCTCAGCCAGAGAGCTCTTTGGCCTCAGTAAACTATAAACCTCAGAATTCCACAGGAGGCTGAAAGTGGAATAATAGCACTATAACAGTGTAGTGCGGAAATAGCCCTGGTCACAGCTAGAATTTCTTTGGAGATTGTTTGCCTGTCAGCAAGCCTCTCTTCTGTCATTGGCGTACCTTCTAACTGTCCTGATTTGGCAGGGACAATCCTGATTCACCCTCTATTATGCCACTTTTTCGGCTGCATTTAAAATGTCTCAGTTTCTTTCTCTTCCACTCATTTTCCCCTTTTGACCTGAGCATACTTCTGTTATTGCAGACAGAGTTCAAAATGCAAAAGCAGTTTGCACTCAATTAACTAAGCAGGGTGGAGGGGAAACAGATTCTTGCACTTCCAAGTAGACTACTGCAGTCTGTCCTAGCTTACTTGTTCTTTCTCATTAATAACTTCTTCCATCTTGATCACACTCCAGTGTTCACTGGCCACACACGTTCCAGTTTTCATTGTGAAATGTTGGAGTGTAAAGGTTGGATGGACTGGAATGTCCATGAATATTCTGAAGGGACAGCATTATTGACAGAATGTTTCTGTTTCTGTGAGGTAAACAAAACTACTGCTTTAGTAGAGCCCTGGAGTCCTTTCACACAACACAAATATAGTTCTGCGATTCCAGTTTAACCATGGAATCCAAGGATTTGCAATTTAAGGAAGGGTATCTAGAATTTTCAGCCAGATTGCTCTGGTACCTCACCAATGTAGAAACCCTAGGATTCCATAGGGTGCGTCTGTGGCAGTTAAAGTGGAATCTTGGGGCCTTATCACCTACACTAATATAGCGCTATTATTCCACCTTAATTGCCCTGGCTGCACCCTGTGGAATTCTGGGGTTTGTAGTTTGGTGAGGCACTGGAGCTCTCTGGCTGAGAATTCTAAATACCTTTTCCTGAACTGCAAATCCCATGATTCCATGTGAAATTGCCAAGGCAGTTAAAATGGAATAATAGTGCTATAATAGTGTAGCACAATAAGACCCTTAGTGTTACAGCTGTGTAGTGCTAATAGGCTCCTGAAGACACCATGGCTGTAAACGTTTGACTGAAATTGGACATAGAAACAGGGAACCTGTTGGATAGGGGCTGAGACTAGGAAGGGGATCCAGGAAAGAGGAGTAGAGCAGGAAGCAGAGTATCTGAAGTTAAAATGACAGAAGTGGCAATGGCAATGGAATGCATAGCAGGCATCCGATATGAAGGGACAAATATGTGGTTTAGTCAGTGGGCTAACTGAAGGAAGCAAAGGGCTGGTGGTGAAAATACAGGAGCTGATGGAAGGTCCCTCACAGAGCTAGAGGGCGAGAAGAATTGTGTGCTTTGAGTTCAAAGCCAACACAACAGGAAAGGCCAGGGGATGGTTAGGAATGCCTTGGATGAAGGAGTGGACTTGAAACTGCATGAATTACTACATAAAATTCCTAGTTGTAGGTACATTAAGTATAAGATTTCTGGTCAGAATAGCAGAGGCAACCACCTCAACAAATCATTTTTGTCTGGCCTTACAGAATGGGAAGTCTATATTGCTTAATCAGTGGACTTTAAAAAATTGAAGCAATCTGTTTTTGGCTGTAATTTTCCTTGTTCCAATTTGTTTAGGAACAAAATGAGTTGCCATAGCTATATGGGTGTTTGTTCATTGGGTCTTGCTCTGGTATGCGGAAGCACTCCTGCATTTTTGCATTGTTTTCCCTGTTTGTCAAAACTGCCTGAATGGAGTGTGACACTTCAGAGTAAGCTGGATAGAGTTGTGGGTATTCATGGGTCAAGTTAGTGGTGGACCGATTTCTAGATAGAATAATAATAATGTGCTGTTCCCCCGGTGTGCTACTTTTTGTTATTAGAGACCCAAAAGACCATGGTTACCATGCACACTCCTTTAAGTGGAAGTCCCACAGATATTGCATGGAATTACCTCAGAATAACTATGCATTGGATAAGGGCCATGCATGGAAGAGACTCTCCTAAAAATATGTTGCATTTGCCCACTTCAAACAAATTGTTGTCTGAGATCCAAGAAACACTCTTATCTGGTTAGTGTTTGAGAGTTTACACATCTCTAGCTAACATTTGTATGAGGGCAGCTTCACTGGCCTTGGTAAACATACTTCTTCTGTAGGGTAGGGTTACCTTAGGAGCAGCCTTAGCAGTGGCTGGCAATGACGTAAATGATCACAGTTGCCCTTAAAAGACAGAGAAATTTAAATCTTTGTCATGTGAAAAGTGTGAAGTTCACGGACTCTCCTACAGGGACAATTGTTCTGAGCCTGGAATTTTTTAACTACAGCTGCCAGACTCCTCCAGCCAGTAGTGGTGACATAAAGTGTGGGTATAGTGTGTTTGTGTGTATACGCAGCTTTTCACATTCTACACTAACGTGTTTAATACAGATATATACATGTGTGTATTACTTCACTGTTGTTTTTTCCTGCAGTAAACACATAAGATGTAGTTGATATTGGACAAACTAGTTCTGTTCCTCATCTAGTTCCAGCTGATTTAGTTCTACTTTTTTAAGGGGAAAATATAGCTTGTCTGTGGCATAAAAATAGAATCAGTATGTGGTAGACATATATTAATAAGTAAAGGTTGGTTTCTCCTGGTGAAAGTAAATGTAAAGTAAAAATTACAGGAGTGCAAAGCATATACTAATGGCTGCTGTGTGAAACATGCCATGATATGTAGTGTATAGATTCTATAGATTGTTGGCCTGTATCGTGCAAAAGAAAATTGGGATCTAGTCTTTTTATGGGGCGGGTTTATGTGAGGACCTGTTCAAAATCTGCCTTGGCTCCTTATGCTTTTCCCATCTTGATGTAGGGCTGTGTAAATCTTCAGGCTGGGAAACATGTTTACATTTATTGACTAAGGTGCATTGAGGGTGAGTCATACCTGCTATTCCAATCTACAACTTTGTGCATTCAGTGGAAGTTCTCATCAGGTGTGTACAAGCCTGCATGCATGCACAAATGTCAAGGGGGTGTGTGGCTAAGACTTTCTGCTGAACAATTTGGATTTAAGGAGGAGGAATGTAAGGTAGAGTCCTCTTACCATATCTTCTGTGTTTTAATGCTTCACACTTTGGAAGGGCTTTGTATTCATATTTGTTCTTTGAAATTATTATAGTTATGCGTAAATATGAAGAAGCTTCTAGCTGTTATCTATTTACCTCTCCATTTCTGTGTGGTTATTGATTGCCTATTCATGTGTGTAGTGCCCTCCCCACTCAGATAATTTGAACTAATAACCTAGGTCAAGTAGAAGCAATGTGCAATAGGGTAGTAAGATGAAATAGAACATACTGCATATTGGGAAATGCGGTCCAAACAGTAGCTCTGGTAGAACAAAGGTGAAAAAAAATTGTTTTAAAAATGACCATTGTAAGATGTTTAGAGTGTAAGGCATTAAGGGTCTATCTCTACATTTCTTCCTAAATGGGGCTTGTCTGTAGAACTTGTGTTTTGCGGATCTGCCAGTGCAGACAAGCCTTTCTGTTGTCCTCCAAGATTGCTAGAACTGCGAGTTCTGCCTGCCTAATTAGAATTTGCAGTCTGCCTCATTCTAAGTGAAACATTTCAAAATCAAGGCCAACCCAATAAAAATGAGATTGTGCAACAGTGTGATAGAGCTTCTCCCTTAACATTTCTGTTTGGCTATTTGAGCTCTAAAAGAAAACTTGTGAACTGACAGAAGAATTAGTTTGTGGCTATTCTCATATGTTTACTAATAAATACCTGCTGTTTTACTTTGAAATAACAAAATGATTGCACAGCTAGAAAATCTCCTGATGCATAGTTTTATGTGTCTGAAGAGCTGATGAGCATATTTTCAGTCAAAAGGTGTATGATATGCCCCATGTTGGCTGGAGAATTCTGGGAGTTGTAGTCCAAAAAAGTAACTTTTCCAAGCTTTGGTTGCTTCAGTGGTTCTCAGATAGCATGTGCTGTGTAGTGACCATCATCTAACCACCATATTATTCCCTTAGAGTCTGAAGATTTACCATGAGAAGCTACATAACTACAGGAGATTCACAACACAGTCTTGCTTTCTCTGTATCTTCGGGAGGTGGTGGTAGTAGATACAGTCAATCCTCCCTATCTGCATGTTCTGTATCCACGGATTCATCAACTATGGCTTGAAAATATTCCAAATAAATACATTCCAAAAAGTGAACTTTGATTTTGCTGTTTTATATAAGGAACACCATTTTACTACATCATTGAACATAATGAGATATGAGCATCCACAAGTTTTGGTATCCACAGGGGTTCCTCGAACCAAACCCTAGTGGATATTGAGGGTCAAACTACGTCCTGCATTTCACCACTGTTCCCCCTGCAGCTGCTTTCTGTTAAATGAGAGCTCAGCCGGTGCCAAACTAGGTTCTAGTACAGTATGAGTGGCGGTGAAATCCAGACTGGATTTGTCACTCCTTCAGTGGTGGATGCACTGGCTGCCCCGATTCAGACATGCACATTATTCTCTAAGGGCAAAAGTAATGTTCAGAAATATTTGAAAACGTGGTTGAAAAGAAGTTTCCTGAGTGTCTAGAAACCCTGACGAGGAGACTTAATTCTGCATGAAAAATGCATGTAGTTTTATTTGTATGGAGGACTACGTTTTCTCTTCAGAAAACAAATTTCCTGCAAAGAAAAATAGAATGTTCTGTACAGAAAACAAGCTTTGCAGACGGAAAACAGCCTTTCATATGCAGAAATGTTATTTTTTTAGGCAGACAATATTATTTTCTATGTGGGAAATTTGTCTTCTGTGCAGAATATGCTGTTTTCTGTTAAAAAAGAAATGTGCATTTTGGGCACAGAATATGCCCCAAACTGCAAATTATATTTGAAAACTGGGTAGTTTTTAATGACCTTCTCCCAGCAAGGAGAAAAATGCTTAAATTGTTGGTTCATGTCAGTGAAATGAGGTTTATGACGATTTACACTCTTTTGCAGAGCTATGCATTGCTGGCTGGCCTTATTTCTAGTCAGAATATCACAGGAGATAGGTGTTTGGCCTGCTGAGTGGAAACCTCTGGAAGAATAAACACTAGCTTGACCTACTGGATGATTATTACTCAGTAAGAGAACACAACTGGACACACATTTTAAATAAAATTTGCATAGATTCAAGTCCTATAATAATTATTACATAGATGCATATTTCATATTTCACTATAAAGGGGCAGGTTTTGGTTAGGGCTTAATGCCAATTATTATTCCCAGCTAAATCTACTGGATCAGTGGGAACTGAGTAAGTTACCACTTATATAAAATTCACTTATTCAGAGTCTACTCCAACTGGGGCTATCTGTTGGATTTGGGTACAAGTAATCTGTGTCCTTTCTCAGTCTGCTAACTAGGTGCTGTTGATGGGCATCTTCAGAGCCTCTGCTTCTGATGATTCTTCATCTTGAGCGTGCTTGGGCTGAACAATTTTTCAAACAGATTGCTGTCCTCTGTAAAATAGGACACAGGATCAGCTTATTAAACACCTAAGTCTATCTTCAGATCTGGAGAAGATCTGAAGAAGGTAGGATTTTCATTCGTCATTGCTGCCTTCTGCAGCTTCTTTATTATTCTGAGTAAGCAGACAGGAAACTAGAATTAGTATTCTAACTGAAATAAGCATAGGAGCATTCAAATACTTAAAGCTGCAGTACAATACGTCATGATCAGATATGGGTAGTATTTGACCATAGCTATTTAGTTACGTGATTTATTGTTTTTTTGCCATGTCTTTATTGAAAGCCCTCACCCATAATATTGGAACAAATCTTTGTATTTAAAAAGAATGCTTTGATTTTATTCAAAGATATATCTGTGCAGCAGAATGGATCCAAACCTTAATTTTTGAATTTTTGCATTGTTGGAAGTGAATGTCAGTTATTGTTCTACACTCTTGAAAAGATAAACAAGAAAAAGCTGCATAATATAATAGTGCCTGTGTGGGATACATTTGTAATGTAAGTTCACTTCTGACTTCATCTCAAATATAGGTCACAGAGCTTTCAGGCCACAGAAATGATATCTACTCTAGGTCATGGTAAATGAACAGCTGAAGAAAGGGACTCTCTGTAATCTTAGTCTTGACTGACAAAGGCGAAAGGTCCTTTAGAGAAAGAGTAGGATAACTTGTAGAATTTCAGCTCTATGGATTTTAACTCTATGGATTGTTTAGTTTTTTTTTTTTTAAAAAACCGATGCTATATATACTACTTTTTAATGGTTTTTAATCTGTAGTAATTGGTGTTAGCAGTTTGTAAGCTGCTTTAAGTCTCATTATGGGAGATAAAGCAGAACACAAATGAATGAAATAACAATAACAGAATTGTTGTACTTTGCCCAGTAGTCATGAAGTTAGTTCAATTAACAACAGCAGTATTATTTAGCACCAGCAGGGATAACCTGTGAGTCTCCAGATCTTGCTGAACTGCAATTTTCATCATGCTCCTCCAGTCTGCTTTGGGTAGGGATGATGGGAGTTACATTCCAAGAACAGATGGAGGACTACTTCCACATTGGTGTGTTCAAAGAACTTGACACATGCTACCTCAGAAGCCTTGTACAATTAGACTCATATTGCAGGGGTATGTGTAAACTAAGGTTTAAAGAGCATGGCTTTCTTATGGCCACATAACAGCATGGGTGAGATATGACTTAGGCTTTCATTGACCATCCTTCTGATTATTATCCTAGATTACCAGGGTTTATCAGTATACCTTAACAGTAGTGTGAAAAAGAGCAAAAATTTGAATTCATAAAAGCAAAAAAGTTTGTCAGAGTTCCCTCATCCTAATGTATGTTTATAAAAGAGCCAGTTTGAACAAAGGCTTCTTTTCATGCGTCCGACACGGGAATGAGAATTGTACAGCTATTAAAGAACTACAACTCCCAACTTTCCCCAACATTGACTATGCTGTCTAGAGTTGCAGGGAACTGTAGCCTAACAATACCTGGAGGGCCAGACAATTCCTACCCCGATTTACCAGCTAAATCTCAACCCAAGTTCCCTCCTTTTCGCTGTGTGTGCTTCAATTTAATTGTTGCTTTCATTCTGAAGAAAATTGAAAATCAGTAAAAAGTAGGGATGGAAATAATATTCAAAAATATTTTAAAATGATTGAAAAATATGGACTGATGAGATGGTTGATGAGATGGTTGAAAATGGTTGAAAAACATGGACTGATGAGATGCTTTGCATTTGTGTGCAAAAAAACCCACATGGGAATAAGTCCTAAACTGTGAGTAGTCTTTGAAAACTGCAGTTTTCAAAACTAACAAAGAATCACATCTCTACTGTAAAGTGAGAGTGACTTTGGTATTGATGTTGTTGATGTGTGTGTTTTTGTTTGTGCTGTCCATCTTCCAGAGATTGTTGGACTGCAGGTTGTTACCGTAGAATATTCTGTACAACTGGCTATGGTGTCTAGGCCTGCTGGCAACTGTAGTCCAGCAACATTTGGAAGGTCACATCATCTCTACCTTAGTGTGGTGTTTCATGGTTCTACTATATAATTCCTGATCACTGGCCATGTTCAGAGCCAGCAACGTTTCACAGATGAAACTGGGAAATATGTGGATGAGTCACATCAGACTGTGGTCAAAATGACAAAACCTATTATTGAGAAGCAACACATAAGCTAAGAGAAGCTGCAGAAGGTTTTTGTTTGTTTGTTTGTTTTGCTTAAACCTACTGGGAAGACCCAGACTTCACACCTTCCCATCTGCTGAGTTAATTGAATACAAAAAACTATTTTTGCATTTTCAACTCAGTGATTCAAACAGACTGAGGATAGTGGGGTATGTGGGAGGAGGAGAGAGAAACTGAGACATTTTGAAAGCAGCTGAAAAAAAGTGGGACTGCAGAAGTTTAATTGGGCTGTCACTGACAAATCAGAACAGTTGAAGATTCTGCAGGTCAACTCCAGCTTCTGGGGGCAGGGGTTGAAGTCCAAAACATTTGGAGGAGCAAAGGTTGAAGACCACTGTGCCTTGCGTGAGGAGGTTCCTAGGTTCTGTCTCTGGTATTTGCATTTTGACAAAAGAAATAAAATCTGGCAGATCCAGGAAAGATCTGCACTTCTGACAGAAGCAAGCTAAATGTACCCATGGTCTGACTCAGTGTAGGCCGGGGTCAGCAACTGTTTGGCGGGGGAGCAGGGCCCATTCCTCCCGAACCCCAACAGCCTATACCCCTGTCCAACAGCAGTCTCTGATACCTCCATTTTTGTCTTCAGTCCCTTTCAAAATGGTGACAGGAAGTGATGTTGGAGAGGAGAATGATACTTGAGGATAGTCATGGGTTCTGGACTACTTCTAGGGATCACCTAAGGGTATTCCCGTATGTTTTCCTGCATTTGAAATGCTTTCTGCACGAGTTTTGGGGGGAGATTGCCTGAAAGTCATGCTGATTTTTTTTTTTTTTTTTTTTTTGTTGTGGATTGGTGGGAGGCTTCTGTGGCCACAAAAGTGGGATCCAGAGGCTATGTACAGTGTGTGGGTTATATTGTGCCCATGTCTGATGCAAGGGAATGCGGCACAGCATCATACAGTCAAACACCTCTGCTGTATCTTCTCTCTAATTTTTGATTACCCCTTGCTTACCATGAGGTGGGCTTGTGTAGCCCTTTGTGCACAGAAGCCAAGATAACTGAACTGAGACTGTTATGCTTTGGACATATCAGGAGAAGACACGATTTGCTAAAAAAGACAATAATGCTTGGTAAGATAGATGGCAGAACCAGCATGGTGTAGTAGTTTGAGTGCTGAACTGTGACTCTGGAGGCCCAGGTATGATTCCTCACTCAGCTGGGAAAACCCACTGGGTGACCTTGGGTGCATCACACACTCTTAGCTCAAGAAAACTCTGTGATAGGTTTGCCGTAGGAGTAGCGCAACAACTTGAAGGCACACAACCTCCTTCTTTGGAGGTTTTTAAACAGAGGCTGGGTGGCCATCTGTTGGGAGAGCTTTGATGTGTGTTCCCGCATGGCAGGGGGTTGGACTGGATGGCCCCTGTGGTCTCTTCCAACTCTATGATTTGTATGAACAACAACAACAACAAGATAGAAGGCAGTAGGAACAGAGGAAGACCACATAACAGATGGATAGACTTTAGGTAAACACAACCCTGAGTCTGCAAGACCTAAGCAGGGCTGTTGATGATAGTTCTTTCATGGAGTTCTTTCATTAACAGGATCACCACAAATTGAAGTTGAATTGATGGCAGTTAACAACACTAACAATGTACATAGTTGGATTGCAACTTTCAACTGCCTTAGCCAGTCAAGCCAATAGTGAGGAATTCTGGGAGTTGCAGTTCAGCAGCATCCAGAGGGCCACGTGATTCCAACCCCTGGCTTATAAGAATAAAGAACAACTTCACTTTAGAGAAAGTAACAGGGTGGGGCCACAGCAGCACTGTCAAACCTTATGATCCTTCCTTGTGACATTAGTGTTATGTGTCTCTTTGGCTTAAATGCTTGAATAAGGTAAGGCTCAAGTTGGCTGCTGGCACAGCTCTGTTGCCGTCCATCACTTGAGGTCAGCTAGCAACCGGCAGCCAATCTCTTTACTTTGGATGGGTTTTTTTGGGCAAAGACTTAGTCTTTTAACCAGAGCCTGCCTTTCATCTGTTTTTGATGGCAAAAGACCATATTTCCCAGCCGTTTGCAAACAGTGACTGTCTGGCAGGATTTCCTGGATACACAGTAGTTTTCAGATTGTGAAAGGCTAACATTCTGAACTTTACAGATTAGTCTGGTTGTTTGTGCTATCTCTTCCCCCCCCCCCCCCCGGGGAATTAATCAACTTATAAGCAGGAAGAACAGAAGCATCCTCCAAGAATAAAGCATTCGCTAGTTTGTACCCTTCTTCTTTGCTAATAGTTCTTCCATGGGGAATTACACCTATCACCTTAAGGAAGCAGACTCAGGTTCCTGCCTGACCCTGTGTGTGCTTATGTGGCTTAAAACTAGAGCTTACACATAATCTCCCAGCCAATTGGCTATGCTGGAAGTTTTGGGAACTGTAGTCCAAAAAGAAACCTTTCCATGGCCAGTATAAACCTTACTATGTTTATTGGGTTTTTATTCCCAGCAAGCTTTATAGGGTTGTTGTTGTTGCTGTGTACCTTCAAATCATTTCTGATTTATGGCAACTTCAGGGCAAACCTATCACAGGGTTTTGTGGGTTGTGCGAGGCATCCAAAGTCATCAAGTGGATTTCCATGGCTGAGTAGAGAATTGAATCCTGGTCTCCTGGATAGTAGTCCAGTGCTCAAACCACTATACCATACTGGCTCTCTACTACAACCTAAATCCTTGATAGTGAATGCCTGCTGCATGTCTTTATTAGCATCTGCTTCATGGTATATTTAGGATGATTAGAAGAAGAGTGCTCTATGAACCCACTAGAGCTCTTAAGATCTTCAGAAGAGGCCCATTTCTCTGTCCCATTTCCTTCTCGGGCTCATTTGGTGGGAACAAGGGGGAGGGTTTTCTCAGTAGTTCCTACCAGACTTTGCAACTTCCTTCCTAAGGAGGTGAGGATCCTTGCTCTTTTTCTACCAGCATGTGAAAACTTGCCTCTTCACTCAGACTTTTAGGAATGTAATGTGATTTTTTTTAATGCTGTTTTGCAGATTTTTAAAAACATATTCTGTCCTTTAATGAATTTTAATTAGTTTAACCATATAAATTGTTTTAAAAATAATAAACACACACATATAACTGGTATTTTTATAAGCACTGTAAGTCATATGAAATAATACAGATTTAGCTGCTCCTGGAAAGCTCAAGATGATGAAGATGTATAAAATAATGCATAATTAACTGCTCAGCAGAAGTTCCCATAGAAATGAGTTCCATAGTCAGTGTGGTGCTACACAGAAAGCCCTGATCAACCTAGGCTTTTGGGGCAATGGGACACACAATAAGGCCTCCACTGGGCACCTCAGATTTTAAACAGGCTTATATGGAAGAAGCCTCACACAAATATACATTAAAAAAAAAAAAGATTATGCCAGTGATTCTCAACCTGTGGGTCCCCAGATGTTTTTGGACTTCAGCTCCCAGAAGCCCTGAGCATTGAACATAGTGGTTGGGGCTTCTGGGAGCTGAAGTCCACAAACATCTGGGGACCCACAGGTTGAGAACCACTGGATTATGCGGAGAAATCGCTGACATTTTTGTAAATTTGGGTGGTAAGTTCCAGTCTGGACTCAGTTTTCCAGCAACTGTACTCATGCTCAAAAGATGTTGAACTGTTGTGCTCAGAGATAAAGGAAAAGTCCAAAGCTGCACAACACGTAGGAACAAGGAATGTAAAAAGCATGAATCAGAGAAGCTAGACAGAGTAAAAGAAGAAATGGAACTTGTAGTACTTGGAGTGAATGAGTTACAGTGGGCAGGAGTGGGACACTGAGATAATTATACAGTGTATTAATCAGGAAATGAAAATCTAAGGTGAAAGAGAGTGATATTAATAACAAGAAGAGATGTAACAAAAGCAGTCAAGGATATAATGCAAAGTCGGACTGAATCATATCAAGAAGACTTCTCATGTATGGTTGTGAAAGCTGTGCAGAGAAGAAAAGCAACTCATTTAAAATGTGCTGGAGAATTCTATAGATACTGTGGACTGCTATCAAGACAAATACATGGGTCCTAGAGCAAATCAAGCTTGAACTCTTCTAAGAAGGCAGATGACTAAACTGAGACCCTTTGCTTACAGTGCGGTGGAATTGTGTAGCCCTGCACACACTGAAGCCAAGCTGACTAAACTGAGATTGTCACAGCTTGGATATATCATGAGACGACGTGAGAAGACATGTCTCACTATAAAAGACAATAACACTTGGTAAGGTAGAAGGCAGTAGGAAAAGTGGAAGACCCCATTACAGATGGATAGACAGAAGCCATGGCCCTGATTCTGCAAGACCCGAGCAGGACTGTTGATGATACGGTGGCTTGGAGGTAGGGTGACTTGGTGGTCAACAACGAATGCAGTTAATAACAAAAAACAATAACATTCCAGTCACAGTTCTATAAATTCACTTGTCTTTGTTGATAAGGAATGTTTTATAAATTAATTAAATAAAATTTTATAAATAATTATAAATAATTAAATAAATAAACTACCTAATACAGTAGTCAAAATGCTCAACTTGATTTTTTTAAATTAAAATAGCCAGCTGTTTTAAAACTGGAGCATTAGCTTCTTGCCTACAAAGGTCAATGTAGGTTGATAAAATGACAGTTGCTTTTCCAGAACAGTCAAGATCCAGAATAGACAAGTACTGCTGGTGTGAGTACATTAGAACAAAATCACAAATTAATAGAGATATACATATACATATTTTCCTCTCCCTATTTTCAGGAGATGTGATCTCAGGTGTATCCATACTATTTAATTATAACGGTTTAATACTACATTAATTGTAATGGCTCCATCCTATGAAATCCTGTGATTTGTAGTTTGTTAAAGTATTTCTGAAGATTTCTAGTCCACTCTCCTGGAAGACAGCACTGGAATTCCAAGTACTTCTTACAAATCCCAAGAGTCCATGGGATATAGTAGTAGCAGTTAAGATGTTGTCAAACTGCTGCTATTCTGCATTGTGGATACTCTAGCACAGAAGTGGGGTTAGGATCTTCCACTTGGTGCAGTCCCAGCCTGCATTGGAATGTTGCATCATAGAAAAAGAATCCGTTTTTTCCAAGGCCCATTAACACTACATGATTTTAGTGCTGATATTCTACTGCCATGGTTCCATCCTTTGGTGTCCTAGAGTTTGTAGTTTGATGAGGCTCTAGAGCACTTTAGCTGAGAATTCTAAATGCTCCTTTCTAACTTGCCAGTTCCAGAATTCAGTAGGATGGAAATAAGGCAATAAAAGTGGAATAGTAGTGCTATAACTCTGTAGTGCAAATGGGCCCTAGGTTGACTGTAGGTTGTAGCAGGGGATATCCTGCTCAGGCTATCCTCATCTTTAATCCCCTCCAAAAAAGGGGAGAAATGCTGCTAGTAACCTACTTGAAGTACTATTTAATTTGTCACTTAATCATCTTGAAATCTTGTGTTGCACGCTGGCAAAAGAGAGATGTGATAAGTTCCAAGATCTGTTTCATGCAAGTGCTTGAATTTTGGAGCTATGGTACTGATGTTCTAAGGAAGCAGAACTGTTTGTTAGAGAATTCCTGAAACTCCATTGTGTTGACATTTGGAAACTCTGACTAAAATTGGGAGGAAAAAGGATTTTGTCATAGGAAAGTCTGAGGATTGGTTTGCATGCTTACAGAAATTGCATCATGGAATCCTCTTGTGTTAGTTTTCATTGTCTCTCATGGACAGGTCCACAGCCTGTGATTTACTGGGCAGCCCGCTCCACCCGACAAGTACTGTGTTATGTCAAGAGCTTGACAGAAACAGCTTCCTCTGTTCTTACTCTTCCAGACAGACAGCAAAGTCAGGAGGTTAATCAAGCCCCCTGGAGTCCACATAACGTGACTGCTGAGCCACACTTAGCTAGGTCAGAGCTGATGCCCTGTTTACAATCCCTCCACCAAAGTGCTCTGGGACAGAGCCATTGACTCTTCTGTTCTCTTGTCTGATGCCTGCTCACTGCTCTGACAAAATGCCAGCTTTGGGAAACTGTCTCTAACATCTTAATTGTCCCACAGGGCTCTGGGGCAACATTACATTTTGTAGTCTAGGGCATGGTGGAGAAATCAAAGTGGTGATCAGTTTCCTATCACTGTTGCAATGGGGTCAAAAGGCAAGCCTTAGGACCTTGGCCCCAGTGGTTTCCACTGTTGTATGTAGGCCTGCTCTTTGACTTTTCAAATAGTGAATATGTGCTCAATGTGAAGCTTTAAACTGAAATGCACTGCAGACTCCTCATTTCTACAACTCTCTGATAACAGTTTTGTGGTATTAAAAAAAAAGACACTCTTGTGCTAAAGCACCTAAGTATAAGGAAGGAATGCTGTTATGCATTAGGCTCATTCACAGCAGTCGAGGGGCAATCACAAGACTGTTATAAGCTTGTGTGTGTGTGTGCGCGCGCACGCTCGCTCTCTCTCTCTCCCTCTCCCTCTCCCTCTCTCTCTGTGTGTGTGTATGTGTGCATACCTCCCATATTTAAGCTGGTAGAGGACTTTTAAATAAGGAATAGTTATGTTCCTTGTTAGCTGGAATTTGTTCTCCCTTACCTTTGTAAAACACTTTAGTTAGTAGGAAGGGCAGAGAAGCCATGCTGATGCCATTTGAAACTGGAGATTCAAATGTTTAAGCCTGCGTTTGTAGGCCAGCATGGTTAGTGATTTCAGCGTTGGACTGTGACCCTGGAGGCCAGGCTTCAATACCCTGCTCAGCCATGGAAACTCACTGGGTGACTTTGGGCACCTCCCACCCTCTCAGCCCTAGAAAATCCTGTGAAAGGTTCACCATAGGGTTGGCATAAGTTGGAAATGACAACAAAAATACCCTAAAGACACCAGATCCTGTCTGATTTTGGCAACTAAACAGGATGAGTTCTGGTTAATACTTGGATGGGAAACCACCAATGAATATCAGGTGCTATGGGCTGTATCTCAGAGAAAGAAACTGGCAAAACCACCTTTGAGTTTTCCTAGCCTAAGAAACCCTCTGAAATTCATTGTGTTGCCTTAAGTTGATAGGTGACTTGAAGGCACATTCATACACACACATGCTTTTAGTAAATGAAAAATCTGTCTTTATTAAATTGACAGCAGATATTGCTATTTTTCTTACACCAACATGGTTAAGATTAAAGTAAATGCTTACAAAAACCATGGGCTCCACGTGCTATCCTGAAGAGGCATTTCTCTGCTTGACACCCAAACATAGAGAGAGGAGAGAAAGATAATGAGATGTCTCTTTTACCCTTGGACCTGCAATGCCATCCAAGTATAATGTAAGCACAGGTAGAGTGTCCCATTCACCATCCAGTTTAAAACATTTTTTTATTTTTATGTAAATTTTTATTTTATTTCAATAATTTCTGCCCTTTTTAGGGGCGAACTTTCAAATTGACATATTTGCCATAGAGATAAATATTTAAAATAAAACCATATGTTAACATTCTAATGTAACCACAAGTTCAAACAGTAGCTAAAACTAGAAGAAAAGTCCTTGCGCATTGTTGAGAGCTTGGATGTAGCATGGATTTCTTGCAGATTTAAGCAACTTATGTAGATGAGTCACATGATTTGTACTTAGTGAATCAACTGACTCAGATGGTCTTGAATCGAGTGATAGTCTTAGTAATGATGCTGCTTTCAGCATGCATTACACAAACCAGTTGGCCAAAGAAATGTAGTAAACTTCTGAGTTGAATACATTTAACCTCCAGCCCCACCCCCACTACAATGCTATCTAGTATCATTCAATGTATTTTTTCTCCCCCAACTCTAAAAAAACTGGGATTTCATCCAAATTCCTAAAGGTTAAGTTATCGATTGGACTCAAAGAACGTTTTGTTTCAATTTGTATAACTGTGTAATGTTTTGGGATCCATAACAAATGCTAACAATGAAATCTGTAAATGACTGGGAAGCTTAGCAAGACTTTCTTTCAAAAGTTCTGTTCACAGTTTCAGAAGCTTTTTGAAAGTAATTCAGAAAAAAGAGCAGTTCTTTCAGATAATTTTATTTAGGAGCTGACAAGGAGTTTACAATCTAATGCTGCAGGATAATAGAGGCTGAGGCACTTTAGTAAAGTTCAAGCTTCAAGAAAAGAATGGTTATCGAATGACAAAATTAGTTTATGATGTGAACACTTATGACAGACCAAGTATGCACGTAACTGAAAACCATGATTTAGTGTTGCAGGAATAAGCCATTGGAAGTCTTGCTTTTATCGTCCTCCCTGCTGCTGCCATGAAATTGGATATGTCTGTTTGGGACTAACAGTAGTTTAGCATTACAGCTGGATCCTAAACAGTGCATCATTTTAACTATGATTAGTGAAAACGAGCCAGATACATTCGTAAAATTGAAATGTACTTTGGTTTAGCTGCATTATGTCACCTCCTTTAGAGTAAAACCACAGAGCCTTGAACAAAAATGCAAGGTGAGATATTGCAATATAGGCAGGTTTGCAAAAGGTCTTTTTTGCTAATGATGGCAGAACATAAGAACAGCGCTACTGGGTCAGGCCAAAGGCCTAACTAGTCCACGGTTCTGTTTAGTTGATCATGCGAAGCCTGTCAGCAGGACATGGGTGCAGCTGTGTGGCCTGTTATCTCATATTCCTCAGCAACTGATATAGATATTGCCATTGATGCTGGAGATGATATATAGCCATCTGGAGTGGTAGCCATTAATGAACAGTGCAGCTGTATGTTGGGTGATGAACAAATTTTTAAGCTTGGGTAAGAAATGTTATTTTGCTCCCAGGGCCTTAAAGCATCCCTTTATGTGCTAGTGAGGTGCAGCTTTCAGTCATTCTCTAGGAGTGAGTTGATGGGATGGTTACCAACAGAAAAAGATCACAGACTGGGCCACTGAGAAATGAGAAGGAAGTATCAGCTGTTTGGGGTAGCTCTGAATTTTTTAGAAGATCTTGGGTTGGAGGGAAAGGAAAGGGAACCGAAGGGGATGAAAATCTTAAGAAACCCAAGTGAGGAGTGCCTTCCTAGGAGTGAATGGGAGCCTATTAGGAAGAAAGCTATACTCTCTATTAGGAAGAAGGCTATACTGCAGGAGTGACAAACATGTGGCCCTCCAGATGTTGTTGAATAACAATGCAGCACATACCAAATTACCTTTAAAACTCTGGTGGGGAGTGCCATGTTCCAAAAGTTTGTAATAACAGTCTGCAGATCAGAAGGTGAAACATATCAACCATTTTCCTGGTTGCTCTGAAAGCAGTTATTTATATTCTGACTTGCTTAAATATACAGAGTATGTATTTCATGAAGAAATTTTCTAAAAAATACAATGAATATAATTTGATTCTGAATTTACTGCTCTTGTCTAGGATGTTCTTCTGTTTCTTGGACTTGTACCATGGCATAGCTTGTTTTAAAGGTGAGTTTAAATAATTGTTCTTGGTTGAGAACCAATGGATAGATCATATTTCTGGAATGATTACTTTCCAGGCATTAATATGAGTGAGTAGTACCAGGAGATAAATAGACAGCCAACATTAGTGACCAGAATGATCTAGGTTCCCATCTATTGTTCCAAGGCATTGAGACATCCATTCACAGCGTCTCACAACTGCTACAAATATGAACTATGATAAAGTAGCTATGTTGGTCTATATTTGTATTGACTTATCATAGTTGTTAGTGCATCCTTCTTCCAAAGAGCAAATTTGGCAGATTAGACTGAAATGGTGGCTGGGCAGGAAGGAAGCTTAAAGGCTGAACTGAGATCTGAACCTGCAAGGATACCCTATTACCCGACTGATGCTATCCAGTATTTTGTGAACATGTTCAGCTTCACACATTCACAGAAAGACTGTGTTCTTTTCTGACTGAGATCTTGTGGGTATTTGGGGCATAATGGTAGACAATTCATGGCCATTTTGTATCTGAGCACCTCATACACATAGGAAAACATTTTGTATCAACTGATTTCCTAAACATTTCTGGGTTTTTGATGGTATATGTCTATGTGTGAGGGGTGTTTTTTGCTTTGTATGGGGCAGCATAGTATGAAGTATTGCTTCAACTTTTTCCAGAGGTTTTCTAAGTACTGATGTGTACTGTTCCCTTCTCCAAGTGGTGAGAAGTTCAAGGGTAGTAAAGTGTAGCTTCACAGGGAATGGGGTGGGCAAGCAATAGCTCTAGGGTCAGGTGTCACCTTTGGCCTACTTTGAAAGAGTGATCAGCTTAGACTTCAGGCAAGATTGACCTGTCCCTCCCCAAGCAGCCAACTGGCCAAGCAGGAAAAGGGAGGCAATGGGGTAGCAGACTCAAGCAGGAAACAGAGACATAAAAAAGCAACAGCCCTTCATAATTTTGGTGACACCCAGCCCCCCACCCTAGCTTATGTCTGAAGACTCCTGAAAGGAGATTCTTCACCTCTTCATTGGAAGGCAGTATCAGTGGTGACTCTGTGTATTGTGTAATATTAAAGTTAATTTAGAAATATAAAAGACTAGCGTATATACCCAGCGCTGCCTGGGATTTTATTTTCTCATATGTTGTTAGAAAGATTTGAGATCCTGTGTGTCTAATTCCCCATTCTGTCTTGTCCAGCCCCTGTAACTTTTCCCCATATTCCCCAATCCAATCTGTATTCAGAGTTTTTAACATACAGAGGTTCAGTATCTGAGGGAATACACTGCCCTCTTCCTTGCTGCTAGGCCTCATCTCCCTAGCAACTGGCCAGGCCCAAGAGCTCTTTGGCTGAGAATTCTAAAGGCCCCTCCCTAAACTGCAAACCCTAGGATTCCATAGAATCTTCTTAGGCAGCCAGTCATATGAGGTCTTCTTGCCTGACACAAGACAAACAAACAAACTTTGACTTTTATATATTGGTTGAGCATAACTGGAGGCTGGTATCACAGTACTTGGCTAAGCAGCAAATCTATTGTTCGGTATAGAATGAGAGAGAGGGGGAATGTGCCTGTCAACTTAAGGACAACGCCATGAATTTCACTGGGTTTTCTTAGACATGGAATACTCAGAGGTGATTTAGCCAGTTCCTCTGAAATATAGCCTTCAGCACCTGGTATTCATTGGCAGTCTCCCATCCAAGTACTTGTCAGGGCTGACTTTGCTTAGCTTCTCAGATAAGACAGGATCTGGTGTCTTTAATATATTTAGACCTTCTCCAGAGTGTAGAATCAAGAGACAGTGTGGTGTAGTGGTCTGAGCATTGGACTGCAACTCTAGTGACCAAGTTCAAATACCCACTCAACCACTGAAACCCACTGGGCAAGTCGCACTCTCTTAGCCTCAGAGGCAAAGGCAGACCCTCTTTAAACAAATCTTAACAAGAAAACCTATGACAGGTTTGCTCTAGGGTTACCATAAGTCAGAAAAGCATACAGTGACAAAAACAATCAGAGAGTGGCACTCCCTATAGCCAGATAATTTCATCTTTCAACTAACTCTCTCTGCTTCTTTCTCTCTAGCTGCAGTTTTTCCCTCCCACAAAGTTTGCTATTGTTCTTTTCACACACTTATATGTAGAGAGCCACCCTTAGCTGGGATGGGGTAGAAATGACAGTTTGAAAGAAGAATGACTCATCTTCTCCAAAATGGCTCTCAGATTCCAGGCATTCTCTGGGCACCTCAACCATTAAGTTCCTGTTGGAGGGAGATTTTGAGCAGTTAAAGAATATCCAAGCAGTAATTAACATTCTTTTGCCTAACAAAGGATGTGGGCAGACTAGCATTCATAACAACAGCTATCTCCTGTATCTGAGGTCCCTTTTACCATCTGTTCTTCAGACTTGTTCCATTCATATTCCAAAAGAGGTTCATGCATTTTTGAGAGTTATGGTTTCTTTTATCACTAATTTGGTGAATGTTGTTAAGTTACATAAACAAGTCCAAAAAGGACATAAAACTGTGCTTTGGTTTGGAAATAAAGTATGCTAGTACTCTTCATTTTATTCCTGATTTCATTAAATGTTAATACTCTTTGTGTATCAACTGAGTCTTCATTCTTGCATTGTGAATGTCTGTATCTTGGTGTTCTTGCACCATATTTTCTTTCCATTACTTGTGTTCTTGCTGTTACATCTCTTCTGGTTGACTTGACTTTATGGCAACCCTATCCTATGGTTTCCTTACTTATTCCGAGGAGGTTTGTCATTGCCATTCTCAGAGGCTGAGAGAGTGTGTCTTCCCTAATGTTATCTAGTGGGTTTCCATGACTGAGGTGAGCATTTGAACCCTAGCTTCCCAGAGTCCTAGTCCAACACTCAAACTATTGTTGTTTGTTGTTGTTATTAATATCGTCTCTTTTTCCCAATCTGGACTAAAGGCAGTTTAAATATTTACAAGAAGCAGCTAAAAAATGCTGACTCTTTCCATTATGTGTATGTGCCTTCAAGTTGCCTGTTGACTAAAGGCAACCCATGAATTTCATAGAGTTTTCTTAGACAAAGAATACTCAGAGAGCTTTTTCCTCCATTTTGTTCCTCTGAAATATGCATCTGGGATTTGTTGGCAGTCTCTCGTCCAAGTACTAACCAGCCCTGACCCTGCTTAGCTTCCAAGATTACACAGGATCTGGTGCTTTTAGAGTTTAAGACCCTCTCTGTTATCCATACTCCAATCTAAATCCTCTGTCATCACCACAAAATAATATAGAGGTTGTTGTTGTTGTTGTTGTTGTTGTTGTGTGCCTTCAGGTCTTTTCCAACTTATGGCAAAGATCAGGTGAAGCTGTCATGGAGTTTTCTGGGGCCTGAGAGCATATGATGCGCCCAAGGTCACCCAGTGGGTTTCCATGGCTGACCAGGGAATTGACCCCTTGTCTCCAGTGCCATAATCCAACTTTCAAACCACTACATAATGCTGACTCTCAATATATGGTACCATAATTTTAATGTAAATAGAGTTAATCAGTTTAAGAAGCAGAAAAAGAGATAATGGATGTAATTTACTGGTCTATCTTTGCATATGAAAGTTCTATGTTTTGTTGCTGGCACCTCCATTAAAAGCTGGGACAGACCATTCATGGATTTCCAGACGTTGTTAGGCTGCAACACTCATCAGAGCCAATGATGAAAGATGATAGGGGCTGTAGTCAAACAACATCTGGAAGGGCAGATTCATCTTTGATTTAAAGGATATCATGGCTATTTCATACATGGCGAGACGTGGTGGCTGGCAGGCAGCCAAGAAATCCTTCACTGTGGACTCCCAGGCTGGGAAAGGATCTTTCTTGAAAGCCAAGGTGCATGAGACCATTGTCCTGGTAGTATATAGCAGCTACAGCATCACATAATAGTTCTGAGAATGGTACTATTGACATGATTCTTCTATATTATATTTAATATGCTATATTTGGATCAGGAAAACCCTTACTGTGTAAATAACTGGAAATTATAGTAATTGCCAAAAGAACCTGAGGTAGCCACAGTGAAAAGACAGAGAAAGAGAATGGCCAAATCAGCAGTTCCCATCAGGAAATAAATGAATTCTGTATAATTATTATTTCTCCTTAGAAGCACGTCTATGTCCTTATTTGTAGTTCAGTGGGCTGTGATAGCTGCCACTACACAGCTACAGCCAGATGTAATTTGTAATGTGTCCATGCACTTGCACACACAAACTACACACACATAGAGGATTGTATGACTGCATATACGATCACCACTAAATTGCTTAATGGGGATTGGCAATTAGAAAACAAAAACCATTTGACACTCAGGAATTTTCCCAGTTGTTTGTAATTTTTTGCTCACCGCTCTATAAAGTAGATACTAAGAAACAAAATAAGATAAATCTGTAAGAAAAACAAAAATCTCAGAATACTCTCTAATAGTGTAGTAACATCAGCAACATGGTAAATGTAGAGATGGCTTAAACTAATTGAATCAGCAAGTCAATTTTGCAAAAAAGGAAGGAACCTGGTGAACAGAGGCTTAGGATATATTTATACCTCACTTTCCTGGCAGTTGGATCCATTGCAAATTAATTGCTCAATTAACAATTTTAAGCTTTTCTGGAAACTCTTTTGGCTGAAGGGTGAGGTATAATTACTATAAATCAGTCAATAAATATATAGAATCTTGGGATTTGTAGTTAGGGTTCATACTTAGGGTTCTCTTTTAGAGAATTCTAGTGTTCTTGGTCAGGGCACTAGAGCCATCTAACAGTCAATTCCAAGTACCTCATGAAATTACAAATCCCAGAATTCCATAGGATAGAGCCATGGGAGGTAAAGCGGTATTGAACTGCGTTAAAAATGTGTAGCATAGATCAGGGAAGTGGGTGGTTCCAAAGTCAGTGGGATGGTGAATCTACCTCAGGTTTTAGTCTGAATTTCAAAGGAGCTATCCAAGGTACCAAATCTGTTTTGGAAATAGAGTTCAACACTTTGAGTAGCTCTTTTAAGTTTAGACTAATACTGAATGTAGATTCACTGTGTCAATGACATCCTCACCCTTGGTGTAGATACCGTCTTATACATTAGACATCTACATTATGCCAGTGGAGGCACCTCCCAAAATTTTCTAGGAAGCCTATCTCAGGAAACAGGTTCTATCATCAGAGAGTTTTCCCCTTTGTCAGCAGTCTCTTGTTCTTTGAAAGTGAAGAGCGCAGAGAACAGGACTAGAATGTACAGTTGGCCTTCTATATCTGTGGATTCTGTATCCATGGATTCAACCAATTTGAATCCATGGATACAGAATCCACAGACATAGAAGGCCAACTGTACATTCTAGTCCTGTTCTCTGCGCTCTTCCCTTTCAAAGAACAAGAGACTGCTGACAAAGGGGAAAATTCTCTGATGATAGAGCCTGGTTCCTGTGATAGGCTTTAAAATATTCCCCACTCTCTCTCAAAAAAAGCAGACTTTCATTTTGCCATTTTATATAAAGGATGCCGTTTTACTACATCTTTGCGCATACTGGGACTTGAGCATCCATTTGTTTTGGTATCCACGGTGTGTCCTAGGGCCAAACTCTAGCAAATAGAAGGGCCCACTGTAAATCGTAAAGTCTAGATGAGTTCATATGGTGAAAAGTGATCTTGCATGATTTCTGTTTATTGCAGTAGCAGTTTTAATAGAAAACTTTCCTTATGGATTGTGCTCCTAACATACTGTGCCCCTCTCCCTGCTAATTAAAAAGAAAACAGCACAGGAGAATTCTGATACCCAAGAACAGATAATTGTTGGAAATGCGCCTCCACTGCCACTATCATCAGAGCCATTTTACAGCATAAATACTTTTAAATAAACGTAATGCAGTCTTTGCCCTGTCTGAATAAAGATGATGACGGCAATAATGGATGTGGAGACCAGAGTCTGTGGATTTAACCAGACAGGTGTAGGATATAAAATGTCCCTGTAAACATTGAGGACACAGGGACTGTTCAGAAGAGGGATAGGCTTAATTTGATCTGGTTAAGGAGGGCTTTCTGAGTTAATGTGGAAACCCCCACCAACCCTGATCTCAGACTGGTTTCAACAGCTGTCAAAGACCAGAATCATGAGATTAGCTTAGAATACTTTTCCTTTCATTCCCATCTTCTCATGGATTTTTAAAAACTAACAATAACCACCCATTCTACAGATAACATTGGTCATATTCATTTGTTTAAATTTTTTTTTAACATTCATTCATTTGCATGAACTATACCTTGATCCAGAATGGATGTGTCTATAAATATCTGAAACAAGTTTTACTTTTTTTTCTAAAGTGTTTGCCAACAGTATAATAAAACTGAAATAAAGCTATTTAGCCAAAAAGCAGGGGGGACCCATCATCATTATCTTTATTCATGCCCTACTCTCCTCACAAAACTCAGAATCAAGGCAGCTTATAAATTTTAAAAAGTGCTGTATAGTATAGCCAAGAACATAGAAAAGATCAATTTTAAAATAAAAACACTCAGTTAATGCATTTACCATATTGAAAGAGTGTAATAAATAAAAATAATAAAGAGCAGTTAAAAACAGTAGGTTTGCATCCCGATTACAACTAGCAAGCCCAATAAATAAAAGTACCTAAGCCAAGAGTGGGAATGAGATGGCCTTCTAGAAGTTGCTAGACTGCAACTCCCAGGCGCATTTGCCAGCAGAGCCAATGGTGACAAATCCTGAGAGCTGCAGTTCAACAGCATACATTCATGTGGTACCAAAAGGTGAGCAGTGTCAGCACCATACTCTAAAGTCAGGGTGCTACCATGAAAAAGTTCCTTTCTTTTGTATGTTTATTAATACAATAATTATATGGAAAGAACATAGAGCTAGGCCCAATAGACAGAATGAAAACCTGCAAGCACAGTTGCTCTAGATTTAACAGTCATGCGAGGAGTAGCATGAGACAGTATACGCAGGCATTGTGGTGCAAAACCAGTTGTGCAAAGGAGAACTGCTTGGTCCTTTCCTTCCTCTACAAATTTGTTTCTTTTCGCACAACAAACCTTGTGCTTGTGGTATGATGCTGTTAGATTTAGGCCCTGGAGAAGATACTCACTGTCATCATCTTAGATTGACACTCTTGTTCTTAGTTAGCTTCCCCACTTTGGGGTCCTTCAAATACATTGACCTACAAGTTTGATCATCTCTCAACCAGTTGAAAGAAATTTTAGTCCAACACATCTGGAAGGCACCATGTAGGGAAGTCTATTTTGAACAAATCACCGTAAGGCAGTGCTTTCATGCTACTATACCATAATATGTTTTTATCCCTTTCTTTGTGATGTTGCCAGGGCAGCTGTATCAAAGGCCTTTAAAATATGGTAATCTATTGCTTTACTGTGTGATTAAAACTGTTTGTTTTAAAAACTTATTTACATGGGTGTTGCAGGACTGCTTCTGAAAGCTATTTTTGGAGCTTCACCACATTGTGCTGTTTTTGTGGAACCAGTTCTTCTCTCTCTTAAAAGTCCTGTGGCAATTCAGAGGATGTAGATAACAGGTCTGGTGGGACATCCCTGATGAATAAGGCTGATCTACAGGTTTCGGGTATTGGTAGTAGAAAGGGTGTTTTGTAAACAAACTAACAAACAAAAAGTGCTAGCTAATGGTGACAAGATTGAAAATAAAAAGTAGTGTTGCTGTACCTTGAAACAGTTGGGAAGAACAGAGAAATTTCTGGCAGGTGCAGATTGTCATGGAAGGGCAGGAAAAGCCACAACAGCCATGAAACTTCCTTCTCTCTCTCTCTCTCTCTCTCATTCTCTCTCTCATCTAAAACTTCACAGGAAGTCTGCAAGTCGTTTGCCTTCTTTTGTTTCTAGTTGCCATCTTTGCAATGCCTTTCAAATTCTAGGAGACACAATCATGTACATTTGCACTATGCACATTATGAAATATGGCCATTGTTTTGTGCACACTTTATTTCTCAGAAATGATCTGAAAGTTTTGCAAATATGCAGGTGTTTGAGACAAAGTGAGTGTTTCCTTGCAACAGATGTCAGGAGATGTGAAAATGCTGCTTTCACGGAGACCATTCAGTCGTGAAATTTGTTTCCATCCTGAATAAAAACTGAATGTATGTAAAGAGCTAGTGTTGAATTAAGATTCAGCTGCTGCTTGACTGTGTTTCTGTACGTGGAATGGAGATATGGGGTACAGGGAAAACTTGTCTTTTGTCTGCAGCATCACAAAGATTTTGTGAGAATGAACTCAATTGCAGCCTTATTAGTCAATTTGTTAGCACAGTGCTGTATTGGAGCAGCACACAGTTTGATGTTAATTGAACAACGTAGTTGAGCTGATTGATCTGTTGTCTCAGAAATGCCTCTAAAATCTATTTTGCACATTACAAGACATAAAGATAGTCAAAAAGTTTCTATACTTTGCCTCAGTCATAAGTGAAGACTGTAATCAAGAAATCGGAAAACTAAGACTTGAAAGAGCCGCTATGAAAGAACTCGGTAAGATCCTGTAATGTAAAGATCTGTGGTTGAAAACCAAAGTCAGCATTGTCCATACCATCCTATTTCCAATTCCTGCGTATGGTTGTGAAAGGTTAACAGTGAAGAAAGCTAACAGGAAGAGTGTCAACTCATTTAAAATGGAGTGCTGGGGGAGAATTCTACAGATACCATGGACTGCCACAAAGATATATAATTGAGTCCTATTGCAGATTAAGCCTGAACTTTCGGTAGAAGACAGAATGAACAAACTGAGACCATTGTGCTCTGGACATTGGCATTAATTATTAGAGATGGCATTAATTATTAGAAAAGATGATAATGTGTAGTAAGGTGGGAAGCAATTGGAAAAGAGGAAGACTGCATCGCGAAGTAATAGCTTCAATCCAGGAAGCCAAAACTCTTGAGTTTCCAGGACCAGAATAGGCCTATTGATGACAAGGTACCTTTGAGGCACTTTCTGGAGCTCTCGTTTTACAAAATTGCTGTATTTTTCTTGCACAATAATGACACAGACTACATCCGACTGCTTGTCCTGCATAAAATATAACTGAATCAGTTACTGAATGGTAAGTCAACACTTCCATAAATCCAATTGATTCAAAAGGTATACTCTAGTTGGTTTTGGATCTAGACCATAGTTTTGGCTGATGACATTGTTGCCTTCAAAGTGTTGTTGTTGTTGTTGTTATTATTATTATTATTTTAGCCTTCAAAGTGTTTCTGACTTATGGTGAACCTATCACAGGGTTTTCTTGGCACAATTTGTTCAGAGGGATTTTGCTTTGCCTTCCTCTGAGGCTGAGAAAGTGTGACTTGCCCAGGCATTGCTCAGTGGATTTCTTTGGCTGAGCAGGGCATTCAAACCCTTTTCTTTAGAGTCATAGTCAAACACTCAAACCACTATGCCGTGTTGGCTGATGTTGCTTTTGTAAAATGCAGCAATACTTGCAGCACAACTATTTATACATACCTATAATAGGTCAGACTACCCCTAAAGCTCTTAAAGTTAGCAAAGTTAGCAGGTGAGTTAATCCTGATCTATATGAGGAAGTTTGCAAAATAGGAACTTTGTGGTTGTTACAACAAAAAACAAGTATTGCCTGTTACCCAGGCACCTAAACATGTCATTAGCTTTGATAATGTCAGCTATAATTAGGACTTGACCAAAACTTCATACTTCAGACTTGGGTCAAAATATATAGCTTTATGGAGAAAAGGTGTCTGAGGCAGAACCCTTAATTTTCCAAATCCTGAGGGTTTGTGCTTGCCAACATACTGTGCTTTCCGTTATGCTCGGTCTCAGGAGATCTCTTTTATAATTTGATATTGTATTTTATATTCTGTGTGCTCATGTGAAGGCCCAGAAAAATTATCTGAGCGCTCCACATGTAATTCTATCTACACAGTTCGTTTCCTAGGCCCTGAACCATACCACCATAGAAGAGGACATAATATGTGTTGATCCTGAGCTCTGTCACAAAATATTCTTTCACTTACTATAGACGATATGTGAAATTTACAAAATGGTAGGTCAGTTCTGCAGGGTGGCACGCATCATAATGTTCAGACAGGGTCTAATAGGACCACTATGTTTTCAACTGCATTTTTAAAATTATTTTTCAGAAGCATAGATATGCATGTGTATACAATGTTAACATTCTCCAAACTACCCATAACAAACAGCTGAAATTTGGCACTAAAAAGGCAAAGTGTGTAAATCATCCTAAAGGGCAACAACAACAACAACAACAACAACAAAATTTATTTCTATCCCACCTCTCCCCATGGATTGAGGCGGCGAGCAACAATAATACATTAATTACATTAAAAACATTAAAAAATGTTACCCAATCCTCCCCACCCACCAACCCACCTAAAACCAACCCTCTAAAAACACACAACAATTAACAATCAACTATTAAAAGTGGGAGGCGGTGGAGGTACTAGTCTGGGAAGGCCTGTCAGAAGAGAGCAGTCTTGACTGCTTTTTTAAAGCAGTCAAGACTGGTAATATGCCAGGTCTCCTCCGGCAGGCCATTCCATAACTTGGGAGCAACAGAATAGAAGGTCCTCTGGGTAACTGCAGCCAACCTAGTTCTGACTGGCTGCAGTAAATTCCTCCCAGAGGACCTTAATGTGTGGGGTGGATTATATGGGAGAAGGCGATCCCGCAGGTAGGCTGGCTCCAAGCCACAAAGGGCTTTAAAGGTAATAACCAACACCTTGTACTGTGCCCGGAAACTAACAGGCAGCCAATGCAAAGACTTCAGAATTGCTGTTATGTGGTCAGTTTTAGGTCTAGCTGTGACCAACCTGGCTGCCATATTCTGAACTAGCTGAGGTTTCCGGACTAAGCACATGGGTAGCCCTATGTAGAGCGCATTGCAGAAGTCAAGCCGTGAAGTTACCAGCACATGTACTGCTGTTTTTAGGTGTTCCAGCTCCAGGAAGGGGGGCAGCTGGCATATCAGCCGAAGCTGATAACAGGCACTTCTGGCCGCCACATCTATTTGAGCTGTCATCTGAAGCGGCGAGTCCAGGAGCACCCCCAAGCTGCGGACACAGTAATTCAGGGGAAGTGTGACCCCATCTAGAACTGGTTGACAAACCTCCATACCTGGGCTACGGCCCTTAACAGCAAGTACCTCTGTCTTATCTGGATTCAGCTTCAGTCTGTTTTTCCTCATCCAGTCCATTACTGCTTCCAGACATTCGTTCAGAGGCGAGATGCCATCCTTAGTCGATGCTATTATCCGAGGCATGGAGAGATATATCTGGGTGTCATCAGCATACTGATAGCACCTTGCTCCATGCCTCCTGATGATCTCTCCCAGCGGTTCCATGTAGATGTTAAATAGCACTGGAGACAGGACATCGCCCTGAGGGATGCCAGATTTAAGCTCCTTTTTCGAGGAGCAGCTGTCCCCAAGCATCACCATCTGGTATCTACCTGAGAGATAGGACCGGAACCACTTAAGTGCCGTGCCCCCAATCCCCAGCCCTCTCAGGGGTTCCAAAAGGATACCATGGTCTATGGTATCGAAAGCCGCTGAGAGGTCCAAGAGTACCAGCAGGGTCACACTTCCCCTGTCGATACCTAGGCAAAGATCATCCACTAAGGCGACCATGGCAGTCTCAACTCCATATCCTGCCCTGAAGCCAGTTTGAAATGGATCTAGATAATCTGTTTCATCCAAGACAGCTTGGAGCTGAAGACCAACAGCCCTCTCGATCACCTTGCTTAAAAATGGGAGATGGGAGACTGGCCTATAGTTATTCATATCCAGGGGATCTAGGGAGGGCTTTTTTAGAAGCAGCCGTATAATTGCTTCTTTTAAACAATAATTATTTACTGGTAAATACAGTAAATACTGGTAAATACAAAGGGGTTTTCTTTTCACCTCTGAGTTTTTCTGTTTTCTTTTGGTTGAGAAATAACAAGATTCTGTTGAGAAAGGAACCACCTCAGTTGAATTTTGTCAAATTTTGAAAAACAGAACAGCCTTTTGCAGGGCTTTGCCAAAGAGACTCTACAGTAGAGTAAACATGGAGAACACTCTAGCCCAGCCACCTTTAATGGTAATCCTCCCTTATTTTTGTAGAAGATCTATAAAGGGAGAATCAGCATATTCATCAACCAAGAAATCTGGTTTATTGGGATTCTCCATTTCATGGGGCAGTATGTCTTCAGGTGAACACACTCTCCCCTTGTAGAACTTCCTCATTAACGAAGGGAGGTTGAGATTAGTAGCGGAGACTACTTTCCTCATTCCCCTCTTTGCCAGGCATGTGAAGATTGTTGGTATATTAGAGGCTTTGAATGTCATTTTTAAAAAGTAACATATTAGGTATTACTTTATACAGACATGCACAAAAACACACACGTGCACAGGTTACATGTTAGCCATCAGTTATGACTCATGAATAGTGTGTTGCTGGCATACTGTTGATATGTTAAATACATTAATATGTGCCTTGGTTGTTTTTTTTCAAAAATACACAAAAAATGGCCCAGCTTCTCCCAAATTGATCCCCCCAACACATGACATTTCTTCTTGCTCTGGCACAATTTCACCATTTGACTGTAGTATCATTGGTAACCTTTCCCTGAATTTTAGATGAGACTCCTGGTTGATGTATCAAGTTCACTATCAGCAGTTCTCTCTCAATGCAGAGCAACACCACAGGTTGGAATGAATATTGGGAACTATGGCTTTCTAAAGCAGGACTAAGAGTTTATAAAGATAACCCGACCAAATCTCAGCTCTGAGCACTTTTGAGCGTCTGTCCACTGATACCTGTCCTGGTGTCTGAATCTGAATGCTGCCATTTTGATTTTCTATAATGGCCTTGCTGTTCTGTTGCTCCAGAATTTAAATGGCTGCCAGTGGGTTCCCCAGTACTGTGGCAAGTTAACATAGGAAGGGGCTGCAACAGAGCATTTTACTAAGGGTCTCCTCAAACCGGGAGCTGGCCCTGATAATAATGTACATTTGCCTCCAGTCTCAGTTCTGTCTGTAGGATGCAAGTAGAAATTATATATTTCTCTGGAGTGTTAAAAGAATGAAATGTGAACATGCACATGAATGTACTGTTTTAAACATTTTTAGAATTATTAGTAGAATCCTAATCTTTCTACCTTTGCAAAGTGTCTCACTCTGCTTGCGATACTGCAGGGGGCTGTTCCTGCATTTTCCGTCCCAAAGAAGCGGGCCTCTCTGTGCATGTGAACAGACAGAGATTAGCTCTAGAGGTGAGTGAGTTTGGTATCTTTTAGTCAAGGGAGTGGTTGCAAGGGCTGGAGGGCATGATAACCAGAGCAGGCTGGGGCTTGCGTTGGGAAAACTAGCAGCAGCAGCAGCAGCCTGCAAGGTAATACCAGTTGCCTCCTTATCTTTGCTTTTCATTGCAATAGTGTGTGAAGTCTTGGGAATAAGCTGAAAGCCTCCTGTCCTCCATCAAAAGGGTCAGCATAATGTATTTATTTGATTTGTCTCTCACCTTTCTCACAGAATGGGAATCAAAACATTTTACAATACAGAAAAAGAAAAATTAGGGATATGGCTGTCATCTAATATTGTTTTGCTGCCAAAACAAAACACTGAATTTTGACAGCAAGGGGACTGAGTGATGTCTATACAACCAGTGCAGTGTCTGCGTATAAAGATTTGCTGTCTTGTGGTACAGTGAAGTAAGGAATTAAATACAATTTTCAAGGGCAAAGCAATTCCACAACATCTTTTCTCTGCCCTGGTCCAATACCTTCTTCTTTGGTCTTTCTCACAATTCTGTTGTGGCATATCTGTTGGTAGATCTGATAGAGAGGGAGGTCTCCAAATCCCATTAAGGTTGTGTTGTATCTAATTCTGTGCAGATTATCATCAATAGCCACAAGCCTTTCTCACCTTGGTCTGAGAAAGTTCTGCTCCCATCATCTCTAGCCAGATGACTGTCCAATATCCACCATAATAAAGAAAAAACACAGGACAGAGCCAAACCCATTAAATAGAGTAAAAATGGGAAGCCTTAAATTGGCCAAGAAATAAAACAGGAAAAGGAAGGAAAGAAAGCTTTGTATTGACATTTCTGAAGGAAGTGATGGTGGTTGGGGAGGGGGAAGGGATATGTTATTGAGAAGACAACAAAATGCTGGGCAATGACTTTCTGTAAGCGGTGCCCCCATGTTTAATAATGGCTCTGTAGAGGTGGAAGTGGTTTACCGATATTCTATGGGACAATGTAAGCTGTCAGCCTGTGAAGAGCAGTGAATGAGTGAGAACATGTGGGTTGCTGAAGCTGATGAGTCATCAACTTCCCACTTGGTCTAAAGCAGGCTTTCTTTGATGTAGCTCATCCACAAAACCCGTTCTTCCTTCCTTCCCAGGATGCAGAGATCTGAAAAAGGAACTTGTGTGATAGCCATTACAATAGCTTGACATGTACAGTACATTTATCATAGCTTAACATGCATATTACATTTACAATATCCTGATATCCTGTTAAATAAATCAAGGCAATTGTAAAAACCCTGGTTTTCCTTGAGTGTTTTAGGTTATTAGTACATTTTTCAGTCTGATTTAAGAAAATCTGAAAAAAATTGTGTCACAAAACAGAAACTGTTGCATAATGATTGATCATTACAGCTGGTGGTTGCAAGCAAAGGAAAATGAGAGATGTTCCATGCCCCTGCCTGGTGAACTCAAAACAAAAGCAAAACCCCAGCACCCAGTTTTCTCTGCTCTCTTTTGTCCTGAATGCTGTGGAAGTGAGAGATGAGTGCCTAGTCATTATTTTAAAATACTGCTTGTGTCATGAGTTCAAAATGCTGGAAACCATACAGTGTTATAAAGTGGGAAGATACTATTCCAATAGGAGTTTAGAGATCAGCCTCAAACACTAGTGATTGCCTGGATGGTTTTGATGCCAGCCTTGTAATGATTTCAGTGTTAGCTTTAAAAAGTAGTTCAACCATGAAATCTCTAGCACTTAACATGTGCAGTTATGAGTTAATGAGCAAGGAAGGGTTGAGGTTTCACCTTCTCAAGTTTGGAAATGTTGCCTCCATAGACTGTATTTTCTAGAATCCCACAGCTAATGTGACCATACTGGTCAGAGAAATGCTGGGAGCTGTAATCCAAAAAAGTAATTTTTCCAAGTTGTGCCCCTTCTCTATTAAATTGGTGGCACCATTAGCTCCTAGCATGCTTTCATGAGGTATACACTGTGCCTGCTTAACTGAAGGCTGAACAGGTGGAAGAGAACTCATCATCCTCTTCCTCTTCTCCATCCAATCAAGCTGCAGCAGGCACCAAATTCTTAGGGTTGCTCCTTCCCATGGGAAGAAGGGGAGTTGATGCTGCGGCTCCTCTACCAATATCACCAGTAGACACACATCAGAACTAATATGACACTTTGCTTTTACATTTACAGTGGACCTTCTGTATATGCAACCTCTGGATCTGTGAATTTGTGTGATTAGAGTGCCATGTCCTATACATAAGATGGCGGTGATGTGAACATAGACATGCTCAAGCATCTGCGAACACATTGTTGCCATTTAATAATGCAGGACCTGATCATTCATGTTTTTTGCTATTTGCAGGGGTGCACTGTATATATAAAGTGAGACCTGCAATAACATGTCATAGTACATCTCTATCTCTTGACATGAGTTTTCCTGTTCAAATTTCCAGCCAGGCAGGATACTCCATTTCATTCCTGCTTCTCTTGCCCAGTTTTATTCTTTTCCAAATGACAGTCAGTAGACACACATATCCCCTGGCTGCTGAACTTCAGTCTTCATAAGTCTGTTCTGAGTTGCTTTGCCCCTTTCAGCTTCATTTGTTTTAAAATATTTTTATATTTCCACAAACCTGGGGTTTTCCTAAGCATGACACTTTTCTGTTGTTTCTTAGTGATTCTGTTTGTAGAGCTAATCCTTTCAGCAAACATTACCAGAATTGATGGTCATTTTGTGACTCATAGCATTTATACTGCCTCCTTTTGAGACCATATGGTGTCATTCTGTTTTAAGAAAAGCAGATGCTGCCACTGACCCATGGCTTCAGACAATTCAAGCACAGAAGATCTCTTGTTTTGTCCATCTGTTTTCTAGTTCAAGCCCCGTCTTCTGGCTCCCACTTGACCTGACCAAGAAGCTACTTTTCTAGTAACTATTTGTCCTGCATTGTACCCAGTGCCTGTGCTGATAGGGTGAGATACCACCAGAGAGATTTCTGTGACCTGCTGACACACCATTGATACTCATGGAACAAACCATAGTACAAGCCTGGTTTGTCTTTATTACAGGCTTGTGCAGATGCTAGATTCTGCCATGAATTGTGTTGTGTCCTGAAATTTATTTGAATGGAATTAGCCTGTTGAACTCACTTAACTATTTGCTTACTTTCCTCTCTTTGGAAAGAGAGAAAACAAGTGGAGACTTCAACACTGTTGCAGCATTACGCCTGTGTAACCAGCTTGTTGCACAAGCAGTTAGATTTTTTTTTACTGACTTGTGTAAGGAAGGAGGTTTCTGAAATGTCCGTGTGCAAGTGTTCCTTCAGGTTGCTTAACCATATTTAGCCCTCCCAAAAAGACACACAAGTACAGCTCTTGCCTTCCCACACAAATCTGTATGCTTCAGTTCTTCTGCAATCCCCCTGCAGAATTACACAAGTGTAGTGTTAAGCTGTGCTGGCTGTCAGCAGGATCTCAGCCAAAGATCAAAGTAATTGAGACAGTGTTGTGACTTGGTCTCAGTAGGCTCTGCCAGTTTTACAGCAGCACTTTCTGAATTCTTTTTAGGTTGGATCATAAGGCATTTGGTTAACTATGTGGGTTGTATCCATTTGGTGTTACTTCAGTTGATAGACTGCTTTTTGATTTGTTGGACATTTGTATTAAGAGAGCAGGGAGGGAGGTGATTTTCATCAGGATTCTCTGTGGTCACTATCATTTTCTGTGCTGTTCCAAAGAATTCCCCAACCTTCAGAACTCATGGGGGGGCATGATGGGCTACATGTGGAGAAAGAATGGCCAAAAAATAGCTTCCCACCCCTGCTTATGGAAGCCTTCACTATACCAAAGAGCATTCTGCCTGTGGAGTGATGCCAGTTGCATATAATCCTTTGTTTCTGACCTGAAGACAGTTTTACCCCAATAGTCTGATTCAAGTTTATCTGAGCATATGCAATATTTATTTTTGCTGTAGAAGGCTAGTAATAATTATTCTAAATGTCTGGGGATGGGCAGGGGTGGGTGGGGGGAGGGAATGAAACAAGGATAGTAAATAAACTGTCTTGAATCTAAGAATATACATGAATATTCTCAATTTCCATACTTGCTTGTAGCTTTCTTGGCCTATAAAAAGCTGTAGACATTTCTTTTTTCTCTCCTGGGGATTACTGAAATGCAAGAGCTAATTTTAAACTGTTGCTTAAATAAATAAGTACCTTGCAATGCTTTATGAAGTTAAGCAGTGTTCGCTGACTGCTTTTTTTTTCTTGAATTCCTTGAACTTGAGCACATTAGCCTGAATGCCAGAGTGAGGTCGTCCCTACAGAAAAACTCTGCCTCCATGTTCTTGAATGAAGTTGAAATGTTTTCCCTTCGCCAGGATGGCACCACAAGGGCAATCCAGGGCACTTTCAGCTTCTGGCTTAAGGCAGTTTGAACATCTAATGTTTATATAGAACATTCCTCTCTTCTTGCCTCCTTTCTCTCTCTTTAATTGCAGCTGTAGTGTTTCAGATCTATGTGCTCTACACCATTTCATCAGTTAAAAAAAATGTTGTGTTTGTTCTGTTGTTTCACACTGCATATTTCTTAGCACTGTTCCACTTGTTTTAATCTTGCGTAAAATCTGAAAGCTCTTGAAGCAGTGCTGGTAGAAATTGGAGTGCAGGGCACTGCTGCACACCTTTTGAAATTGTGTGCTGTATTGAGGCACATGTGGCTATCTATAGATTGATAGGCTGAATGGCCCAACAGTTATTCCTGTGTGGGAGAAGCCACAGCAAGATCAAATGCTGTATACAGTCAGAGGTTTCATTCCCCTGGCAGGATTTCTCAGTGGAGACAGTCTACGTGTTTAGGTATGAATCACTGTGTTGACTAATGAGTAACACTGGTGCATATGAGGATTAAGAAACATTGCTTGTGTGTACCATTGGGCTTTTCACTGCAACACTGAGGGCAAGAAATGTGTTTGGTTTTGTTTGGACAGGGTTAGTTTACTCAGGTTTGTGGAAGTCCTAGAGATGAGTCAGACAGGCAAAGAGCCAGTATGGTGTAGTGGTGGTGGCAGAATTGGGCTACAATATCAGAGTTCAGAGTTTCTCACAGCTACTGAGTGTATTGAGTGACACTGAGAATGGGTTAAGTTGGGAAGAGAGAGCATGTGTTTTGCATGGAGGAGATCCTACTCTCAGTCTGCACTGCACTCCTATAATGCTGTTATTCTACTTTCAACATCCTATGGAATCTGGGGTTTGCAGCTTAGGGAGGGGCCTCAAAACTGCAAACCCCAGGATTCTGTAAGGTGTTAAAAGTGAAATAATAGTGCTGTAACTATCTAGTGCAGAAATCACCCTAGGGTCGGTCCCTAGCGTATCCGTAACCCTATCTGAATCCTTGAGTAGCTGATACCAGTCAGTGTAAACATTACTGAACTAGGTGGATCCAGGGTCTGACTGAAGTAACTTTATAGGTTCAATATGTATTTCTGCACAGCCCCGCAGGTATTTTGAATAAGGATGTAAAATAAAGCAATTAGATGATGTTCACTTTTGGGTTGGCAAGCCACTGAATTAGCAAGTCAAATATTTGTCAGCCACTTGAATTAAATATTGCCACACCGTCTTTGAAGCCATGATATTGATAAATCTTGAAAAATTGGCCAGCCAGTCTGCTTAGAGCATCTCACTTTTAAAGCTTAACTCTAAAAAATAGTTGCTGTTACATTTCTTCTGATTTAAACAGAATTTGGAAATGTGTTTTGGGAATACATCTTCTGGAGTTCACTGTAGCCAATGTAGTCAGTGGCTTTGTTTTGCAGCCCAAGAAACTAACTTTTCCAAGCTTAGATTTGGATTTCATTTTGAGCTTAAGGAAATTCTAAGGTAAAACCATTCTTATCTATTTGTTATTAATATATATCTAAATCATTCAGATTTTTTAGCTTTGGGAAACCTTCATAGCTTTGTTAAAATAATATATTACAGTTTTTGAAGAAAGTTAATTTTGTAGTTCCATAATGAAGAAATCACTAGCTAATTTTCTTCTTTGTAATAAGCATAAATATGAAACATGCTGTATACATATGTATAAATAGGAAACATGCTGATCATTTAATTTAAAGTTAATGTGCAGTTAATGATGTATAAATATTTAATCTTGGCTGGACTACTTTGTCTACCATTGGATTAGGCTATTAAAGAAATCTTTTTTGATATAAATGACAGTAAAATGCCCAAGCCAATTACAGGGGATGAGTGAGAACAGGGAGTCTCCTTGTAGCAAGAGTATCAACTTGGCTGATAAGTTTCATTCGGCATGAATTTTTGTTGATGCCAGCCCACTTCATCAGATGCATTAAACCTATTTCACTTAGTTTTCTCATAGGGGAATGTGGAAGTCCATGTGATGTTTTATACTCTATGCCCTCTCCCCACAACTCATCTCTGATTTTAAAAACCAGAAATGTATCTCCCAGCTTCACAGTTCCACCCCTGCCCTTACTTTGTGCATTGTCCTTATGCGCCAGCTCAGCTTCGAGACATTACAAACTGTATTGTTTTGCTTCCTTATGTTTTCAGCTGGATGGTTTGTTATTGAGCTAATATCTCAGAACGCACAGGAAACAAATGGCAGGGCTCACCCTTTAAATCCCTTTAGGGCAGGGCATCTCCATTGGGTATGCTCAAAATTACATGAAGAGGTGGAGAACTGACTGACAAAACCAAGAGGGGGAAAAACAGGCTCTGCAGTTCTTTCATTCTAATTTGGTGAGCAAGGAAGCAAATGCTACAGCTGGGAGTGTTGTGACAAGTGTGTTTCCCAAAAGAGTAGATATCACTTTGCAGGGGGGCATTTATAGCTTGCCAACAGCAGGAGGGGAGACAATGGGTGCTTTTTAAGTGGCAGAAGTTTTTAAAGAAACAATTACATTTGTCCTTTCTGTCCTTTTTTGGAAATAGTCATTACTCTGGTCATTATCCATGAGAGGATATAGACTTAGAAGGCATTACTTTTTTGGATTACAGCACCCGGAATCCTCCAGTCCGCATGGTGTTGAACATGCTAACAGGGAACTTCTGGGAGTTTTAGATTTAATTTTTTTCCCCATCTTTAGATGGAAGTAAGATCCTATCTGTAAAAACTTTGCTGTGTCTAGCTGTGTCTAGCCTCTTAACTCACTCTGAAAGAGAAAGCTAAGTTTTGAATGTGTTTTCAAACTGCTTTCCAAAATTTTTTACAGCTTTATGCATTCACCCCTGGCCATAATAATAAAATACAAAACCGTAACAAGAAAAAGCTAAGAAAAGGTTAGGAATCATCCACAACGTATATATGGTGATTATCCCAAGAGCATTGTGGCAATGGGATGGTGGAGGCACACATAACGTAATTGCGTGAAACAAAATCTGCTAGATCAGATCTAAAGCCTGTCTGGTCCACAATCTTATTGCTGCCAGTGGCCAACTTGGTGCTTCTGGGAAGCCCTCAACCAGGACATGAGTGGTATAGCAGTTGGCATTCAGCAGCTTATAGCTGCTGATCCAGAGCTTGGAAAACTGCTGTTTCAGTTACAGCTCCCATTGTCTCCAGCCAGTTGGCTATGGTGGGTGGGGATTCTGGGAGTTTAGGCCAAAAATTAACTTTTCTGAGATGTGTTTTAAACCTGGAAGTTTTATACCCATCATGAACCATGGGAGACAATATGAGCCACTAATGGATTTGCTCTCTGTGAATTTGCCTAATCTTTTTTTTAAGCCATCCTGGGAGTGTTGATGATTGACACCTTTTAGCAGAAATTATTTTTTAAATTAATCTGTTCAGTGTACACTACTTCCTTTTTTCTGTCATGAATCTCCTGTAGTCAATTAATTCATTGGATGATCCTGAGGGTGTGTGAAGAGAAAGAGATACATCTGTCTTTTCCCTCAACTAGAAGCCCTACATGCTGTAGCTTTTCCTTATAGAGAATGGTCTTGGTAATTTTGTTTGCCTCTATCTGCTAACACTGTGGCTAGCAGAAAATGTGAGTAACTGGGGAAAGGAGGAAGGAAGGAGGGAATAAAATAAAGGAAAAAAGATGGGGTGGGATATAGAAAAGATAAATACTGCCCTAGCTAATAGAAAAGGGAAAGAATTAGAACTGAAAGAACCCTTGAAGTAAGGAAGTGACTCAGTAAGCTAGAAGGCAGGGCACATGTGACATATAAGTGAAAGTAACTTTGAACTGCAGTGTCTGAATCTAGGGTAAAGGTGATTCTGAGCTCCAATTGACTCCGTAAAGTTACATCAGAGTCATCTCTTTTTATATACTACTTCCACTGTTTATTGCTTAAGTGTTTAGAAGGCTTTTTCAAAATCTCTCTCTCTTCCTTCTTGTCTTCCGCTCTGTCTGTTTATGTGTATGTATCTTCAGACTAGCAAACTAAATCTATATGATGTTAAGGAAAAAGAAGAATATACAAGAGAAGAATAAACAAAAGGAAATATGATCAAGGGAGATGTATTGGAAGGCAGAACTTTCTTTTAAAAAAAAAGGGACTAGGAAGAGGAAAAAGTGAAATGAAAGAAGTACCTCTGGCCTGTAATGGAATAAATATTGCTCAATGAGCATAAGCTTAATGTTTCCAGGATTCATCTGTCCGTTGGCAGTTTTAGTCTGATTTTCCCCAAAATTCTCACCAACTACTATATTTGGCTGCAAGAAATTTGCTTGTATGAAGATATACCTGCAACAAACAATGGAATTTAAATATTTTGGCATAAATCAGTTAGGCTTTAGTGAATAGACATGTTTTTACTTGACACTGAACTAAAGCTAGCACTGGCACCTTTGAAGGGGAGGAAGACGTTCTAAAGTTGGGGTGCCACAGCTGAGAAGGCCCTTTCTCACATCCTTAAATATAGTGCTGGTTTTGACCCGTAAAACCTGATACAGCTCAAGTCCATGCAGGTTATTTGAAGGACCTTATTCTCCTTTATGAACCAACATGTGTTTTGAGATCTGCTGGGAGGCCCTTCTGTCTGTCCGACTAGCCTCACAGTTACATCTGGTAAGAACACAGGAGAGAGTCTTCTTTGTGACCTCCCCAGGCTCTGGAACACCCTTCCCAGAGAGGCTGGACTGGGACCATCCCTATTCTTATTCCACACACAGTTGAAGACCTTTCTGTTTTCACAGGCCTGAGAAAACTGAGTGTGCAAGACCCATCCTACCCAAATAATGTGCTGCACTTTTTATATGTTGTTGTCATGCTGGTTTTCTCTTTAATGGTCTGTGTTTTTAATTGCTTTTAATTTTTGACAGTTTAATCATCTTTTAACTTTTGCATTTCGTGATTTTTAGCCATGTGTTTTTTATCTGTTGTAAACTGCCTTGAATTCTATGCTAGGAGAAAGGCAGAACAACAACAACAACAACAACAACAGTGCACAGTGTATTGCTTTCATTGGTGGAATCGTGGGTGGGAGGTCCTTCCAGAAATCCTCAAACCTCCAGTAAGCTTATACAGTGGGCCCTCAGTATCTGCTAGGGTTTTGTACCAGGACCCCCCATGGGTATCAACATTTGTGGATGCGCAAGTCCCATTATGTATAGTAGTGTAGTAAAATAGTGCCCCTCATATAAAATGGCAAAATCAAAATTGCTTGTTGGATTTCTTTTCTTTTTTGGGACAGGGGCTGGTATTTTTAAGCCACGGCTGGTTGAATCCATGGATACAGAACCCATGCATATAGAGGGCTGACTGTATAGGAAGGGTGCTCTTTCAAGCACTGAGGTCCCATTTAGGATTTTAAATGTCATCACAAGACATTGAATTCATAAAACTAAGGAGTGTATTTGCAGCCAATGCAGTTCTTTTAAGACTGGCATTATATGATATCTACATGATATACAATATTAGTATGGTATTCTGAAGCTAATTAATATTAGTATTAATGTTTTAACACTGAACAAAATTAGGCCTCTTATTTAGTACGGAAACATCTTTAGCACCCCCTCTCTAACATTCCCACTTTTCTTCTTTTCAGCCATATAGAGAAAATTACAACATGGCAAGATCCTCGAAAAACGATGACTCAGCCGCTGAATCACATGAGCCATCATCCTTCAGCCACTTCTACTCCAGTGTCTCAGCGATCCATGGCGATGTCACAACCCAACCTTGGTGAGTAGCAAGATGTTTTGAGGGGAAAAGTGGTGCTACAAAAGCGACAGGATTCCAGATGATGAAATATCCCCTGTTGATTGCCTCTTTTATTAATAAAAGAACACCACTTGTCAATTATGGTAGGATCTATAATGTCTTGAGATTCATGAACTGGAGTATTCTCCCTTCCTACCTAAAGTTCACAGTGGAAAGTGTGTGTTTATGTCAGAGTGTGCGATCTAGAAATGGCCCATGACATTTTGCTCCCTGAGGCAGAGCAGCCAGTGTCACCTGCCTCCCCACCTCAAGATGTGTAATGGGCAACATGAAACACGGTAATTAGTATTTTCAAGCAGAAGCTGTGCAACAAATAGTTCCATGCTATCACCAGCATAACCATGCAGGGTCTAGCACCCTTCTTTGAGAAGACATATGAAGTAGCTTTATTTAGAAATACTAAAGGCTTCTTAATATCTCATGGTGAGAGACTATGTAACATATGCTTTTTAAACATGGAAAAGAGAAAGAAAACTGTAGACTACACGGTAAAGGATGAACAAACTCAGATTAACTGAATACTTCCTGATGCGAGAAGACTAAGACCGACAAACAGAAAATGGCATGACACATACTATGCCTAAATTATTAAGAGAGACATGCAGACTAGGCACTACTGACTATAGGTATGCTGAGATTTCTATCTCCAGCGTGTAGTACCCAGGATCTATCAAAGTTTTTGAGGACTAGAGGCACAAAACTCCATTTCTCTCATTGCTAATATTAAAAATGCAATAATAAATAGATTAAACAAATTCATAATTTGCTGCCTCTTTATGGCATCCTAAATCAGTTGCTTTACTTTGCTTATAGGAGGGGCGGCTATGTTCCCTTGATGGCTGTCTGTGTTTTCCTAGAAGAGTCTTTCTTTCTTTCAGGATCACTAGCATAGCTTATTAAAAACACAAATAAAAGATAACCATGTTGGTCTATAAAAATATCAGACTTTCTTCTAAGTCAATAATCAGGCAGTACCTTCTGTAGCATCAACCCAAATGCCACAGAAGTGTGCAATGTGCTATGTGAATATAGGACATGAGGAATAACTCATCCCCTAATTTTCTGCGTTGTCTAGCCTTATGCAGAATTCTGATGAACTCTCTAGAACTCTGCCATGTTTGTGACATTTGGGTTGATCTTAAGGAAGGTATTGCTCATATCTATTGTAGTAGGTCCATGTTATTCAACCAATCAAAAATTGATTGGCTTTTAAATTGTTGTAAATTCAGTTCTGTTTTAATATAGTATATTGTCAATATTGTCATATAATTTTTTTTTTCCATACCTGTTTTAATTTTGTTGTCAGTCGTTTTGACTCCCTGTTTGAAAAAAAAGTAGGAGGCAAATAAAATAAATGTATAAGTGTTAAATTTTGAATTAAAGTGAGTGAGACATTTGGTGCCCTCTAAAATGTTGCATGTCTGGTTTGTTTATCCCTCTGTAATCTATTTAGGAGCTCCTTTTGAATAAAGACATAGGCTTATACATAACTAACATTTACCAGGACTGAAGCACTGTGTCTCATGTGTAACCTACGGTAAATGTTGGGCATAAAATTAAATTAACCAAAAATAAGCCCTCTCCCCCTTCTTTCCATCAGCTGTCATGAGAATGAATAATGTGGAGTACACAATAGTGGAGAAGGGGGTTTCTCTGTGACTCATTGAGCAATGGCAGGTGTATCATGAGAATCTGATGGAAAGAAGAACCCTGAATAAACCCCTGATGGCTGTGGGACAATTTAGTGGTTCATACTAAATCACAATAATGAGCTTTGTTTCCTGCAATATCCTGAGGACCAGGATGATTTAACATGTTTAAATCTGAAATTAATTCTCTGCTACCACTTGCTGAACACTAGTTATGACACAGCAGTTTATACAGAATTTTGTAGTAGCTTTATGAGCATATTTTAACAGCATGTCTCAAGTTGGAAGGTTGATGAAGAACCATCTAGATTCTAGAAGGTGCACTTGGGCATCTAGCACTCTCTTTGCCCTGCTCCAAGTCTGTTTTAGGTCTAGACCCCCCTTCCTAGGAACAAGAAAACATAAAACAGGCCAGGGTGACTGTGAAAATGCTCTAAAATTGCCAGATGCCTTCTAGAAGCTTTAGGAGTGTGATTGGATAATCTATGGTCACAACACTGAGGGATATGTGGGGCACAAAAGTGCAGCCCTCCAGGGTCCTGGGGACTCCTGGAACTTGATCACATGTCCTCCAGTATAGTGCTCCACTATACATGTGTATAGTGCATATATGATATATATGCACTATACAGTTATAACAGTTTCATACCATTTTAGCATCCATGGCTAAAGGAGTTGTAGTTTTATGAGATGCTTAGAATTTCCTAGAGATTAGTAACTGAGCTCTCTAGCAGAGAATTCTGAGGCTTGAATCCAGTTAGAATAGACCTATTGAATCAATAGTATTTACACTCTGTGTTGATTCATTGTTCAACAGTTAATTTAATGGGTCTTTTTTAATAGGGACTGCTAATAGGTGTTATGCCTAAGTATCTCACCAAACTACATATCCCAGAATTCCATAGGCTGGAGGCATGACAGAGTGGTATGAAACTGATATAATCATGTAGTGCAAACACACTCTTATTTAGTCAAATAGCCTTGCTTCCTTATACCGTATCTCCCTCTTTATATCCTTGGCATTTGACAAGATTATTGCTGGTATTTATTTAACACATTCTACTTTTTCTCAGTGCTGATGGCATTTCTGAGATCACCTGAGACATGCTGATAGGACATACAGGTGATGAACCAAATTCCACTAACTGTAAATTAATTATTAGAAAATTAATGCAAAATGGAGATTTTTGAAAAAGGAAGTGTTTATTCAGTACCATACCAAGGGGGAATTGAACGTGAGTTGGGATGCAATCCCCATTGGCCCCGGGTTGGATGCATGTGCAGTGCCATGATGGATCTGTATTTTTTTGGGGGGGGAGTATAGCAAGCCATGCTCAAATTATGACAGACTGCCTGTAAATGATTTGAATTGTATTGAATACAATAATCTCATCAGCCATTGCCTGTTATTTTGCTACCGTGGTCAAAGCAGTGGTTAGATCTCAGTTGCTGATTGCTAGACATATTTAAGCAAGATTGGATAGCTGTCTGTCAGGGATACTGTAGTTCTTTCCTCATGAGCAAGGGGTTCGATTTAGTGAACTCTAAGGATGCTCTAACTGATAATTCTATAAGAATTATTTTATTTATCTACAGGTCTTTCTCTCTCAGATGAATTTGTCCTTAGAATGTGGGGTGTGTTTCCATTTAATTCAGCACTGGAACTACTTCTGAATGCATAGGATTACACTGTATACCTTTTTAATCAAGTTCTGAAGTTGTTTTTCCAACTCTGATGAACATGGTGGACGCCTGCATGTATACCAATACATAAAGTATGGTTAAAGGCAGGGAAGAGGGGGTGTACATCAGGGACAGGAACAGGGGATAGGAACAAGCATAGGAAGCTGCCATATTCAGGTTGGATGACTGTTCCATCTAGCTCAGGATTATTTTTACTGATGGTCAGTGACTCACAGTTTCAGACCATGGTATTTTAAAAACCTATTTGCAGATGCTAGGAATTGCATCGTGCAAAAGATGTGCTCCCTGTCTCCTAACTGGCAAGCAGGAATTTGAGGGATTCTGCCTTTGTAGTCCTGTGTCAGTAAGTGTCCATTTTGAAGCCAAATAGAAGGGACACGTTCCTTTTATGTCAGTCACATCACAGTGTTGTAAAGTCTGTTTACTCAAGTTCATATCAGGCATTTAAGCAAGCAGATTTTTGGAACCATACTTGAGCCCTGAAGCCAGGCCTCTTATGCCAACATCCCTCCAGACAACACAAGTGGAATGGAAATTGGATAAGAAGTCAAAACCACCCTTCTGGCAAGTGTAAGTTCAAAACCTTGTTTGCCAAAACAGGCTACACCTCTGTCTGTTGCCCTAGGATTTTTCAGCACCATTGGAATTAACAGATTCTTTTGAAGATGTGCCACAAACAAGGTGGAGACTAAATTTTTTTTTCCAGTTCTGTGTCCTGGCCTGCACTTCCAATTAGAAGAATGTACATGTGTGTGTGTGTGTTTTGCTGTCTTTGATGAGATGAAAAATTTGGCACCCCTTACATGGCCTCCTTTTCCTTTCTATCTTCCCTTAATCTGTGTTTGCAAGAAATTGCATATAAACCCTTGGAAAGATTTTAGCAACAGCAATATGAATATACTGTAGTGCACAAATTAGTCTGAGATGAGAATTAATTTAAATGCACGTTTTCCCAAGACTACACTTGTCGTTTTGGGGACTGAAGTTAATGAAATATATTTATGAGCTAAACATCTGCCTTTTTAATTTTCTTAGCTTGGGCTTTTTAAAATTGAGTGGTGGTGATATTAATTCTGTGTATATAACTCTAGTTTGTATGACAAGAATGTTTTCTCAAGTCTAAACATATAATTCACATTCCATATGGATCCTGGACCTGCCTTGTCCTGGTTATTGATTACTTCTTTTCCCTCTTGTGGCTACAAAGAAGAAACAGAGTCCTAGATTAGAAGGAGGTTTCTATTTTGACATCTCAGTGGGAATTTTGCAAATGAATTTGGTTGTTCTGTATCTGCTTGTTGTATTGTCAGTGTGTGTAAAGGTGTACCATTAGTTTTGTAAATATGTCTACAGTGCTCCAGATGAAGGACTGATTCCCCAAAGTGTTAGGCTGAAGAAATCTTTCCCTGTTTGCCTGGAGTTCTTCTTATTTGTTTGTTTTGTAAATGAGAGCTATACTAGACAAATTGTCAGAGATACATGGCCCAGGCACTAAATCCAGTTACTGGTTTCAAAAAGAGCAGACTGATTGAATCATTGGAAACTTGGAAAGTGAATGCTTATGTAAGTTTTATTGATTCATGAATCTGCTCGAACTGGGACTAAAAAGTGGATTTCATGCAAAGGTTTCCATGGCCAAGCGAGGAATTGAACCCTGGTCTTTAGGGTTGTAGTCCAATGCTTAAACCACTATACCATGCTGGTAACTGGTTTAGTAAAACCCAATTCGTTTAGTAACTCTCTTGTTGCCACAGCTCCACCGATTGCCAATTCATATCCTGGCACATTTCAGAGTGAAGGCTTTGACCTGTAAAGCCCTGTATGGCTCAGGCCCAAGTGATCTGAAGGATGGTCTTCTCTCTTATGAACCTGCCCATGTTTTGAGATCTGCTGGAAAGGCCCATCTCTGTCTCCCCGCCCGCCTCACAAATGCATCCAATGGGAATATGGAGAGGGCCTTCTTGGTGGCTGCCCTCAGACTCTAGAACTCCTTTCCCAGAGAGGATAGACTTGGCACCCTCCCTACTCCGTTTCCCTAGACAAGTAGAGAGCTTTTTGTTTTGACAGGCCTTCAAGTACTGATTGCGCAAGGGCTGTTTGGCCTAAACAACCTTGTGGATTTTCTTTTTCTTATCTTTGTTATGCTGTTTCTTAAAATGGTATATGTTTTAACTGGTTTTTATTTTTGTGATAGTTTTAACTTCTGTGTTTTGTGAATTTTTAAGTATTTAGTTTTTTTAAGTTTCTTGTAAGCTGCCTTTGGAACCAAACTGGGAAAATGGTAGGAAATTCATCATCATTATCATCATCATCATCTTTCTCTAGATCCATAATAAAAAAATCAAAACTATTTGCTATTAAAAGGATAAAATTCAGACTAAAATACAGAACAGATTCACTGTCTCAGTGACATGGGAATAACCAACTGCCACAGAGCACGAGTCAGCAGGATTTTTTTTCAACATAAGAATTGGAGTAGCTCTGAGATGCTCTTCTCTGCCCTCCTGTTGTATGTCCTCTCTCTCTCTCTCTCTGTTTCTCTCTGTCTCCTGAGATAGATGGCTGGGGAGGGGGCAGGGAAGTCCAGCTGCAGAAAGGTCTCAGGCTGCAAGCTTCCCTTTTCCCCCTTTTTGGTGTGTCCTATTAAGTTGGGGTGGTGTTAATTCCATTACACATCATTGCCAGCTATAAGATCCTACTCTGTTACTGTTAAAGGCATAGCTTTAACAGTATACTTACTGTGTAATAGCTACAAGATGATCAGGAAAGGCATATGGTAAAAACAAACTGGAATTCTTTTGTCTTAGACACAGCTTTGTAATCTCAGGGCAACACCAGGGTCTAGACTTCGGGTCGCCATACCTTTTAAAGGCTTGCATAGATGAGAGAATTTAATTGGACCTGCATCCCCAACTCCCTCTCCCTGCATTACAATGCTGCAAAGCCAGGAGAATTTGCCCTCAGTGGAATTTCCCTCTTTTTTGATTTTCCTAAAGGTCCAGCCCTGGAACTGCTAAGAATAACCCCGATTGGGATGCCCAGAGACAAAGGAGGATAAGGCTCCAGTATTTTAGGTTCCACTTGTATTCTTTCCCCAGAGGTCTTGCTGGCATCAAAATGTTCCCACTGATGCAGCTTTGCTTTTTCTTCCAGTTGACAATTCAGCAAGAGCAGCAGAGGCAAACGCCATCTCCCTCGCAACTGCTCAGCCAAAAAGGAATTCCTATGTGACCTCTTGACTTGGCAGTTGACACTGCCAGCCTACTAGGCACCTTGTAGGCCTCGGCAGTCATTGCTGTGATGTGATTGATAGGAGGCAAGTGGAAAAGCAAGTCTGATGTTGGAGCTGGATGCCAGCCTGGAAGACCCGGGAAGAAGTAGAATGGGTTGCTGTGGAGCCAGGAGCCCTGCCTGAAAGACTCAGGATTATCTGATGCTCCAGACAGTTTTCTGCTCTGGCTTCCATCAGCAGGATTAGATTGAGTTGATTGGTGCTGTTTCTTTGCTGAACCACTAGAAAAGAGGAGGTTTAGGACTAGTTCCCATATCCAAATAGCATAGCAGGGTTGCTGCTTGAAATGTAGCTGGTTGGAGGGGACTCCCCTTATGAAAAGACTTGTGGGACCTTTAAATCCATTAGTTTTGTATGCAAAATTTTTGTGGGCTAGAGTCCTCTTCATCAGTTATAGCTTTTGGTTCAGATGTTGTTGGGCCAGTGAACTCACTTTGTGTCTCATTCCGAACTTAAAAAGACCTATACAGGGTGCTGAAGTAGCTTTGGTGCTGAAAATTCAGCATTTTTGATAGTTCTGTTAAAGTTCAGATTAAATGCCAGAGCAGATTTACTGCCCCACTGGCATGAAAGCCACCAGCTGCCACTGATACTATTTTCAGGGGCAGATATTATGTATAATGTACATGCATGTGCATGTGCACACACAGTTTGGGGGAGGTCACCAAGCAGCATCAGCAATTACAGCATGCCAGTGCCATCTGCAACGTTTTAAAAAAATGATTCACAGTGGTTTGGGAAACTGCCACATGAGAAGCTGCTTTGCATCAGTGTGGAGTTGCTTTCAGGGGGGCTGCTCACAGGTCTATTCATTTGTGAATCTTCTCAATCAGGATATTCATTAGATAACTGATTTGTGAATGGCAGGTAAGTACTGCATTGCAAAAAAAATTGCTGTGAACACAGAGAAAAGCAAATTGCTCTCTTTCCCCCAATATATACATGTATGTATGTGAATAAATAGGAATGTGATGTGTGCACATGTGATATTTCCAGAGAATCAACTCCTGATTAATCCTGGGGTGTTCAGATCAGTGATGCTGTCTGCATAATCATATTCTTAAAATACCATAGCAGACATGGGCAACTTAGGTTTATTTTATGGCTTTTTCCACATTTAAGTGTGTGAATTAAAACAGTTCTTTGATATTCTGATACTCTTGAACCTCCATCAGTAGCTTCTCTTTCCAAATCTTTTGGTGGTATGTGTGCACACACAGACAGAGTATGTCTGTTAAATTTTCATGAGGCATTTGAGTGGGGAGAAAAGAAAGATAGGTCAAAGAGAAGCCAATGCTACAGATGTGGCTGGAAAGTATCTACCCTGAAAAGAGAGTTCATGGCTGTCCTCCCAAGAATTGGCTGCTTTCCATCCATGTCTACATTTCTCCTTCCTTTTTCCCCCTTAAATTTATCAGGAAGTTCTACAAATAAAACAACGTAATCCTGTATAACAACAATAAATAGGTTAACCATACTTCCCATATCCTGCCATGATGAATGGGATATGACCTTCAGAGGTGGAGATTTTTTAGATTCGGTTGCATTAGTCATGTGGAACCCTCTGAGATAAGGAGAACTAAGTTGTCTTTGCTGAAATGGGTGTTTGCTGAAATTTTGAGAGGGAACATCTTATCCCTTAGCCCAGCTTGGCTATATTGGTGCTCCACCTGTGCTATGAAACCTCTTCCTGTTTCAAGCTGTGCTTGATCACTTGATATCCTGAAAGGAACTGACAGGTGCCAGATGTAATTGGTATGACTAATACAATTAGAAGTTGTTTTCTGTTGAAGAAAGTATAATTTATAAGACAGCTCAAATAATTTCTGCCCATCTTGTACAAATGCTTTTCCTTCTACTCAATTGATGAAAGACCCAGCTTAAAAGATTTTGCTTAATTTCCTGGGGGCTGGGTTTATACATTCCTGCTTTCTCAAATGTTTGCAGAAGTGGCTTTATGCTTATGAGTGTGCTAGAGTAGGCAGGGATAGCCTTGAAAGAGAAGAGATATCCTGAGTTCAAATCTCAATTTTGTGGGTTGTTTGGTTTTTTTCATGAGAACCCTGAGAAAAGCCAATTGCAAGCCCTTGCCTACTGTAATATGCGAGGAAAGCTTGGAAAAGGTACTCTGTAGTCTAAAACGGCAGGGTTTTCTTTTTTCAAGTTTTGTCCATAAGTCCGAATAACCTGCATTTAGAAATAAATACAATTAATACAATAACTATAATCTGAATTAATGTAAAATAGGGATCCTACCACAGAACTCTAACAAGTCAATCTGGTTTTAAACTTTTAAATTGAGTGGACCCATTGAGAATTAATGGAACTTGTTGATTTAACAAACCTAATGAATTCAGTGGGTCTGTTCTAGTTGGGACTAACAACTGGATTTAGCCCAGTGGCTGACCAATAGGGCTGTAGCCCTTTCACACTATACAGGTAGAATACTGTGATTCCACTCTATTATGGATACATCTTATGGAATCCTGGTATTGGTTTGGTAAGGCCTTAGGGCTTTCTGGCTGACAACTAAATATTCCTCTGTAAACTGCAAATCCCAGGGTTCCGTAGGATGGAACCATGACAGTTTAAGTGAACTCTCAGGGCTGTGTTCATCTAGTGCAAAGGGGCTCCTGCACAAAGACCTGATCAATTTATAGTTGCATCCTACAGATGTGGAACATAGTTGTTGAAAAATGCTTAGAAGAAGGTCTGCCATGGCTACCCCATCTCAGCTAAAAAAGAATTCCTTGTTACCTCTTAACTTGGCGTTGACACCGTTGGCCCACTAGACAACCTGTAGGCCTCAGCAGTCATTGCTGTGATGTTGCATTGATTTAGGGTATTAAGGTCTAAATTAATTTGGGGACAATAGGTTGTATGCTGCCATGCCCCAACTAATCTTGGAAAAGAATTTTTGCTTCCACCTGAACCTCACAAACAATTTCCTGACAGTCAGAGCTGTCCGGTAGGGGAATATGCTGCCTCAGAGTGTGGTGGAATCTCCTTCTTTGGAGATTTTTAAGCAGAGGCTGGATGGCCATCTGTTGGGAATGCTTTGATAGGTGTTCCTGCATAGCAGGGGGTTGGACTGGATGGTCCCTGTGGTCTCTTCCAACTCTGTGATTCTACAATTCTAAGTAAGCTCCTCTCACGTATGATTGTGGAAACAGAAGCTTAAAACCATTTGGGCAAGAAATGTCAAATGAGCAGCACTTTATTTGGGTGTGGAGTCAGTGACCAGCACAGGTTTTTGCTCTTCATTAGGATTAGCAGAAGCAAAATAACATGGCTGGTTCTCCCCTTAGGAATGGTGAAACCCCTGCTTCAGGTGGCAAAGCAGGAGAGGTGATGAATTTCCTTCTCCCTATTCATATAGGGAGCCAGTGTGGTGCAGTGATTTGACCATTGGATTACAACTCTGGAGACCAGAGTCCGCCTTTCTCAGCCACGGACATCCACTGAATGGCCTTAGAGAAGTCACTCTCTCAGCCTCAGAGGATGGCAATGGCAAACCCCCTCTGAACAAATCTTGCCAAAAAAGTCCTGTGGTAAGTTCACTTTTGGGTTGCCATAAATCAGAACAAATTCATACATATAGCCAATAGGTTTCCAAGGCACCACAGTGACACTTTAGCATGGATTTGTGGGTAGCTTTGCCATCATTTGTTTCGTTTTCAGACAAATCAGGCATGTGGGCTTTTTGGAAAGATGTAGGGGTTGCTTTATTTAGTGGGTACCTTTTTCTAGAGAGCAAGTCCATCTGATCTCTTGAGGGTGCAGCAGCAAAGGAGTGGGGTGTACCTGCAGAGGATCAGTGATACTTGTCTTACCACCTCAAGGGGCTGAGCCTCTTGTATTGCTGATGCAATGTTATCTCAATTTACATAATCTCTGTATGTTCTAGAATTTTCCTTGGTTTGAAAAATTCTTGTTTTCCTTGGCTTCAGAACAGTTACCATGTAGCCCACAGTGGAGAAAGTACACCCCACAGGCCACTAGTGACTTGTGAAACCACCTTTGGTGGCCTAAATACCTAAACAGGGCCTAAATACCCTAAAGCAGTGGTTCTCAACCTGTGGGTCCCCAGATGTTTGTGGAATTCAGCTCCCAGAAGCCCCAGCCACTATGGTCAATGCTCAGGGCTTCTGGGAGCTGAAGCCCACAAACATCTGGGGACCCACAGGTTGAGAACCACTGCCCTAAAGGCACTGGATCCTGTCTGATCTTGGAAGTTATGCAAGGGTCAGTCGTGGATAGTTCTTGGATGAGAAACTGTCAACAAGTACCAGGTGCTGTAGGTTACGCTTCAGAGGAAGGAACTGACAAAACCACCCCTAAGTATTCCTTGCCTAAGAAAACCCTCTGAAAGGTGATTTGGATGTGCATACGCACAAAGCTCCTAGATCCCAACATTGTTATTTTGAGGTGGGTTGGTGATTTTTTGGTTCCCTAAACTGGCTTAAAGTTACAAAACACAGCCCCCCCTTGTTGTTCTTGTGTGTCTTCAAGTTGATTCTGACTGATGGCGACCCCAAGGCAAACATATAATGGAGTTTTGGGGGGATGAGAGTGTGTGGTGCACCCAGTTGATTTCCATGGGCAAGAAGAGAATTGAACCCTGGTCTGCAGTGTTGTGGTCCAATGCTCAAACACTATATGTGGCTCTTATTAGGCCCCCCCAGCCCACCAAAATACCCGTATATGGGGAAAAAAGTCCACCCTACTCCAAAATTGGCTGAATGCATGCTTGTATTGTCCTTGGGAAGTATGTGAGGGGTAGAAAATGGTCCTCACCTTCCATAGTTGCTCACTTCTGTTATAGCACAGTGCAGGAATTTATAGAGTCCACACTAAACAGAATCAGGAGAAAAATGTTAAGTGTGGGTCAGTATAATTGTTAGCATTATAGACCCCAATCTTAATCTGTGCAGTAATCAACCACTGTGAATAATGCTAGATTGCTAAAAATATGGTAGTAAGTACCCTTCTTTGGACATAGTGCAATTTATTTCTGACTAAACATGTATAACAACTTTCCACAACCAACGCCTTTGTTTTGGACTCCACCATTGTTGGAGTATGATGCCCATCAGTCCCAGCCAGCATGGCTAGTTATCTAGGATGACAGGATAATTATAGTCTAAAACTGCTGGTGTGCATCAGGTTGTGGAAGACTATGAAACGGTTCTACACACCATAATTTGCCATATCAGGAAGCAGGTGCATTGTCACTCTAAGGTGCATGCTTGTATTTCGAGCACGCAAGACAAGCTGGATCTCTCCAGTTTTTGTTGTGGCCTGCTGACCTGCTTAGATTACTGATCTGGCCCTATCATCTTAAAAACAATCACCAGCCAGTCCAAACTAGTTTTTGATCATTTAAATGAATGGCATTGCACCTGCACAGTGTGAGCCTATTTCATGTCTTCCCCTTGGTCAAAATCAACAAAGGCAGGGAAGTGTTGCTAAATATTTGCTATCCTAGATGCCTTTTGGTTTCTGCTCCTAATGATTGAATGTTTTCTCCTTGGTTATTCTCAGCTCAGTACTCTGGAATAGAAAGTTCTCTGTGCACTTAGGGCCATGTAGCATTTTTGTTTAATACTTTGCAGACTTTTGGACCACAGTGCACTCTGAACTGAAAAGCAATATTTTTGCTGACCTTGTTGGAAGACTAATACTGTTTCTGGGAAGCAAGTGAAACAGGCAGTTCTTTGTTGGCAGGAGCAAAAGTCGGGGCGGGGTGGGGGTGAGAGTCCCACTCTTTTTTCATGATGTCGTGACTAAGTCAGAAGTATTATGTGACTAGGTTTCTTTCCTACCTCTGCAGACATATGTTTTTCATCAGACTTCTATGCATGATACTTGATGATGGCCAGTTTGCAGTGAATTAGACTGGGGATGGACTTTTTAAATGGAGGTTAACCAACAACTGTACCTAGAGTCTGCTGATACTGATTTTTTTTAAAACAACAACAACAACAACAATACTGCAGTCTTCTGTGTCATAGACAGTTGACACCTGTGCTGATTTTGTGTTCCATTTGCATCATCTCTCTTTACAAAATGGCCTCTGGCTCATCTATATCTAACAAACTGGTCAGTTCAAAATTTCTCCTTTCAATTTCCAAGGCACTGATTTACCAAGGGTTTTATTATATTGTTGATGCCCTGCCCTGCAACAGTTTGTGAATTAAACATATCAGGCAGATCATACTAGTAGGGCTAGAATGAGGCCTTAGTTGGGAGTAAGTTTATTTCCTGAATTAATTTTCACAATGGAGAGAACCACTGATGTATGTGTATGTTGAATTTATATCTTGCCTTTCTCCTGAGATGGGATTCAAGGCAGTTTACAATAATTCAAACAAGTTTAAGCAAAAATATTAGCTTACAAATGTTTAAAAAAGAATTAAACAACATCATTTAAAAACATGATTAAAAAGAATTACAATATTTTAGGTGTATTTAAAATATAATTTCCCATAAAAGACTGAAAAATAGTAATGGCTCCCAGTTCAAGCCTCCACTGAGTGATGAAACTGGATTATCTTAAGTTAGTCATTCTCTCTCTCTCTCAGCCTACTAGGGTTACCAGAGTGAAAACTGGAGGGCTCCTGTACCTTTAATGAGTCTTTAAATTTTCTCTTCTACACAGTCATTAAAGGTACAGTCACTGTCTCCAGTTCTGTCTGGCAGCCTTAAGCCTTACCTACCTCACAGGGTTGATCCTAGGATACCGTGGGGAATAGAAGAGCCAAATATGCCATCTTGAGCTCAGTAGAGGAAAAGCAGGATATACAAGAAACTAATGAAAAAATGGTAAGTAATGCTGCTTATGTTTACAAGGCAAAAGAAAAACATGACAAAGCACTTAAAGCCACAAATATTACGTTAATCCTAGGACTCAGTAGTCACAAATATCACAGTGAAAGTGGTGGTCATAGCTTTATGCACACATTTCCTATATACTAGGATAGAAACATTTATCAGTGCAGGTAGGGGGACAGTACACAAGCCCCCTCCCCCTCACCACTTCCATCCATTTTTTAAAGTAGTTTTATTGCAGTTCCAACATATAAAACAAACAATTATCTTTGTATTCTTAATTGTCATATTACAGCTGTCTTCCTTCCTCTGGATTACAATTTTTATCATTCCATTGAACAGTTATCAATGCATCACAATAAATTGTTAGTATTATCTACTTAATTTGTTAGTTCCAACTTTACTTGTTCCACGATATTCTCTGAATTTTATCTTGTAAGAACCTTTAATACCATGAATTATGTATTATTCCCTGTCAAGACCCATCTCGCTTCCGAAATCTTTCTGCCATTCTTTATAGATATCATCATCTGATTTCCCTTTTAATCTCTGTGAAACAATATCTGCATTTCTATTTTCAATAAAAGTTGCCCACCATTGTTCTGTCCTTGGCATTACATCACTTTCCCAAAGTCTTGCAAATTCAATACGGGCAGTCGAGACCATATACAGTATTATTCTCCAATATTTCTTTATCGCAGTTCCCTCTAACATATGTGTCATATTTAACAAGTACATTTCAGGAGTCTTATCAATTTGAACCTGCAATACACCACATATTATCTTATGAATTTCATTCCAATACATTTTAGCTTTAGAACATGTCCACCACATATGAAATAGTGTGCCTGCAGTCTTTTGACACTTCCAACATTGACTTGTACCCGTCTTATAAATTAGCTTTAATTTTTCGGGTGTCGTGTACCATCTATGAAAAAACTTATAATAGTTTTCTTTAAGGTTCTGAGCTACCATGAACCTCTTTGTTCGTTGCCAGCTTTGTTCCCACCATTCCAACTGAATTGGGTGTCCAATGTTCTGTACCCATTGTATCATTGCTATTTTAATGGTCTCATCCTCACATTGTTGTTGTAATATCTCTTGATATAAATGTGAAAGTAAATGAGGTGGATTTTTTTGTAAAAGCTTCAACAGATTTTCTTGTTCTTTCTGTTCTATTCCTTGGGTTTTCACATCCATCTGAAATCTTTCTGGTAGTTGTCTGTAGGGAAACCAGCTTAACTTTATACCTTCAATTTCCAATTTCTCTCTTGATTTCATCTTAAAAACATTCATATTTGTGTCTGTTTATTTTCTGCAATATATCTTCATATCACAACCATTTTTCTGTGTCTGACCATCTTCCAAAAAAAACTTCTTGAGGGGAGACCCAGGTGGGTAGCTGCCTAATGTTCTTATTCTTATAATCATTCCATATTTTATATAATGATTTCCTTACAAAATGATGCATAAAATCTTTATCAATTGTCGCTTTTCCATAGAACATGTAGGCATGCGATCCCATCCTTAAATCTGCGCCCTCTAAAGCCAGCATTCTCATATTTTGTAAATCCATCCAGTCTTTTATCCCAGTGAATGCTGCAGCCTTAAAGTACACTTGTAAGTCTGGTAATCCGGAGCCTCCTCTTCTTGGTATGTCAGTCAAGACTTTCCATTTTATTCTTGGTTTTTTACCTTGCCATATGAAGTTAGTTATATCTCTCTTCCATTGTATGAAAGGCTTAGCATTTGTGATAATAGGAATATTTTGAAAAAGATAGTTCATCTTTGGCGCATTCATTTTTATGAGGGACATTCTTCCCAACATAGATAATCGCATTTGAGTCCATTTCTCTAAATCTTTAGATATCTCTTTCTATTTTTTCTCATAGTTATTTTGAAAAAGCTCATTGTTTTTCTTGGAAATCCAGACTCCCAAGTATTTTGCTTTCTGTCCTTTATTAAATCCCGTTATCTGTTTGAACTCCATATCTTCTTTCTCTCTCATGTTTTTTGTTATAAATACTGTCTTATCCTTGTTTATCTTAAATCCTGAGTATTCTCTGTATTCTTGAATAATATTCATCAATCCTTGTATACTGCTGAGAGGATCCTCTAGAAACAAAACCAGGTCGTCCGCAAATGCTTCAAGCTTATACTGATATTTCTTTATCTGGACTCCTCTTACTGTAATTTCTTCCCATATGATATTATTAAGAATTTCCATTGTCATTATAAATAACAAAGGTGACAAAAGACAGCCCTGTCTTGTTCTTCTATGGAGTTCAATCTGTTTTGTTCTCTCTCCATTAATAATCAGTCTCACCATTTGCTGATTATAAATGGCTTCAATCCAAGAAATAAATTTTTCTCCTGCCTGTGCCTGTTTAATGACCGTCTTCATAAATGCCCAATTGACCATATCAAAAGCCTTTTCCGCGTCAACAAACACCATAGCTAATTTCTTTTCATTATGTCTTTCATAGTAGTCAATTATATTTAATACTGTCCTGATGTTGTCTCGCGTTATTCTCTTCGGTAAAAATCCATTCTGGTCTTCCTGTACATTATCTTGAAGAACCTCACTTCCATCCATTTTTCACATCATCCTGAATCATGGAAAAGATGTTTTACTTTAGTTCTTAAATTAATGTAATTCGACATTACAGAAATTATTCCTCAAACCAAGCTGTGACTTTTCTGTTATGGCCCATCAGCACAAACAGCACAGTAACACAAAATTAAAGGCCTGGGTAAAAAAGTAGGCATTATCAACACCAAAAAAACTATAAGGCCCTTTGTGTATGCTGCTTGTATTCAGAATGCTTTCTTTTGGGCTGCTTCGTATCAACAAGCTGCAGCATGTCCAGAGGAGGGTGACCAAAATGGTGAAAGGTCTGGAAGCCATGCCCTACAAGGAGCGGCTTAGGGAGCTGGGTATGTTTAGTCTGCAGAAGAGAAGGTTAAGAGGGGACATGATAGCCATGTTTAAATATTTGAAGGGATGTCATGTTGAGGAAAGAGCAGGCTTGTTTTCCGCTGCTCCAGAGACTAGGACAAGGAGCAATGGATTCAAGCTGCAGGAAAGGAGATTCTACCTGAACCTCAGGAAGAACTCCTGATGGTCAGAGCTGTCTGCCTCGAAGGTTTTTGAGCAGAGGCTGGATGGCCATCTGTTGGAAATGCTTTGATGTGTGTTCCTGCATAGCAGAGGGTTGGACTGGATGGCCCTTGTGGTCTCTTCCAACTCTATGATTCTATGAATCCATGGCAGGAACAGCACTTTCAAGAAGGCATAGGAACATAAGAGCCATGCTCCATCAAACCAAAGACCTTCCTAGTCCAGCTTTATTTTATGCAGCAACCAACCAGTTGCCTTTGGGAAGGCCACAAGCAGCACAACATCTTCTCACTGAGGTTCCCCATAAATGATATACAGTGGCATAATGTCTTGAGTCCTAGAGAGAGTATACATTCCTCCCTCTATATTTGCAAGTTTGACCTTCATGAATTTGATTATTCATGAGGCACATGCTTGCCTCTCCCCCCATCATTTTCCTTCTCGCATTCTCTTGCATTCCACACCCCATGTTTGCCAAGCTTGCCTTAATGGGTGAGCAAAGCCCTCCTCCCATTGCTGGACATGTGTCCTCTCTCCTATGTGGCTGCACATTCTGCTGTGTAATGGCTTCTGATTGGCCAGGTGCTCTCTTTGTTCCTACCCTCCCCTTTTCAAGGTGGCCATCAAAAGTAACTCAGAGGAAAAATTGTGTTCTTCTTTATTTGGGGGGAAAGTACCAGTAAGCCCTTTACTGTGTCTGTTTTTCTTCTCCTGCTCCCGAATGCTGGGATCAGAGGCAAAGGAATAGGATCGGGGAGCTCTAGAGAGGAATTGTAGGGGTGGGAGTTATTCATGATTTTTGCACTTTTGCAAGGGTTCTGGGCCCCTAACCCTTGCGAATGTGGAGGGGCTACTGTATATCCATCCATCAGTAGCTGCTGATCTAATGCATCCCCAATAGATATTAATATCCAGGTAGGTATATTTGGGAGAGAAGGAAGATCACATAGTCCAAATGTTGGCTTAATACACCTAAATATCTACAGAGTTTGAACAAGTTTTTTTTTTTTTTTTGGAATACATCTTCCCAAATCTCCCTGTCAACTGGGGTTGCCAAGTGTTCCTTAAGGACTGGCAGATGTCCCTCATTATGAGAGGTGTCCCCTATTTGAAGATTAGAATGTTTTTCCTTTTTTATAGGCTAAATGAGATGCCAAAAATACTGTATTTTGAGGTGTGGCCCTTCCTAAAGACAGAAAAGTGTGCATTGCATTGTTTATGAATGTGGACAATATGTTAATTTTACTGAGAGAAAACATGGCTAAGTGAACTAAAAGTACTCCTTCCACTTTTAAGCAGAACACAGACTTGTTTGTAGCTGCTTCCTGACTGTCATCCCTGTCATGAATTTCAGTTGTCTCTTATTGCTGTTTTGAAAACCTTGCAAAACTACAGCCAAATTGTCCAAAAAAAAAAAAAAAGACCTTTTCCAGACTCTGCATACTTATGTCCAAAGTTTTGTAAGACTTTATATATCAACATCACTTTCAGAAAATCTTTCAACTTTGTTCCTCCACCCAACCTTTTCCCCTCCTGGGGAATTCTGAAAGGAACTCTCATGCCATGTAGGGAAGTGCAAATTTCACTGTCTCTCAAAGTAGATTCAAGTTTAACTCCACAAGCACACTTGCTTTATTCGATAAGGGATGAGGTCAACAGCCTACTGTTCTGATTGTTCCCAACAAATCTCACAAGACCATGGCAATAGGCACATAAAATACAGGAAAATAGGTTGTATTTAAGTATATATTTTTCAAGAGGTGATCGGAGTTTAGCTTCAGTCACTCTCCCTTTGGCTGATCTTGTGTTTTCAACCTGGGGAGGGCCTCCAAACCCTGGTAAAACATTTGCTCTCCTCCTCTTGGATTATGCTGCATAGTTCCATTTACTTATTTTATTTTTAAATTCTAAATCCATTGTTGAATCTTTGATAGACATAAAGAGACAGATCTAGAGCTAGTGCAACAAATATCTTTGGGGACTTTGGAAATTGACAAAGAACAGAAAAGCTGACATGGCTGAAAAATAATTGGTATAAACACCAGCAGTTTATAAAATGCACCATTTCAGTGTTCTGTAATTCACATACTATAATCATAGATGGCCAGATTTCCACTGATTGCAGCCCAAAAACCAGTCATGGGGAAGGGATGGAGGAGATGGTGGGAGACAGGCACTCTTTGTTTAAATGGTATAGGCAGATTTCTTAGGGGAAAATTGGCAAGAGGCAACCACAGAGCTTGTTTGGATTTTCATTCCTTTTCCCTTAAAAAAAAATCTTATTAATGAAAGCACAGTAGATTCAGATTAAGTATCTTGTTCTAAATTTATTATTGTTTTACCTGCTTTGATATGTGAACTACAAGAATTTAAATAAAAGGGCTGAAAAACTATCCAGTTTACCTCCATCACAGTTATAAATAGCTACCTTATGACCTGTCAGTATGAAGGAAAGGCTTGGTAGATTGAAAAATGGAGAGGGCTCCTGTATCTCTAATGGTTGTGAAGAAGAGGGAATGTCATCAGGTGTTGTTTGTCATGCAACCAGGTAACAAACAGTACCTGTTAAAATTCCCTCTGCTACACAACTATTAAAGATGTTCTCTCCTGTTCTTACTTTGGCAGCCATAAGGATCATGTACAGTCAGCCCTCTACAGTTGTGGGTTTCACTTTTGTGGGTTCGATTATTCACAGATTATTTGCTGTCATCCCTCTGCCTCCCTATGCCATTTTTAATAAGGATGGCAAGCCTCAAGAGACTGAGAAACTGCAAACGAGGCTTGCAAATCCCTATTAAAAATGAAGTGGAGCAGCAGTGGAGGTGGCAGTAAGCCCCACCAGCCATCCACTTCTGCCTTGTGAAGGAACCCTGATGCCTCAGAGGAATCCATGGTGAGTTGAATATGGTAATAATCCTTTGTGTGTGTGTGTGTGTGTGTGTGTGTGTGTGTGTGTTAAAATATGGTTTGGGAGGGCCTAGAGTTATTCATGGTTTTCCCACTTTCACGGAGGTCCTGTGCCCCTAACCTTAGTGAATGTGGACGTACGACTGTATTCGCTCTATTTCTTTTCTCAGATCTCTAAGGCAGGGATTAATTTTGCTGCCTCAGAGCCTCACTGCTACTCTTGGGCTAAATGTATCACATGTTTGAGATAAAACAATGCACATGAGTCTTCCATGCCATATTTTACTTCCGAAATGTCTATCTCTGTTGCACCAAAGTAAACCCACTTCTAGTTGCTGCCCCATTGCCAAATTTTGTTGCTGTGAAATGGCTGGATGGAGTGTATGTGTAGCCAGTTGTAAGTTCTGCGGGTTGAAATCAGGCCTTGGGTCCACCAGAGTTGACCCTCCTGCACTAAACACTTGCAATTTGTTCTCCATGCTTGTTCTGCCTCAGTTTGGTTGATTTTTCATTGTCCAGCCTGGTTATTGGGTATATTCTAATAGGGACCATCATTACTGGTCCTGCTTTCAGTGATGGGGTGGGACCCACTATTAAAATTGCTTATAATGCTTCCAGTATAACAACACCCTGGACATTGTTGAATAAGCTGATGGCTCCATACCTTAAAGGCACCAGATCCAACTGATCTTGAAAATTAAGCAGGGTCAGCCTTTGCTAATACTTGGATGAGAGACCACCAAGAAATATCAAGTGCTGTAGGCTATATTTCAAAGGAAGAAATTGGCAAAACCACCTGTGAACGTTGCTTGCCCAAGAAAACACTATGACGTTCATGGGGTCACCGTAAGTCAACAAGCGAGTTGAAAGGACATACACAGGGAGAAAGGTTCTTGGCAGTCAATAGAGAGTGCACTGTTCATTACCACTGATCACCGGTCAGGTTCACTATCCAGTGTGAATTATCAGTATGGGCTGTCTGAAGTGTCTGCATAACATATGCTTTGTTTCTATTATTAATCCATTTTATGAATTCTTGAGCTTTTAATCTTTGCATTTAAAATCTATGAATTTTATTTTTAACATGTCATCCTGAGAACAATTGCTATAGTCTTCCTGACTTATCAGATTAACAGCTAAATGAATGAATAAAAATAAGAGTGTCCTAATAATTTCTAAACTCTGTTTGTTCCATAGTAATGAATCACCAGCACCAGCCACAAATGACACCCACTACAACTATGTCCCAGCAGGCCCATCCTACTCCAAACCCTCAAGCTGGCTTATTGAACATGCCGAATGCATTGACTTCCCAGCAGCAGCAGCAACAAAAGCTGAGGCTTCAGAGGATCCAGATGGAAAGAGAGAGGATTCGCATGCGCCAGGAAGAACTCATGCGCCAGGTATCACAGCACTTTAAGGCATATGCCATGAGTATCATGGGTTCCTTAACACCACAGCTGGGAACACCTGTGATTCTTTAAGCATAGGATCTCCCTGACTTTGAAAGATCAGGCTTTAGAGTTGAATCCGGGAGAGAACTGTTGTATTCAAATAATACCAGAATGGAGGGAAACGTATGTGGTAATAATCTCTTGATCACTTTGGTTTTACTTGTGACTTGGCCCACATGATCATCTCTTGAAGGGCCTTTCAGTTATGTAAATACTCCGGAGAGCATGTTCCTGAGTCTATTTCAGCAATTTGGGGTTATTTTGCACGGTGTTTGGAAAAGCAATTTTTTTAGACTACAAATCCCAGAAACCTGTAGCCAGCATGACCACTAACTATGCCAGCTTGGGTATCTCAGGCTTGTGATCCAAAACAATACTATTTCCAAGCTCTGATTTTGCAGTTTCAAATGTCTTAGACTTTGTCTTCAAATTTATCCTCTGATTGTAGATTTTTCTTATTGTACAATGGTGTTATACACTTTTAGACTTTTATTTATGAATTAAGATTAGTGGACTTTTTTTTCTAAGGACTGACATTGTTGAAATCAGATTTGGTGCTTCCTTTACATGACTTTAAGGAAACAAGCATTTCACACAATTGCAAAGGATGTTTTTCATATGTTAGGGAATATTCCCTGCTGATGATGCTGTGTTTTGTACAATATATTAATCAGCTTCCTCAGAGGGCACAATTAACTGGTTACATTGCAAAACAGTGTGGAAACTGTATCCTTCTTTTTGGGAGGCTGTTCTTCACATGATAAAATCTTTCTTTCTTTCTTTCTTGAATTTATATTGCACCTTTCTCCCAAATGGGATCCATCTATCACTTGTTTACAAACTTACCTGGGAGTAAGTTTCATTGAATACAGTATGTCCCCTTTCTAAATAGATATGCATAAGATTGCACTGTAAGTTAAGTTACTTATACATACACACACTCACACCCACACACTGCTTCTTTATCAAGAAGTCTTATAAAGACTGATAAAGATTTATAAGTCTTACAAAGAAGTCTCACAGTTCCACTCTACAGTGGCCCCTCCACTTTTGTGAGAGTTTGGGGTGCAGATCCTTGTGAAAGTAGAAAAACTGTGAATCACTCCACCCCTGCTGTGATCCCCCTCCCATTTCCTTCTAGGGCTCCTCCCTCCCATTCCTTTGCCTTTTGCACAAGCCTTCCTTTTGTGAGTTCTCAGTGCCAGGGTCAGAGGCAAGAGAATGAGGGAAGGAGCTCTGGGGGGGAGGGGGAGCCTTCCCCCTCCCCATTCTCTTCCCTTTTGCCTCCGCACAACTTCTCAGCACCAGGGCCAGAGGCAAGGGAATGGGAGGGGGAACTCCAAAGGGGAGAAGGAGGGTGTACGTGTCTCCCCCTGCCCATTTCCTTCTCTTTTGTCCAGGCACTTGCCTTCCTTTCTGCATATCCAACAAAATGCAAGGGAATGGGAAAAGGAAAATGGAGGGGGCATGCATGCACCTCACGAGTAATCAAATTCACCAAGGTTAAATGCACAAATGTGGAGAGAGGGCTGTACATGTATCTTTTTAGAAATTCCATTCAGTTCCCTGCAGCTGAATTACAAATCGGATTGCAGCCTTAGGCTGTTATTCTACATTGATTTATTTGGCAATAAGTCTTACTGAACTCAATAGGATTTATTTCAGAGTTTGCATGCATAGGATCAGGGTGCAAGAAATCTAGCATGGGGAAAAAGGATGGAAACTCATCCTAACAGCGTCCTTTTGCCTTTGAGACTTGTGCCTAACTCCTTTCGCTATTCCAGGGTAACATTTGTTTATACTGTATTTAGCAATCCAGTCTCACATTTCTTGGCAGCAAACTGAAGTATGTTTTCTATTTGTGCAATGACACCAGTTGGCATATCGTTTTGGGAGGTTTATTAATGCCCACTCACATGCACCAGGATGTGGCTGAGACTACCAAAGCATAAAATAATTGGTGCTTTGAAATCCCCAAATCTATTTTTTGCTTATAACAACCTGAAAATATAGAAGGAAGTTACATGACAAATTAATTCTATGGCCAATGGTAAAAGTGATTCCTCATTATAATTTTTTGATATGATCATAAAATAATACTTTTGGATTCTTAGCTAAGCACTATTTGGATGGAATATTCTGAGAATAGGAATCCCTCTGTGCACATATAAGAATGTGTGTGATAAAAGGTGGGATTTCAACAAAAAACCACCTCAAACAAGTTGTGGGGGAGTAATCATTTCTTGTAGCATTTCATTGTTATTTTCAATCATAGTTGTACATGGAAGCTGTGCGTATTAAATGAGGGCCAGTTCTCTTTTGATTTTTCTTGCCAGTACTCCAGATTTGTCCACATTTTAACATGATTTCAAGCTCATCTCCAAACTCATTTAGTTGTGCATGACCATTGAAAGAGTTGAGAGTTATTGTAGCATTATCACAGAGGCCAGTTCAAACAGGATACCATGTTATTCCAGCTCATGAAGTGAGTTACAATGACCCCAGGTGCTTGGATATCCCCTTTGCTGTCACCTCTTGCAAGAAGGCAGCTGGAACCTTTTGTATCTGCTTTTAAAATCCTAGTTACCTTTAATGCCTATGTCTAAGGAACTGTGGTTTGTTAAACCATAATTAGGGAGAACAAGCCAGGATCAAATTGTGCATAATTATATCAGTGATATAAAATTATATTACGATTATAAACATGATAAGTTCAAATTTTGTACCTCTTTTGTTATATACTATATAAGACTCATAATTATTTAAAAACTTCAGATGTTACTTCAAATAATTTTTTTTTAAAAAAATTCTAACTGATATTTCATTTTTAATTCATGATTCGCTGTGTCATAAAAATACAGACTAAAGAGTTTTGACTTATTATTGTTAATTTCATTTCCAAATGTATTTGTGTGTTTTAAACTGAGGTAACTGTTCATATGAATTTGAGAGCAGTTGGTAAGAATATGGAATGCTGTTTGACTTAATCATTGTAATCTCCAGTATTTGCTCCCTGAGGCAAAACAGGGAAAAGCATCCCTTACCCACAAGTCAACGTACATAATACCTACAACCTGTCAAGTTATTTTGGCACAAGAAGGAGAAAATAGCACAAAGAATCCCCTACCCACACGCTCATTGTAAAAAATAAAAATACAGTAATAGCAAATGAAGGCCTCTCCTGATCTGATGGTTTAAGGTAAGACAGTCTATTGTGCTTAATGGCAGGGCCAACCTTGGACAGAATGAACAGAGTGTTCCTCTAAGACAGGATGGGGAAATGGGGCCCATGGGCCATACATGGTGCCTTCTCATACCCCCCCTGCCCCCAAATTTTTTTTAAAGATGAACTAAAATGCCCTCTAACGGTCTGCAGTTGCCTACCCATGATTGAGGGGCATTTAAACAAATCACTAGATCCTGGCCAGTTATTTGTCCATGCTTTTAAATATATTGTTGTGCTCAGAACAAATGTATTTCCAGAATGTCAAAACAGGAACAAACTGTAAGTACTTACTGTAGCCAATGTACAATTTCAAAAGACTGACAAAGGTATATCATGACCTACCATATACCAAATCAAAAATACAGTCTATTAGATGAAGCTTTGAATATAAAGCATTTGTTGCGCTTTTCCATTTTATACTTTTACAGTCCAGTGTGGACATATACATACAGCAAAAACCTAAGTTGTGGGTAGATGGGGAATGAACATTCCTTCTTATGTTTAACAAAGAGTCATTTAACAATGACTTACACTTTGGTAGCACTAGGCAAAGGATTAAGTTACAGTCATCCTTCCATATCCACAGTTTTTGCATCCACAGATTCAACCAACCACAGCTTGAAAATATTCAGAAAAAAAAATTCCAAAAAGCAGATCTTGATTTTGCCACACGCTGGTCACTACACTGATGTGTAAGCGTACCCTCTTGTAGCCTCCCACTATTTCACAGATCTTCAGGTTCTCTCTAGCACTTGTTTGAGTTGTTTGCCATTTTAGATAAGGGACACCATTTTACTATGTCATTATATATGTAATGGTACCTGAACATCCACAGATTTTGATATCTATGGGGGGCCCTGGGAAAAAACTGCAGCAGATAACAAGGGCCCACTGAATTAGCTGCGCAAGTGTGATTCCAGTAATTCAGCACTGAGTGTTGTGGTCTATGCAACTCTCTCTGTCTGTGGTGAAGAGTTCCAGATTTTGAACCTAGAAAAGGTCTATATAAACATAGTGGCAACACAAAAGTAACTTGGTTTAGAAATATAGTGCTATTGTACCTCTGATTTCTCTGCAGTTGCACATGCTAATTTTAGCAAAGAGCAGATCTTTTGCCCTCACCCCCTCAAGGAGTTTAAAAAAGAAATTCTGCTGCGATCTCTGGCATGCAGCCTTTAATCAGCAGGAACTTTTGTGAACTTCCTCTCAGCAATTTGAGTGATACCAAAGCCTGGGCAGAATGGTAGAGAAAGTTTAGCAGATCCCTCATGGGTGCCACTTATGAAATCTTTTTCTTTACTGCTCCAGAGCTTTTCTTTTTCCTCTGTCTCCCCTCTTCCTATTTAGTCCAGCCGATTCAAGGAGAAATAAAACAAAACACTGAGTAAGTATGTGCTCTGGTTGCTATGCAACTGAAAGGAAGTGAAGGTGGTTTGGGTAAGAGGAAGGAGAATGCTTTCGGCAGACCCCTCTTGGCCAATATTGGGTCTCCTGCATGAGAGCAGCTGCTTGCTGGCTAGCTAGCTGACAGCAGGATCTCTGTGCAGTAATTTCTGATTGTACAGTTGCCCAGTCTACAGACCTTTCCACACTACACTGTTATAGTGCTATTATTCCACTTTCAACATCCTGTGGAATTCTGGGGTTTGTAGTTTACTGAGGCCAAAGAGTCCTCTGGCTGAGAATTCTAAATGCCTCTCCCTAAATTGCAAACCTTAGGATTCCATAGAATGTTGAAAGTGGAATAATAGCACTATAACAGTGTAGTGCGGAAAGGCCCTTGGGTAACCCACCTAGCAGCAAAGGAATACAACCAGTGCTCTGGCATTGCCAGGTTAATTGTTGTGATTTCTCCCTTCCTGTTGTCACTACCCTTCTATTTTCAAAGGTTGGACTAGGTGAGACATAATTGGCTGAATTCTAAAACATTTATTTTCCAGTTCTTGAGATGTGGTATCATGGCATGCAGACTACTTCCTGCTTTGGTGGACTGGCCATGTAGGTATTTCCCTTACTGTAAGATGGTTGTTGTGGGCTATGTGAGCAGCAGAGATGTTAAAGAATCAGGAGCCCTTTCACACTACACTGTTACAGCACTGGGATTCCACTTTAACTGCCATGACAGCATCCTATGGAGTCTTGGGCGTTATAGACTGATGAAGTATTAGAGCTTCCCTGGGTGGGAATTCTAAGTATTCCTCCCTAAATTGTAAATCCCAGGATTCTGTAGGATGGAACCATGACAGTTAAAGTGGAACTATAGTGCTATAAATGCTTAGCATGAAAGGACCCCAGGTTTCCATTTGTTGGGATGCACAGTTAATTACTGCTCTCCAACCTGCCTCCATCACTATCTGATGAGTCGGTAGTAGATTTTAAGAACACTTTAAGAAAAATTAAACACTTCTACTTATTTTATTTTTCACTGTGCTTCACCTCTTCCAGAAACCATAAGTACACAGAACTGTGCTGTCTGAGGGATTTTGAGAGTTGTAGTCTCCAGCTGTCACCCAACCCTGAGCATCTAGGCTCAGAGCTGAAACCATGAGTATCCCCAAGCTGTGACCTTCAGCACAGACAGAGTTCCTGTTCCCTGATTTGGCTTTCCTGATTTTACCTGTTGACTTGTTCACTGATGCTACGTGGACTAGATGGAATCTTTTGGAACTTAGGGACCTGCCTTGTACAGAGTAAGCCTGTTGGTCCATCTAGTTGAGTATTTTTGTCTAGGACTGGTAGGTGTTGTTGAGGTTTTGGGCATAAATCTGCTAACGGATTGAACCTGGGACCTTCTGCATACAAAGCACGTATGCAGAGATGTGGCATTTTCCAAATAAATGCAAATATACATTTTGCCCTTAAGGCAAAATTACTCTGTTTCTCTTGCACTTATGCTAAACTGTAAAGAAATTGAACTGATCTGCAGGCACTTTTGATAGTATTTTAACTCATAAGAAATGGAAGTTACAATGAATTCTGGCTCATTTTTATTTTCTTCTTTGGTTCCATTCCATTAGCACTGGAACCATGAGATTGGATGGGCATCTTTCAGGAATGCTTTTCTTGTGTATTCCTGCATGGCACTGGGCTGGACTAGATGGCCCTTGTCGTCCATTCCAACTCTAAGATTCTGTAACTAGAAAAAATTGTTCATGTTGGTTAAATAAAAAGTGGGTGAACTCCTGATTCAAGCTAGACCTTTGTAGTGTTTTGCATGGAATAAAGCAATTTAAAGAATGTGAAGGCCAGAGAAGAGTGAATGTTCAGTTGTTGTCCCACGTCAGAGCAGGAAAACATGCGACGGAAGTTACAGTGAGGAGCAGCCTGAAACTGGAGCCTTCCCACATTCCAAAGGAGCAATTGAGCAGCTGTGCATATGTATCAAGCTATTTCTGCTGGGAAGAGTTCCAGGAAATGCAAGGGGAGATTTCTAAAATCATTTGGCATGTAATTAAAAAGGAGGTTACGTCAAGAGTCCATGTGTCTGTTGCACACAGAGAGCAGTGAATAATTCAGCATGCTTCAGCTCTTTGAAGCCTTTACACATATTGGCAGCTTTCATAGAAATCACTGAAGAAGAAGGCCTTTAGTGCCACTGCTGCAATGGTAGGCATTTTAATGCTGCTGCAGTGTCACACAGCTGCCGTGATCTTCCCTTTTGTTTCCACTGGTGCCTTTTCCCTTTGCTTTTTTGCAAAACCTTTGTGCTCACAGCGCCACCACTAGCAGCACAGATAACAGGTTTTAATTTTATATGATTTTTAAGTAAATGTCAGTGAATATGTCATCATTTGGTTGTAGGAACCAGACCCTTTGCCAGGTGACGTGTTGCACTCTGAGAAGTGACATGATTTGTAGTAGACTGGCATGTGATTGGCACTGCAGTAACAGGCCTAGCTAAGGTGGCACTTGGACATTTGTAAATCTAAAGAAGCAAGGAAGCAGAAGCAAAGAAAGCGTAAAAGAGTCCACATGAATTACCACTCATCTCAGTTACTAAATCGATGGTATTAAGAGTAGTAGTTGATTTGGAGTCTACTCTTCTGATTACGAATTGGGTTTAGGCCTAGATTTTTAAACTCTGATTAAGTGGATTCAAAAATGTGAACTTAGATTTTTTTTTCAGGAGCTATTTAATGTTGTGCATTTCCTGCTGTCAGCATTTTAGGAAGGCAGGCTGTACTAAGTTTTAAATCAGGCTGAGGGGGACATCTAGCTCTTCAGATATATTTGCTTAAAACTATCAGGCCCATTGCAGTAGGTTAATAGGAAGGGATTCTGGGAATTAAGATTTACACTGGAATTGCATTCCTGACATGAAAGGGGGTGCAGTTCTGTAAGGAATCATTGGAGACCAGAGGATGCATTCCAACAGAGCTGAAGTAGCCATAAAGTTAGCAATTTTACTTAATCTAACACCAGTTTTAAAGAGTTTTAAAGCTTAAAAAAAACTTACTTTCCCCCCTCTGTTCCAGAAAAGACCACAATTTCTTGTGTGTGGTGTATGTGTGTGTGTGTGTGTACCCACAGCTTCAAGTTACCTGTTGATTTAGTGACCCCATAAATTTCATAGGATTTCTTAGGCAAGGAACACTCAGAGATGGATTAATACCCTATCTAAGCAAGCAGAAGAAAACCCTGGAGGAAGATTCCAATTTCTTCATCCCCTTCATACTCCCCTTTCTAAGCAGGCAAAGAAAATCCCTTCCTTCCAGCAACTCCAAGATTCTATTGCTTTCTCTTCCTCTCCATTTCCCCAGCTTATGCAAAAATAAAAGAGACCTGGTTGAGTCAACTTTTCTTACCACTTAAAACTCTACAGCAAAACTCAAAGAGCCTCACTCTCTTAAATCACTGTCTTTACTCTCCTGCTTCACTCAGCTGCCTAGACGTGCTGGGAGAGGTATGCACTATCAGTGAGACTTTATCCATCCATTCATTTCTGTGAAATGTTGTGAACTGGGGCATCCCAAATTTCAACCTGCATAGTATGAAGATTCTTGAAGGCAAGAGATTCTCCATTTTTGCTATAAATAAATAGAAGAGAAGTCTCTGAATAAAAATTATAATTTATTCTCCTTGTTCTATTGTTATCCTGCCTAGGAATAATATAAGATAGCCCTTGCAGCTTTTTCCCCACCCAACACAACACTTCTCAGGGAGGCTAAGGGTAGATAGAGCAAAAGTGGATAGTGGCTATAATATCAGTAGTCCAATTAACCCTCTTCGGGTTTTAGCTAGACTTCAGATGAGTTATTCATAGCACTGAACCCTATTCCCAAAATACATGTAGCTCCTTAGATAGCTTTTTTAACAGTTCAGATTAAAAGCAGATTCACTACCCTTGGGAGGGACCAGCTGCCACTGGCAGAGACATAGCAGCTGATCCAAGTCATCCAGTGGCGTTTATGATCTGGATTTCTCCAATCCTACTCTAACATTCTGTCCATTACACTATTCTGGTGAACTGCAGCCTGTTCAACAGTTGGCAGTGCTCCCTCAAGTTGTGAAAGATATAACATGTGATAGTCCTATCCATCTTATTTTGCATTTAGTATGCTTTGTTTTGTGCTTGATCACTGGATGGTAAATGCAGGCTTAACTTGCAAGTCTGATCACTGAAGCGTGTATCTCTGAAGAAATCCTATTTGCTGGACAGAAAATGGGGTTTATCACAGGGAATATGCATTCCCCTTAACATCAAGTTTGACTGTAACTATCAATAGTTATCTAGTCAAAATGGGATCATCCACGTACAAGAGGGTTTATCAGCAGTCTTAGGGGAACTCCAAGATTTGTAGGATTATAAGAGTGTACTCCTTTTAAGAGGAAAAATAAAATGAGGAGGGAAAAAGGCTCACAGAGATTCCAGACATGGGCCAAACTTGCTCAGTTGGTGGTGGAATGCAGAGGGAAGGGAAAGAGTGAAGGTGGGATGGAGTATCCTGAAAAGGGGCATCAGCTCGACACTATAGCAGTGTGTTGTATGTCCCATTCCTAGCTGGAAACATTGACTTTAAGCACTTTCATAGATACCCATAATATATATACACAGCGGTAAAACTGAAAAAATGATGAATTTCACTGAGGAATGAAAGGTGGAAAGTGTGAATTTTACAGCCGTAGAATAGGGTGCCAGTTGAACTGAGATAGCATCCTAAACTAGGCTTGATTCCCATTTTAGTTCCAGAAGCAGTACCATTAGATTGCCAGGGTGACAAGTGATTGGATTAGTTTAGCTGAAGCAAGAGGAAATAAGCCTGTGGCATTAAATTACAAATACGTACTCTGATAATTACTCGAGAAGTTCAGTGAGTGTGCTAAATGCAGCAGACTAGAACAAAAATGATCTGATTTTCCTTTATATTAGGGAAATGGCTTTTGAGAATAAAACATGAATCATTTTATACTTACCTTTTGGTATGCCTCAGAAACATGAAGTATTGAGACACACCCAAGCGTTGAATGGCTTATGGTTGTTCTATATTACTTCTGTGATAGTTATCATGCAGCACTATAAATGAGCAGAATAGGTACAATGGTAAAATGAACACAGGAACTGAGGGCTAAGGCAGGATGATGATGGAATGGCATAACACAGCACATGCCTTGCATTTTCTGAGCTGTGCCTTGCGCCTTTTGAGCTGTCTTAGTGACATCATGTGCCTTAATATAAGCCTGCCTCTTCCCCGCTGTTGCTGAAACCTTAAGGCTCACTCCCTTAGCAAACTAGTGGTAGTATAGTGTGAAGGCAACAGCCTTTAAACCTAGAAGGAACACAGCCACTTTTTATTCCCCCTGTCTTTTAAAACTCAGACTTCCTACACTCCCCTCTCCATTATATACATCTGTAGCATTTGGAATTCTATAGAGAGAGATTGCCAATGTGATATAGTGCTTTGAATGCTGGAATAGGACTCTGAGAGACCAGTGTTTGAATTCTCACTTGGCCATGGTAACCTTATGGGTGTCCTTGGACAAGTCAACTCTCTTAGCCTAAGAGGAAGGCAGTGGCAAACCCCCGTTGAAGAAATCTTGCCAAGAAAACTCAGTGATAGGTTTTCCTTAGGGTCACCAAAAATTGGAAATGACGTGAAGAGTAACAACAACAACAAGCGTTTAAAAGCCCAGTGTACAAGTATCACAAATTGGCCGAAGTGGAGTTCTTGTTTGGAAAAATAGTAGGATATAAGTTTTTAAATAAACCAGTGAGTTTGTGCACAAACGTGTGTTTCATGAGATCTGTACAACTTTGGTGATTTGTTATTCTTTCACCATATACCTGAAGACCAGAATACTGCCAGGGTACTAGACCAGCGTAAAATCATTGTACACACAATTGTGCTTTCACAGAGGTTGTGTAACTGTGGGTCCCACTGTGACAAGTCATTCCACAAACACACGAATATCCCTGTCTCTCATGTTTAATTTGGTGGGAGGGAGGTTAATCAGCTGTTGCACAACAGGTGAGTCCAAAGCCTTGATGTGTTTTGTCCAGTTGATTGCACAAGTGTCGGATTAATGTAACTTGCTGGTGTCTGTGTGCATGTGTACAGAAGGATCTTAGCATTTATCAGCGAGGGTTTTTCAATCAGTTTTACAAAATGACATTTAACTGTCTGTTAAAATGATGCTGTGATTACGGAAACTATGGCCCATTTCTACCCTATGCTGTTATAGTGTTATTATTCCACTTTCAACATCCTGTGGAATCCTAGGGTTTGCAGTTTAGGGAGGGGTATTTAGAATTCTCAGCCAGAGAACTCTTTGGCCTGAGGGGTGAATGCAGCTCACCAGGCCATTTCATGTGGCCCTTACACCTCTCCCGCAGCTGTGGCACTCCTCCTGCCTGGCAAGCCCAATTCCCACATTGCGCCCCCAGCTGCCGGTATTCTGAAGAGGGGCCCAGCAGCCAGCACTCGCGATCTACTTCTGCTTCTGACTGCTCCTCTGTCCAAGTCTCGGTGCCAGAGCATTGCTGTGGGTTACTATGGCAATGTTCTGCATGGCTTGCAAGAGTTGGACAAAGGAGCAGTCAGAAGTAGAAGTAGATTGGGAGTGCTGGCTGCTGGGCCCCTCTTCAGAATATGGGCAGCTGGGGGGCCACAGTATGGGAATTGGGCTCGTCAGGTACAAAGAAGGGCACGGGGGCAGAAAGAGTCACAGGGGAGGGGAGGCAGAAAGAGGCACAGAAGGAGTCTGGGAGCAGACAGAACCACAGAGAGGGTCTCAACTGGGACCAAAAAGTTAAACAATGGCCCTTTCCACACGGGGGAAAAAAACAGCTTAGGGCGACTCATCCGGAGGTCGTCCACACCGTGGAGCGCGCTAGAGCGGTTTGAATAGTGGAGGTTCCACACCTCAAACCGTGCTAGCGCGGCCGCAAGGGGTGGCGCGGCGCGTTTTTTAAAAACCACATTTTATGTGGTTTTTACGAAACGCGAGCGCGCTAACCCATTGCAGCGCCCCATGTGAAACTGCAGGGACGCGCTAGCGCGTCCCTGCAGAGCTGCCCAGGGGTGGGCTTCCGGCTGGCGCGCTGCCCTGATTGGCGGAGCGCCGCCGGAAGTCGCCGGCCGCCATTTTGGGCGCCGCCGAACACCGCCGAAACTCGCCAGCGTGTGGAGCGGCGAACGCGCGCTCCCCACAGGGACAGAGCAACCCGTTTTCAGGTAAGATCCGTCCCTGCGTGCGCTGCCCCGTTCCCCCATCCCCTGTGTGGAAAGGGCCATAGTTAATGTAATAAACAATGCTTGATAATATTTGTCTGATGATTTAAAAAAAAACTGTTTTCAAAACTCATTTTTCAATAAATTGTATAGTAGTTGTACACTTGAATATCTGCATGTCATTATTTTTCCTAGACTTCTAGTTTCAGAGCTAGTTATTACTAAAACCAGTAATAATCGAATGCCCTTTTAAGGCAACCATAATGCTGGCCCTTTGAGGGCAACTATAATGCTGATGCAGCCCAAGATGAAATTGAGTTTGACACCCCTGCACTCTTTTACACTACAGCTGTAAATAGCAGCAGGGCTTGTGCAAGAGAAGTTCCCACTGGATTATTTCCCAAAAGAAGCAGAACAGTTATTTTATATTTAAGGTTTTCAATATGTTTAAATATTGCATTATCAACATTTTACTGTGACCTATAGCTTGTTTGGTATGCAATCAACTACATAAATAATGAGAGAGAGAGAGAGGGGACTGTAACACCCTGAACTTTTTATTAAAACAAGAAATCCCTTCTGGGCTTTCCCTGGAAAATATGCTCATTAGCATTGTTCTTTTGCCCCACGAGGTGTCGCTGTGAAGCTACCAAAAACAAAACAAAACAACTGGCCACTTTTGCCATTCTCTGCACCTGCTTATAAAGAAGTTTTGTTTTCCTGCTTTGGGACTGCCATATACTCTTTCTTTTCTTTCTTTCTTTCTTTCTTTCTTTCTTTCTTTCTTTCTTTCTTTCTTTCTTTCTTTCTTTCTTTCTTTCACACAAAACCACTGTTTCCATATTGTCGTGTGTTTTGTGGGGGAGGGAGGTCAAAATTTCTGGTTTCTTTTATAAAACCTACAATTTTGCACGCACAAAAAATGTAACTATATGGAAACTGTTTTCTACCGCAATTTTCCAGGAATCCAAATGAGGTTATTTTGCTATTAAAAAAAAAATAGCAAAATAACCTCATTTGGATTCCTGGAAAATTGCAGTAGAAAACAGTTTCCATATACAAATACCAGTAAGCTTGGATAAAAACCCATGTGGCTATCTGGGGAAAAAAGTGTTTTTGGCATGAAAAGCACAGCCCATATGTATTTCTGTGCGTAATAGTTTCCCAAAACACTCAAGCTGTGTGAAAACTGCAAAATCTGTGCAAAATTCTCAGTGTTGTGTTATTCTTCCTGACCAGGTTTCCTGAGTGTTGGAAAACTCACTTTTTGGCCAGGAAATGAATAACGCTGGATATTCTCTGTTTTCCTACCTCATACCCTCCAACAATTCGTAAATGAAAAGTAGGACACATGTGGCCAGGGAACCTCAGAGTGCAGTCAAGATGGAAAACGTTATAAGTGAGGATAAACACACAAGCTAGGAGAGGCTACAGCAGTTTGCTTTTGCCTGAGCTTAGTAGGAGGAGCAAGCTCATGCTCCCTTTTCTCCTCTCCCCTTTGCTGAGTTAATTGATTATTTTTATAGTTTGAACTCAGTTTGCAATCATTGAAACAAACTGAGGACATAGGAGAAAAATAGGAGAAGAAGGAAGAAAGACATTTTAAAAGCTGAAAACATGGGAGGACAGAGTATTAATCAGGACTGTTCCTCCCAAATTGGAGAGGTTGGAAGATATGCTTCCTTTGAGATGTGAAGGCAACTTTGATATCTGTAAACTGCTTGCAAAGTTCCCTTGTATGGGATACATGTGTTAAGAGCAACCTGAATCTGGGCCTTATCTGTGGCTGACATAGGCGTCCTATGGGATATAGCCAATATTGCTCCAAGGATTCTAGTCTTGTTTCAGTAAAAGTATTACCTCTCGAAGACAGCATGAACCAGAACACAAACATTTGTATTTGCAACACATTCTGATCCTTAAGCATCACGCACACGCATGCGCACAGAGGGAGAGAGATTGAGAGAGAGTACACTCTCTGTGTTGTACACTAGGCTTTTGTTATTATGCTTTTTGCATATTGAATTCATTTTCTGTCTCATGCTGGTTTCCAGAATATTGTATGTTGTCTGCTGAAATGTTTTCCTTTTCTTAAAAAAAAAGGATGTCTAATTGTAAAGTTTAATTTTCCAAAGAATCTGATTATGCTAAATGTGGAACAACTACAGTACAAACACATTTCAGCAAGATCTGGGTTTGGGTGGGAAGCAAGGCACAGCTGGTGTTATGTGTCTAGACATCTGTATGCATTAACATGTTTGCACACTAAGAGACAAGATGCATCAACTCTCCCACTTAGATCTTTAACTGCCAGAGGCACCTCTACTCCTCTGCAGATGGGGTGGATGAGAACTCCCATCATCTCTAGCTAATCCAGCCATCCAGTGGACATTGTAGTGAAATACACTTGCAGGGTGGCAGATTGGCGAAAGCTTATCTAGAGACAGGGAGCTGAAACCTGAAGAGTTCTACTTCGTGTATCTGAATATTAATTACCTATCTATCTATCTGCCAGAGGTGGGCAACATGTGGTCATTGGATTGCAGTTCCCATCAGCTATAGCTAATGGTGATGCTAGGAATTGCAGTCCAAAAGCATCTCAAAAGCCAGAAGTTGCTCACCATTAATTAAACAGTCCCCTCCCTACAAAAGCAAAATGGGGCAGCCTCCTCCTTTCTCCAGAAAACAGGAAAGACTGTTCCTGGGAAACAGGGAGAAACAGAGCCTAGGTGAGACTCATGCCTCTAGCCTTCTGTGTTTTTGGCCTGCCCATGGCTCAACTCTGACAGTGTGCGTTCATCTTTTTTTACTTTAGGAAGCTGATTTGTACAGACAACTTCCCCTGGAATCTGAGAACCTGGCCCCAGTTCAGACTGCTGTAAGCACACCTAGCATGACACAAGACATGAGATCTATTACAAATAACGGGTTGGATCCTTTCCTGAACAGGCAAGTACACTGCTGCTCACCAGCAATTTTATATTCTGCAATATAGATCCCTTTTGAATTTTTTGTAACTAGTTAGAGCAGGGATAGGCAACCATGTGCCCTCTAGATTTTTTTGGAATAGAAATTTTATAATTCCTTGCAATAATGCTGGCAGGTATATAGAAGGGCAGTAGCCCGGAGCATCTGGAAAGCACTAGGTTGCCTGTCTGGTGTTAAGAGCAAGGGTGGGAATTATCCAGCCCTCCACGTGTTGTTCAACTGCAGCTCCTAGCATTCCTTGCTATAGCTGATGCTGGCTAGAAGTGCTGGGTTTTGCAGTCCAGCAATGTCTAGAGGACCACATAAGCCACGTTTCTTTGTGCGATTTCTCATGAAAGGCATTCAGCATTTTGGTTTTAGATTGCAATGGAGACACAAGAATAGTAGCTTGCCTGTAAGATGTAAGAGGCAGGCATGTGATCTGGAGAACTGACTTGAAGTCTTTGAAATCTGGGAAGAGGTTGGTATGAGTGTAAGTCACTCAGCTGGCAGCCAGGTTAAGAAGGGCTTTGATGTAACCAGAAAATCATGCACCCACATTGTGCATTTTGAGTTGTCCTAATGCAGGTGCTACTTTACTGCCCTTTTGATCTAGTGAACTGATACAACTATTTGTTTAGAAACAAATGGCAACAGTGATGCAACAACATGGATGTCATTGTTGACATGTCTCCGTCAAAGTTGCAGTTGCGGGTATAGTGTATCTTACACAAAAGACCCTGTCTGACGCCAAGAGGGGTTTTGTTAAATTATCCAAATTAACATTTTCCCCTGCGTGTGTTTACCTGGTCCATTTAAGCTTTTTATCCCCAAGATTTAGGCTTTTGATGAATTTGAAATCCTGGGCAAAAAGTTAGGGTAGCAGATGGCAAGAATATCACAGATCAGTGGGCCAGTACAATCAGAATTAAGTCAAGAAAACTTTGCAGTACACTGCAACCTCACCCTGAAGTGCAGGGATATAGAAATCCCAAGAAGCTGTACATTACACTGCAGTTTTACCCCTGACCACTGTGATGTAGAAAGCTGCCTTATACTAGAGTCATACTGTTTGTCCTTCTAGCCTAGAGTGGCAGAATTTTTCCAGGGTTTCCATGCTACCTTCTACATTAAAAAACAAACAAAAAAATTGGAGATTGCAGGGCTTTAACTTGAGACCTTCTGCACAGAAAGTTGTACTTTGCCTCAGATCAATGGTCTCTGTTACTAACCTCTGTGAAGCTCCATTTGATTGATTAAGCATTCACCACATACTGCCTGCTTGATTGCAGCCATGAAGTCTGAAATGTTGAATTAAAGCTAAGTTTTCAAGGTTGCCAGATTTTGTGCTGGATCAGAGATTGGGAAAATGGCCATGCTGGTTGGCAGTTTCTGGGAATTATAGTCCAAAAATGGATTTTTCCCCAAGCTCTGTCCTAGGTAACCAATTTCAGCTTGGCACAAGGAACCCCAAAGAGGGAGAGTGCATGTGGGCCTGTTTAGAGCAAGATCCAGCTGCTTGGGCTCCTGTTTTTCTCCTGAAAAACAAAACAAAAACATTCTGGGGTCCTGTGTCTAATGACTACAACCATGACTGAGGATTCTTCGTGTCTCAATTCATAGTGGGCCATACCATTCCAGGGAGCAGAGCACAGACAGCGGCCTAGGCTTAGGATGTTACAGCATACCAACAACACCTGAAGACCTCCTGAGCAATGTAGATGAGATGGATACAGGTAGGATTGGGAAACAAATTTTTTCACTATAAGACTGTAATTTAACTGCTTGACAGCTGATGTTGTTTTTGTGCTTGCGTGAACCACATATCCTGTTGCAAATGCTTCTGTGTAAAACCGAGGAGGACATAAACCTGTAGTCCAAGCATTTCCATAAATCAGTTATTGATGGGGAGGGGATTTGATAAATTTAGCAATAGCCATCTCTTCATATTTCCTCAGTTTTAGCCAATCCGTTACTCTTTGAGCCTTTCTAAATATTATCACAGTGGGTACACTGTAAAAGATAAACAGCACATGGTCTCTTTGCCGCCTCCTCCGTACATGTAGCCTTGCTTTGAGTCCTTCCATGAAACCTCTGTTAGGCAAGGACAAGCACTGGTAATCCATTAGTGACAAACAAGTACTCTGCATATGATCAGAAATACTCTCCCCTCTAGCTGGTCATTATGTGAGAGAACCGTGCTCAATGTGAACTTCTGAAACAGATTTGACAGTCTGCCACTGGAACATATCCTTCACTGAAGGTGCCCAGTGCACTGCTCAGGTGGCCTTGTTGGTGTGGTGTTACATTCCTCTGGAAATCAAATGTCTGATGATCTTTAAGAAATGCAGTCAAACAGCTGTAGTTCATGAATGCCTTTATTCAGTAAGAACATGGCTGGAGTTGGATTGTTGTTGTTTTCCATCTATTCTCTTTGTCCATTGCAGACAGTTAATTTTATTGAAGGACAAAGAGAGTCATTTGGCTGGACTGTGAGTCTGATTCATATAGCATGTTTCTGAGATTTTTGTTTATAATGGACCATAGTACTTTAAAACCATGGTTCTTTATAGAAACTGGAGTTTCATTTAACCTATGGAGCACCCATGCTACCTACAAGGGTCTCACTTTTCATTTCATTGAAAAAAACAAGCACTGCGTGTACATATGTGAAGCTGATCATTGTAGACATACGTCAAAGTCAAAATACATGCACATCAACAAATGGCACATACAGAGATCTGGGATGGCTTTTCACACCTGCTAGATTTGTTTCAAATTGCTCGTTACTTTAAACCACAAGTCAGTGTAGACTGTGGTGGATCTTGAAGGCAGGACATTGGACGCTAGGCCACCAGAACATAACCCCTGGCTTAAATCATGGTCAAATTCTTCCCTTGTGATAGTAAACCTTTGTTCTCAGTGGGAGGATAAACTGGGCTGTACTAGGTTTCTGTGGGTGGCTGTCCCATGAGTCTGAGTGTTCCTCTAAACAAGGAAAAATTCCTCCGCACAACAAATGGGCATGTCAGAGGGAAGACCTTGGTAAAAATGCTCCTCTTGACATCTAGTTTTCTATGTAAAGAGAAGTGATTTTTTTTTTAAAAAAATGGAGAAACATTGTCATATGAACTTCCACCAGCAGTCTGAACTGTTGCAGCCCCAGACATGAGTGTATGCCACCTTTTGTGTAGATCTCAGCCTACAGTGTAGATTTGCACTCATCCGCTTTCCATGACCATTCACACAATAGTTCCCTTTCTTGATTGCCTGATGTTTGTCATTTGCTTCACATTTGTTGATTTGTTTTAGCTGCTCCTGAATGAGACTAGAGTCCTTCAGATTTTGGGGGTGGTGGGGTGGAAAGGCTCCTCAGCACAATGTCATTTCTACCTAATGAATATATAGGAGATCCCTCAAACATTGGAAGAAAGCATAAAGGATCTTAGCAGAATCTTCTACAGATAAAGTAGCCAAGACTTTGGTTCTATGCCTATTTATTTATTTGTTTGCTTATTACACTCAGAATCTATTCTTTCTTTAAGAACCTGAAGTTCCCTCTCTGCTCTGAATCTCTTTATCTCTCTCCCTCTCTCACACACAGACACATAAGGCCGTTTCCGCACTAGACTGTTATAGCACTATTATTTCACTTTCAACATCCTATGGAATCCTGGGGTTTGCAGTTTAGAGAGGGGCCAGTCGGCCCGTCCCTAAACTGCAAACCTTAGGATTCTATAGGATGTTGAAAGTGGAATAATGGCGCTATAACAGTCTAGTGCGGAAATGGCCATACAGACACATACACAGATAACATACACGTAGAATAAAGGGGTACCTGAAAACACATGAGAAGGACTAGTCAGTGTAGGCTTTTCCTGTTTGATCATCACCCTCTGTTATTGGGTTGAAGACCCAGAAGTCTGACCTTGCCCAGATGGTTTCAGTATTCATATACAGATTGCACATGGGATACAGATCTGCTTTTGTTTGTGTGTGGGTGCGTTCATCTTCACCACCACCACTTCAATATTGGGAAATGAGGCTGGGGAATTCTGTAGTCTACTTTTTGGTAAATGACGTGTTTCATTATAGACAAGACAGGACTCCTTATCGAGAATTCAGTGCCTCACTAATTATTTCTCTCCTCTCTCTCATTTCTTTTGCAGGAGATAATGTAGCACAGACTCCCATGAACATCAACGCACAACAATCCCGTTTTCCCGACTTCCTCGACTGTCTTCCAGGAACAAATGTTGACCTTGGGACATTGGAGTCTGAAGACCTGATCCCCATCCTCAATGATGTGGAATCAGTCCTCAACAAAAGTGAACCCTTTCTCACCTGGCTGTAACTGATGATGCAGCGTTTCCTTTATCTTTAGAAGTGAAGGCAAAAGCATCCTCAGATCCCTCTGCTAGGCAACCTGAAGCCTTACTGAATTCTCCCAGATCCATTTTTATGTCTGTGAATCTTGGTCTAGATTTCACTGGCAATAACTTAAGTATGAAATATATGCAGATATACATATATAAATATCTATTTTTAAGAATTAGAACTACTTGTATTCACCTGTAACTGTTTCTCTTTACTTACCTAGAAATGTTTTTGAGGACATGAGAGCTTCTTTATTTTTTTTGCACCATGTCTGAACTTGCGCTCACTGGTTACAACAGTTTTAATTAACCAAAATAGAGCTGACTACAAAAAGCTTTATACTGCAGAACGCTACTTGGTTCCAAAAATGGTGAACGTAGACAAGTTGACTGCAGTTCTACAGTTATATTTATGACTATTGTACCAAATGCTTGTTATCTATATAACCTGAGCTTTAAAAATCTTTTACCCTTTTTTTTAAAGTCAACTAATGCTGTATGGAGGACAGTGCAGCACTTTTCTTTTCTTTTTAAATCATAGGCTGGCCAAAGGGCTTGAGATCTTTTTAAAAAAGAACTTGCGAAGGCAGAAACAGTGCTATTTCCATCCCCCCACCTCCCCCGCAATTGCTGGATGGTTTCTAGGTAAGAAATAATTTCAAACTGAAAATAAGTGAAATATTTTAGTTAACAGTTTTTATACTACAATATTATAAAACAAACCAGGTTGGTACAGATTGCTGGCAGATACACACATACACACACACATGAGTGCTCGTGTACAAACTTTTTTTTTTTAAACACTGAAGTATACTTTATATGTAAAAATACACTACAGTTTTACATTGGCACAGATAAACAATATAATTTTTGTTTGTGTCAAATAGAAAGAGAACAAATACTCACCGAAATACAGTTTCAAAATTCAGGACAAAAATGTGGCACACTTTGACGTTACTGAATGCAGGAACTTTTATGTAATTCCTTGTTATCTTTTTTTTTAAGTAATGATTTATTTTGTTGATGAGACTTTAAAAGTTAGAAACAGAAGGTTCACTTTGTCAGACAGGTGATAGTCTAACTTCTCTTTGGCAGAGTGGGAAAGATGCTAAGATTCTTAGCCAATTGGTTGTTACTTCACTGGGAACCAAGGCTTTATACTCATTGTACGCCTAGTAATAACTATCATATGCATATGAAGGGTTTTAAAATAGCTGATATTTGGGACTGAGAATGCATCAAGGCTTTCAAATCCCTACTTCCCCTGAAATGCAAATGACGTCCTGAGATTCTTAAGTATTTTTCACAGATATTATTATTATTGTTATTGTTATTATTTATAATCCATGACTTTTAAACTTTTTTATATTGAAAGAAATCATCTTTTTATGGAAGGCATTATAATTAATAGAAGCCTCTTAATCCATGAGATGCAAGGCAAGCAAGAAGCGTGGCACATTCCTGTGCTTCAGGCTCAATAGTAAACAAAAATTACTATTCTGGAATAATGGACAGTGGACTGGGTGGTTTCCCCCTTGTTTTCTGACTAGTTGAGAAAAATGCAGGTGAAATGAATGGAAATTTGAAGTTGTAGAATGTGGGCTTAGAAAGAGAATGGCTTTGGGGGTAATAGGGCTAGTGATGATGGAGTTTTAACAAAGCTCAGAAAAGTTACTTCTTTGGGCTTCAGCTTCTGGGACTCCCACATTCTTGGAGCTGTAGTCCGTATAATAACTTTTCTAAACTTTGAGTTTTGGAAAGACAGATCAAGGGAACTGTCTATACCGAGAACAACCACAGATCAGTGAAGTACCTGTGAATACTACCTTTTGGGGGAAATTGTTGCTTGAAGGTGGCTGTTCCAGCAGCACCATGTTTGTTTTTATTTTCTGTTTTCTTTTACCTTTTAAATCTGAGCAATGGAAGATCAAAAGCAATGAAGTTCAACATTTGACTCAGAAAAGTCTGTTTTTATATATATATATATATATATATATATATATATATATAGGGCAGGGGGGTGGTCTGTGGAGAAGTAGGTACTTGTAGTTTAGTTATTTTAGCAGAGAGTTACATCTGCACAAAATATTTTGAGTCCATGGGCATTTTTCTCTCCCTTCTGTTTTAGAGGCCTTTTTCTTCCCTAATTAATTCACCTCACATATAAATTAATTATTAAAAGAACAAAAAAAGTCTTTTGAAACAAAGTTATTGCATTTTCCATTATTTGTGGATATCAGCCAGATCACAAAAACAGCAGTGCTAAGCACTGTCAGGTCCAGAGATTTGGTGCTCACTGAGAAGTTGCACAAACAAGACTGCAGTTTTCTGCTTCCTTCTGTATATTGATGACTTGCTTGTGCACAGCCTTTTAGACTGAGCAAGTTATAAGCCAGCCAGTGGTGTGATATTGTGGTGCTAGAGGAGAGTTTTGTGCATACCATGGACTGCCAAAATATAAATAAATGGGTCCAAAAGCAAATCAAGTCAGAATTCTCTCTAGAAGCCAAGCTGAAACAATTGTGTTTTAAACATACGAGAAGACATGATTCATTTGAAAATACAGTACAATAATGCTTAGTAAGGTAGAAGGCAGTAGGAAGAGAAGGAAGACTGCATTACAGGTGGACAGACTTGATAAAGGAAGCCATGGCCCTGAACTTGCAAGACCTGTGCAGACCTGTTGATAGGATGAGTGACTTCAAGATCTCTCATTCATAGGGTCACCGTAAGTCAAAGTCAACTTGACATTGATTAACAACAGTGATGTTTGCAGTTACCAAGGTGCAAGCTGGACTCATAACTGGAGTAACCAGCAAAAAGGGTTAATGGGAGATGGCTGACATATATTCTTTAGGAGGAGGTGACTCAGAAATGTTTACATTTGAAGTACAGCTTGTCAAAGTTACCTTTTGGACTATGGCTCCCGCAATCCCCTGACCATGTTAATTGAGGATTCCGGGAGTTGTTGTCTTGAATGTACCTTCCCCGTGCTCTGATGGGTTGAAAGGGCCAGTTCCAAATTTTACTGTCTGCAGGAGAAGAGGTCAGGATTCTTTATGACCATTTGTATATCCAGCCCTCCAACACCTGTAACTATTATCAAGGGATGTGAACTGCAGAACCACCCTGCTCCCACTTTTTTCCAGGAAGTGGTCCTCGTGTTCAACAAGCATCAGAATTGCTTGCATGCAAGGCAGAAGTTGCATAGAGAAGGATCTTGCTCTATGGGAAGTGCATAACAAAAATTCAGCTAGGTTTCAATTAAGTTTGAACAAGGCAAGCAAGAGGAAAGGTATTATCCTGGGCCAGAATACCATCATTGTAAACTTGGCCAGGAGGGAAATCTTCATTTCTCAGGGTAAACTATGCAATTTCTAGAGTACTGCAAAAGAACCTCATTTAGAACAAAAGTTTAGAAACCTTACTTTTTGGGAGCACGGTTCCCAGAACTGCATGTTGGTTGGGGGATTCAGGGAGTTGTAACTCCTGAAAGAAAAACATCCAGACTCTGTCCCAAATCAGCATATCCTCCTTCCCATTTGTTTCAGCAGAAGGAGCACCTTTATGTGTTTCTCTTTCTGTCCTAGCAGAGCTACTGTCTCCATTGAAGTCAGTGGGATTGCTTGTTTTTATTAGAGCGCCTCTGCAGCTTTGTCTAGAAGGCCTAGGCAGGAGATACACACAGAAACATGGGATGAAATGCTAATGGCACACTTTCCCCTCAGTGCTATACTTTCTGCCACCCCAGTTTCTCACTTTGAATGAGAGGGGGAAACTCCTAAAAAGAGCAATGTTGGAACCAGCCTAAAGCAAACAAGATGAATTTTAATTCAGAAGGTATGCTTTGTTAAATCTGCAAATCCAAGCACATTTACCTGGAAGTACAGTAGAGTCTCGGTTATCCGACCTTCGTTCATCCGACATTCCGGATTATCCGACGTTGCGGCTGCCTGGGGGCGTGACTGTAGGCATTTACACGCCCCCAGATACGTCCCAGACACGCCCCCAAAATGGCGGCTGCCAAGGGCCCCCGGATTATCCGACATTTTCGGGTATCCGACGATCAGCCCGGCCGTTTATGTCGGATAACCGAGATTCTACTGTAAGTCCTGTTAAACTTAGGCTTCCTTTTGAATAGGCATGCAGAGGGATGCAGTATAAACAAGGAGCATCTTCACTGGAGAGTTTGGAGCTAAGGCCCTTCTGTACTACAGTTATAGTGCTATGGTTCCACTTTAACTGCCATAGCAACACCTTATGAAAATCTGGAGTTTGTAGTATAGTAAGGCACTAGACATCTCTGACTGAGAAATGTAAATAGTCCTTCTTAAACTGCAAATTCAAGGTTCTCATAGGGTGGAACCATAGCTATCAAAGGAGCATCATAATAATATAATTGTGTATTGTGGACCCTATACTGTAATAAGCTTGAACTGAGAGTTTAGTCTAAAAGGGAGCCCTTCTAGAACGTGCCCCACCTACCCAGTTTTCTTATCACTGTGATTGAAAAGGTAGCATGTCAAATATTAGGGGGAAAAAACATGTAGACAACTTTACTGCTATTTTTTTTTATTTAAAAAAACCTGCCTGAATGTTTGGTGTTTTTCATTTTTTCCTTCAAAACACAACCAAATGTTAGGGCAAAAGAAGGCTTTTTCTTGTAATATTCACAGAACTGGTGGGGATAGAAGGGGGGCTGTGATAATTTATGAAGTCCTCTTTTCAAGGTTTTTTTTTTCATTTTCAAATAGACTTAACAATGCAAAGATCAAGAAGTTATTTCTCATTGAATCTAATGGTAATTTCATGAAGCTTTAGCCTTAAAACTTTGGCTTGTAAAACTAATTGTATTTTTTACACTGAACTACTTATACTGATAATGAAAAATATGCTAGTGGAACAGAGGTGCTGTTGACCGGGGTTCAGAGTGGCAGTGTGGGCAAATGCTGGATATATGCACGTTGTGGAGTATTTTTTGCCACTTGTAATCTGGGAGAGCTGCTAGAGCAGTGGTTTTCAGTCTGAGTTCTGTGGAACGAGGGGATACTGAGGAGGCATACTGAAAGCCAAGCCCTTCAGTGAAAATGCAAGCAATGGCAGCTGGGCTTTTCTGAAAGAGAGCTTGCCCACTGCAATTCAGTGAAAGTCAGCATGGCATAGACTGTTGGCCTAAATCCTGTACTTAGCCTCAACTAATAGACCTAATGAAGCAATGGAACTCAACTGAGTAGTGACTTAGCAAGTTTCCATTGGTTTTGGTTGCATACCCTCCAACATTTCAAAGATGAAAACTGGGATGCACATGGCCAGCAATGTCAAAGTATAATCAAGAAGACAAAAGTTATTAATGATGAAGAGCACACTAACGAGGAGAAGCTGCATCAATTTCCTTTTGCCTGAGCCTAGTGTATAGGGCAAGATTCTCTCTTCTCTTCTCTTCTCTTCTCTTCTCTTCTCTTCTCTTCTCTTCTCTTCTCTTCTCTTCTCTTCTCTTCTCTTCTCTTCTCTTCTCTTCTCCCTTCCCCTTCCCCTTCCCCTTCCCCTTCCTTTTCCTCTTCTCTCCCCATCACTTAATTGACTGAGTGCAAACTACTTTTGCACCAGTGGAAGTAAGTTTAGGGCAAAGGGTGACAGTGGGAGAAAGAGAGAGAAACTGGCACATTTTGAAAGAAGCTGGAAAAGCAGGATGACAGAGAATCAGGACCATCTGTGCCAAACCAGGGCAGTTGAAAGGTATGCAATTGGTCTCGCTTTAGTTGGAGCTAACAATTAGGCTTAGGCCAGGAAGTTTATGAGGATAGGAAGGACCCAAGTTCAAATCTCTGCTCAGCCGTGAACCTCCTTGGCTGACCTTGGGCCTGTTGTTTTCCTCATAACCTGACCTACCTCTCTGGGTTGTTGTAAGGGCAAAAGGAGGGAAAATACCATGTATACCCCCTGATCTCCTGGCAGGAAAGGTGGGATAGAAATTGAATGTATTAAAAAAAATTAAAACCAGGGAGGAGTATGAAATTTGTTCTCAGTTCACGTGGGGTGACAGTGAGGTCCAACAGACCTGCTCAGTGCTCTGTGTTAACTGAGTGTGCCCACAGAAATATTCCCTCCAGATTATCTGCAACACAGAGGACTTCCAATGACTGATTTGCAGGCGGATTCCTACTCAACAAGACAATGAGAAAAAGGTTCCCAGAAGGCTGAAGTCTGAAAACCACTGTATTAGAATGTAACAATGGGAAAAGATGAGTTTGTGAAAACAATTGCTGTGCTTTTAAGAGCTGGAGGGATTAAATCTCTGTTGTCAGCAAGGGAAATGGGTGATGAAACAAATGTTTCAGTTTTCCTAATACACTACATCCATGTTATGTGCTAATATTTTAATACTTTTTTTTTATTTACATCAGTTTGTTATGCTATATGCCATCTTGTGTGAACGTTTGTTTTCAATGTAGAATTATTTGCATACATAGTGTATGCTCCAAACTTAATCAGAGCAAACAATTGTATCCAAAGTTTGGTTCTGGTTTTCTTTTTTAAAAATATTTCTTTAATATTGTACAAGGAGAAAAAAAATAAATAGAAATAAATTCAAGCTTCCTGAATGTGTTGTTGTTTATGGGGTTTTATCAGGGTACTAAGAAAGTTTAGGAAAATTGTTTATAAACAATTCTGTATTTCTGGCCAAAAGTACACCTGCTAAAACATTGCAAATTAATTATATTACTTACTAAACGATCTCAGATTGTATGAATCCTTTTACTTGTTGCTACTGAACTCAGTTTCCCTGAGTGGCCCTGTCCCTCTCAGGTACCACACATGTGTCAGCCACATCTACTCCCTTGCTCTTTTCACTTTGCAGCTTCCTTCCCAGGGGAACATGCTGCACTATGAGGCAAAACACTATGGACTTCCTCTCCCTGCTTCTTTCTCTCTTGTTCCTTTTCTTTCCTGCCTGCCCCTGCCCCTGCCCCTGCCCCTGCCCCTGCCCCTGCCCCCCATCATGGAGTGCAAAACTCCAGCAAGGACAACGGTGAAGTTAGCAAAGGGGAAAGGGAAAACGACATAACTAACAAAAATGCTAACTTAGGTCCCCCAGTATTACTGGCCATTTCCATACTACACTGTTGTGGTGCTATTATTCCACATTCAACATCCTATGGAATCCAGGGGCTTGCAGTTTAGGGAGGTGCTTTTAGAATTCTCAGCCAGAGAACTCTTTGGTCTCAGTAAACTACAAACCCTAGAATTCCACAGGATGTTGAAAGTGGGATAATAACACTATAACAGGGTAGTGCAAAAATGTCCTCTTCCAGAAAAATTCTCTCAAAATTACATTAAGTTCTCTTTGGAAGACAGTTACATTATTTTCTGGTTTAAAGATTTTCTAAAATATAAAAGTGCAATGAACATCATTAAGAGTGATACTTCTGTTCCAAGTTCTGTGAAATCTCATGTCTCAGGGAAAATCTTGTGTACTGTGCAATGTATTAAACATGCATTAAACACCTCGTGCATTCTGGGTGTTGCTGAATTCCAACTCCCATCAGCCCAACCAGTATGGCCACTGGTAATGGGTGGTGGGAGTTGTAATCTAACCACAAACATACCCTGATTTATAGTGAATGGAAGTAATGATATGTTGTTATGTGATTTCCACTTCCGGTGCACAGATCCAAAGAAGAGGGCTCAAGCTAAAGAGGGCTCAAGCTAAATAGGCCCGTGTAAGAAAGGTTGTGCTGAGGCCAATTTAGTTATAGTTAGACCATTATGTATTCAATATGCAATGTTAGCCATGACAGGTATTCCATTGGCTTCAATGGAAACTAAGTAACATTGACTTTATCTGGATTCAGCCCACTGTCTCTATCAGGTGCTTTATTTAGGTTGGCCACAGACTAAAACACACTCAGTGCTATTGCCATGTGTGGTGAAAAATACACCCTTTCCCTGGAATGGAGGTTAAATTCAAAATATATGAATGACACACCTCATAAAATGGTTTCCATTGAAGAAACAGACTAGGACAAATATAAACAGCCTGGAATCAAAGGCCTGGAAACTATGCCCTATGAGGAGTAGCTTAGGGAGCTGGATATGTTTAGCCTGGAGAAGAGAAAGTTAGGATGTGACATAATACTAGGTGTAAATATTTGAAGGAATGTCATATGGAGGATGGAAAAAGCCAGTTTTCTGCTGCTCCAGAGACTAGGACATGGAGAAATGGCTTCAAATTATAGGAAAAGATATTTCACCTATATAGCAGGAAGAACTTTCTGATGGTGAGAGCAGTACAACAGTGGAATGCGCTGCCTTGGGGTGTGATTCAGTCTCCTTCTTTGGAGGTTTTTAAACAGGTTGGATGGCCATCTGTTGGGAATATTCTAATGGTGTATTCCTGCATGGAAGGAGGTTGGACTCGATGGCTCTTGTGGTCTCTTCTAACTTTGTGATTCTGTGATCCTTTATAAACAGACTTGATGCTTATAGGATCAACTTCATTTTTTACTAGAACCCTGAGGTTCACCAGTGGAGCAGAATTGTGATTAGGGAAGTGAGGCCAAGAGACAAAATCTAGTTACCCACCACTGGAGCCAACTGCCTACTGCATCCTATGAACCATACAGTGCCATGGCCCATATCATCTCAGTCACTACGGACAGTGGATGCTAAACAATTAAAGAAGTGAGGTATGCTTTCTGTTATTGGTAAAACCATTAGGATTTGATAACTATTGCCAATCTACAACACTCTGAGTGATGTGCCATCTGTGCAAACCTTGATTATAGAGTTGTATGTCCAGCATACTCATTTCGAGCAGATTTTGCCAAAATTAAACACTGCAACAAGGTGCATTTATTTGTTTGTTTTAAGGGTGGGTGGGAGGACCTACTTCGATTCTACGTGAATACATAAGTGATCCATTCTCTCAGGAAACGAAAACAAAAAGCCACACCCGAAGATGTTGACAACCTAAAAGTAACTTTATTTCTGAAGCAAAGTCACAAGAGGGCAGTACATCCCTTTCTTTCCAGCTGTTTCTTCCAACAGTTCTAAATATACAATCATATCTGATATCATATTCTTGCCCTGGCTTATATTTTTGATAGAGATCCAGTGCCTACACAGTATTTACATCATGAGATCGACTTAATTATTAAATTGGTTAGCAAACTTTCTATTCCAAAACTTGATAGCAATCTCGGCCACCAACCGCCATCGGCGGTTGCACATGAGATTTGATAACACATGAAACTTGCACATGAGATTTGATAACAGAGGTAGAGAAAATAGTTTTAAGATAAACAAACAGAGCCATCTTTTCTTCCATATTGTGCCATCGATCTTGCGACTCATGTCCAAAAAGTAAATATCCTAGAATGGATAAGAAATTATGTGTTTCCTTTCTTTTAGAACATGTACTTATTTAGCAAGAAATATCCTTTTTCAGCATATCTTCATTCTACTGCACAAGCAGTGGAAAAATAAACCTAGAGGATTATAAATCCCAGAATCCACCAGCCAGCATGGCAACTGGCCTCACTGTCAGGTGGATCCTGGAAGTTTTTCTATTTACGTCAGTTTTTGGTCAGCCTAGACCAACCATCTCCTGATGAACTATAGCTCCCATTAGCCCAGCTCAGGTGATTAATGCCTATAGATGATGGGAGTTGTGGTCCAAAAACTCTTGAAAAGATCAAGAGAACAGCTGCCTCGACCAGTGGTTCTTAACCTTTTCTTAGCCATGGACTGCCTTTAAATATATTTTGTTGCCACAGACCACTAAAACTTAACTTTTCTGGATGTATGTGTGGTAGCAAGAAATGTCACGTGCTTTCTTTCTGCATGTTTTCACCGCACGCAGAACTAGTAAGTACTGAATACATTTACAGTAGAGTCTCAGTTATCTGACCTGCGGTTATCCGACCCTCCGGATAAACTGACGTCACGACGGCCTCGGGGTATGGTTGTGGGCATTTCCGCGCCCCCAGACACGCCCCGACACGCCCCTAGACCCACCCCGACACGCCCCCAACAGGCCCCCAAAATGGCGGCTGCCACGGGCATCCAGGTAATCCGACCCTTTCAGTTATCCGACCCTGCAGCCACCCGTTTGGGTCGGATAACTATCAAACAGTTTCATAACTTTTGAATGGTTTGAGAATTTGTAATGAAAATTTGCACAAATTATGTCTGTCACCGGCAAAAGACTCCTGTTCTTTGAGATCAAAAGGCAGTTGCCTCCCTTTCTGCCTTCTTCTCTCCCTCCCTTCCATTTCTTTAAGCCTTTGTGGACCCCCTGTGAAGCCATAATGGACTCCCAGGGATCCATAGACCCCAGGTTAAGAACCATTGTCATAGATTAAATGGATGAACATGTTACAATGTTAGTATAATGCTTAGAGCTTTAGCACTAATCTACATCATGATGTACTGCAACACTGCTGATTTGTGGCAGGACAAATTCATGAAAAAAGTAAGCACATGATTTAGAATCCAAACCTACAGATATTAAATAAAACAGTGTGGGCAACAACACTGGTCTGATCCAACATGGTTTGACTGCTATTATGTATATTCTGCATGACAAACTGTGGCATTCAGAACAGAGCAACAGTGCTCCTAGAAAAAGGGTAAGCAAAATGCAGCGCTTCAAATGTTTGACTCCCACCATTCTTCACCATTGGCTATGTTGGATAGGGGTGAGAAGACTTGCAGTTCAATATCTGGAAGGTCACACATTGTCACATTACACTCCTAGGAGTTCAGACAAAATCTTAACTGTCTCCAGCCCCAACATCTTCTTCACAATGCTGTAGCATTTAGTTGGAAATGATCAGATCTTTTGACAGAACTCATTAGGCAGATGGACTCAGCCTATAATGCTATTCTGATTGGCGGGCTAGCGCTTACTGCCCCACTAGGCAAAACAGCAGTGTGATGCTGCTAAGGGGTCAGCTTGAACCAATCTCAGCTTCCCATAAAAAAGTGGGACTTTGTGACCCCAGTCATCATCATATTGATGACACTTAGGAGCCTGAAGATGATCTCTCTCTTCAACTCTTTTCCCTACAGAGAACTCTGCAAACACTCTGAAACCCAACACTTCCTCCCAAGGAGATAAAATGCACTAGCTAAAGTATACTGGCTTTGTTGATTCTTTTTAAATCATGTTTTTGTGATTGTTGCTTTTGCTAGTTCTTCCCTTTTACCCCTTCCATCTACATTCCTTTTTAAATTTGGACATTTGCCTGCATTGTGTTAAACAGAAATTTCTCATTTAAAAAATTTCCTGTATATAACACTGCATGGTTGCTAAATTTCTATATCCCCTTGTATTCTTAGAACAGGAATAACTGTAGCCCTCCACATATTTGTGGCTTAAACTCCCATCAGTTTCAGTCAGTGTAGCTAATGATGAGGGCTTTGGGCAGTCGCTTCCAACAACATCTGAATGGCCACAGTTGCTCAGCCTTGTCTCAGAAAATTTCACAAGTTTTTTTTGCGGGGTGTCAAGTTTTGTGTATTTTGGGCTTCTGGCAAGTAAATCCATTTTCCCCCCATTGTTGCTGGGATGAAGAAAAGAATCTTTAGCAGAAGGGTTTAGAAATCGCCTCAGAAACTGAGCAAACGAAGGTATGACAGATGGTTTAATATGACTTGTGGCAAGCTATCAGTGTTATGGGATGGGGTAGTGTTTAAACCCTTGCAAAGAAGGGGATCTGCCCATACAGAGGTTCACCCCCCCTTCCAGATCCACAACAACCCATTATTGTTAAGGATTCCCCTTTTTGTCCATTGGGTTATTGGCAGTAAGGATGAAATGGTTCTATGCATGAGGTCTGAGGTTTCTAATGGAGAATTCTTAAGACATCTTCAAAACATAATTCCTTGTTATCAACAGAAGAGGCAATGATGCTTAAAGAAAGGTAAAACCAAGTATAAAGTATGCGTGTGACATTCCCCTAAAAGCATAGAAACTTCTTATGGTCTTATCATGGCAACATTATCTGCTAGTGTCACTGAACTCCTGGTTATCTAAATGTTCTGTAATGTTTGCCAGTCCACACTGACAGAGATCGATACCATTGTGTTAAACTTTACCAGCATTTAGGCAATCATCTAGGAGCAATGACGCACTACCAGTTGGGGCTAGCAAAAGTAATGAGTTCAATTAATGGTCAGGGCATGTCTGTGAAAGACAAGACCAACCATCTTGGCATTCCATGCTAGACATGCTGCAGCAAGAGAAATGCAAATTCTTGATGTTCTCCATTTTAGTATATACACACTTATGCACAGGCAGAACTTGAAAGAGTTACTCTTTTGGACTAGAACTTCCAGAATCCCCCAGTCAGCATGGCCAAAGACCATGCTGGCTGGGGGATTGTGGGGGTTATAGTCCAGGAGTAAATATCCCAAGAATGGCTAGGGCCTTCTTTGAAGCTGTTGGAGCATAAAACTCTGCCAATGTACTCAAGCTTGGGGTCTTATGACAGAGTACTTATGCTCAAAGATGAAGACGGCAGTCAGCTGGGTAACTATGTGACAGAGTTGTCCACTGTCTCCATAGCAAACTAGTTGCTTGTGAGTGTGAAGTTGTGACCTGGCACTGTCCACCTGCCATTGCATAGCTGGAGAAGAAGTACTGCACAAGGAAACAATGGGGATTGAAGTGAATGGAGACAAGGAGTGTTGTGACAGTTCTTATGTTTGAAGTCCTAGGCCATTTCCGCACTAGACAGTTATAGTGCTATTATTCCACTTTCAACATCCTATGGAATCCTGGGGTTTGCAGTTTAAGGAGGAGCTTTTGAGGCCCCTCCTTAAGCTGCAAACCCCAGGATTTCATAGGATGTTGAAAGTGGAATCATAGCACTATAACAGTCTAGTGTGGAAATGGCTCTAGACTCAACTCATTTGGGCAGAAGGCCTACTGAAGTTAATAAGATGTATTTCCAAATAAACGTCCACAGGAATGCCTGGTTTCAGTGGGGTAAGGGGTTCTTGAACGGCTGGGGTGGATGCTTTGGGAGGGGTCAAATGGAAAATCATCCATTCCACTGCCGTTACTGCTCTCCATCTTACATGAGCAGGAATGCTATCAAATTGATCATGGAACAGGCAATAAGATGCTGGCCTGTGTGTTTGTCAGTAAAAGAGGAGTCCTCAACATATAATTTATAGCACTTGATAAATTTATGAAAAGAACAAAAGAACAGAAAACACTTTAAGAACTGTCAGATTTTCCCCCCATCACAATGCTTTTAATATTAGAATATATACAAAAAAAATCTTTCAGTAAATGAGCACAAACTTGTGGAATTGTAATCCTAGAAGCTGCAATAAATCACGAACAATAAGAAGACAATAAAAAAAGGACAGGTGGAGGTATATAGCAGATGCCATGCAAATACGAGTCCTGTTTGACTGGTGTTCCTGATCTTTTTTCTTGACTTTGGTCCCATGTCTTGAAAGGCCCCAAAAGAACTGAAGGAACTGAAGATTTCTCTGTCAGGAGCATGGCCAGAAATAAGCTTGGAATACTTAGGAGTTCAGAGTAATTCCAGGCATTTAACTGAGATACTGTAAGGAAGGCACAGTAGTGACAGAGCTTGGAAAAGTTACTTTTTTGGACTACAGCTCTCAGACCATGCAGACTGGTGAATTCTAGGAATCGTAATAAAAAAATAAACTTGTCCAAAAATTGAGCAGCATGGGCTTTTTATCTCACTGCTGACTAGTAGAACCGCCTTGCTTAAATTTCTCTTTGTGTATTGCAGTTAAACCACAGAAGTCTCCTGCCAGTTAGAAGTATATAAATATTCTGTCTTTCTGTGTATGAAAGATGCGTTGGACAAGACTAATTGGCTATGTCAAATCCAGCCAGGAAGCCTATAATTTAAGTACAATTCTAGACCCATATAACTGAGTACTACAATCATAGCTTTGGTAATATTTACAACATTTGATGGCAGACATGGTCACATCCTAAAGCACTTTCCCACAAGCCAGAAATATTGGCTTACAACTTTCATGTTCCATAGTCATTTGTCTGAGTGATAGGAATTGTAGTATAACCCATCTGTAGAGTGTTGGATTGAGGTAGGCTGCCCTAAAGAAAAGTGCCCCAGGCTGGCAGGAGGAAAACAAGCAGATCCTTCTGAGTCATCACCATTTTAAGACAAGAGATTTTGCTAGATTGGAAGTGTCATGACTGACAGAAATCAAAAAACAATGTTTTTGTTTCTCACCAAATAGGTACAGTGTGAAGGTAAAGTTATTGTGTGCCTTCAAATTGTTTCAGACTTATGGTAATCCCAAGGGGTTTTCTGGGGCTGAGAGTGTGTGATATGCCTGAAGTCACCCAGTGCATTTCCATGGCTGATCAGGGAATCCAACCCTGGTCTCCAGAGTGGTACTCCAATGCTCAAACCACTATACCACGCTGGCTCTAACTTTTGTCTATATGTTCATACATGGCAACCATACTTTGGTCACTTTTGCAATGTTTACCAGCAATAGGAGCATGGAAAAGTTACTTTTTGATCTACAGCTCCACGAATCACCCCAAGCTAGCATGCCCATTGGGTACTGTGAGTTGCTAAAAAAGTAACCTTCCCTAGTTTTTCCTTTAGTATGACAATGTCCTCTGCAAGCAACCTGAAATGAACATGGTATCTAGCTGGAACTAAGTTTGTGGCTAGTGTGGAAGAGATTTTTTTTTTTTTAGGAATATGCAGGTCAAGGCAAATTCATATTAATTCCTCCTGCTAAGCTCAGTGCTTTCTCCTCATTCATAGCAATCCAGAATTTTCTTCTTTTGGTCTCAAATTACAAAGGCTAATTGGTAAGAAAACAGGACATAGTTGTTTACCCCTAAAAATCTGGTTTGGAAAAGAACCTACTGCAAAAATAAATATGCTGTTCCCCGAAACAGCTCATTGGGAGATGTAAACAATCAACAGGAAGGGAAAGGCAATCAGGGCTCATGCTAAACAGGAGGAGGAAATAGTATCTCCCCCATTCTAGACTTGCTCAATGGCATGTGGCCCGTCATATCAAGAGATTCTAAATATCGTCAGGGCATAATCACTGTGGACTCCAAATGTGCTTTAGACTGCACCTTCTCCCTAAAAAGAAAAAGAAAAAAAAGAGAAAGAGAAACAAATTAACATTCACATGTTGGTTGACATTAACAATATTTTTTAATTCACATGTCGGTTGACATTAGCAATATTCTTTAAAAAAACCCCTATAGTTTTGCCAAGGTTCAAGATCTTTACTTTTCCAGATGACAGTTCCCAGAATCCCCTAGTCAGTGTGGCCACTGGGAGCTAGAACATTAAAAAAAAATGATAAAATTAAAAACAGTCTGGGAATGACAATCTAGAACAGTAAAAACTGCAAGTTCTGGAGTTTCAAAAAGTTTTGAAAACCTTTTTTTCCCCATTTTTACTCACACAGAGACATATATATATATGTATATTGACGAATGCAGATGACAGCCATTATGTAGGCTTTCATTTTGGGGCCCTTTTTAACAGCTAAAGCAGAATGTCTTAGCTAATCTCCCACCCTTGTTTTTTGACAAAAAGAAAAGGGGTTTGTGTTTGGCCACTAGCAAAGATAAAAGATAAAATTAAAAAAAAGCAAACTTTCCAGACAGATTATAAACCCAAACGACAGGTGTGTATGGGGTAGGGTGGGATTTACTTGAAGTTGAAATCTTTGTGTCAGCATGAAGTCAGAACTCAAAAACGTTCCCTTTTGGACAGCCAAATTTGGCTGTGCTCTCTCTCTCTCCCTCTCTCTCTCTTGCTCGCTGTGTGTGAATGTGTGTGTGTGTGTAAAAGCTACATGACGTTGGTGGGGAACTGACATATGTTGGGGCCTGAAATACATCACATTTCTGAACTGGTGCTCCTGGAATCTTCCAGATGCAACAATTTACTTTTAAAATGGGTTAGAAGACTACCTTGCATGGTTTAACATTTAAAATACCCATTTTGAGAATAAAAAGTAGACTTCTGGACACTTTGGGTTGGTTGTTGTTCTTGTTGTTGTTTGTTTGTTTGATTTTTCAGTAGTCCATGCAGGTCCCAGAAGTTTCTGAACCATAAATGTGTCCCAGACATGCCTCATCTGTCCACTCCAGTCTGTAGAATTCTCTGGGTTTTAGAGAAAGGTGTCTATTAATTCTCTTCTCTTTTGCTATTGAAGAAATTTTGTAGGACCTCCTGGAGAAATTCTGTATTTCTTTGTATGGGAAAAAAATTAACCCTACATTCAATAAATGGTTAATTTTTTAAAAAGAGGAAAATCATAAGCTGGTCTACATAGTAAGATAGCAACAGACATTTTGCTACCTGAGGCAAAAGCATTCTTTTTCATTTCATGTACAGAAGCTAACTGGGCTGGCAGTTTAACTGAAAAAGTTTAACATGGAATGGTTGGTGCCCCTTAACACATCTGAAGATCACAAGCTAGTTTAGGCTGTAGAGCAGGCTATGTGGCACATACTGCTCTGTCCTCCAAAAAACGGGATGACCAAGAAGGGAAGAGTGGAGGCTCAGGAGGTATGTTTTGGATAGAGGAGTTGCCAGTGCTGCTCTCCAGCATCTGCTATCCAAGCCAGTTGGTCGACTTTGTCTTATCATAAGGCCAACTCTGCTAACAGAAATACTGATGTATTCCGCTGCAATCCATACAAGCACTTACCCCACAGCATCCACAAGACTTGCAGTCACCGCAGATTGTTCCCAGGAGTCCATTGATAGCTTGAATGGCACAGAGCACCAACTGAGCTCCACTCATTATCAGCAGCAGAGAAAAAAGGGTCAAATTCCAGGGCACAAGGGACTCAGGTGACTCACACGCTCCCCATAGGCCATGGTCGGAGAGATAGTTTCTGCATGGAAAAAGAAAAAGATGCATGAATTTTCCTGTCTACTAAAAACAAAACAAAAGTAAACAAAAGATCTGTCCCACTCTGTACTGTTTATCTTGTTCTCATGCATTCTAAAGTGTGTGAGAGATTGTGAAATAGAATCCAGGGCAAGTCTATGTGCACAATGGAGTAGTCTTGTGTTAGGTTGGGCACATAAGAGAGTAGCTCTCAGTGGCTTCTGCTGGTTCTGTGGGTGGGAGGAAAACATGGAACAATGCTAAGAAGAGACAGGTCTGTGTCTCACTGTGCACAGTGGAATTCTCCATCTCTACTTATTCTGCGCCCTGTAAACTCATAGCCTTCAAATTAGTCAAGGAAGGCTGCTGTTCATATCACCAAACAAGGAACTGTGCTAACAGAAACAAGGATGGGCAATTGCCCTGCAGTTCAACTTTGCATGCTGAAGAGTTGTGAATGACTGGACAATCTTACAGTCTTATCCACTCAAAACATGACACAAGGTTGTTTTTTCTCCAGGGAAAGGCAAAATAAATGGACATTATATGAAATGCAAAGGTGTTAATACTTTTTTGGTTAGTATAGATCAGTGGTTCTCAACCTGTGGGTCCCCAGATGTTTGTGGACTTCAGCTCCCAGAAGCCCCAGCCACTATGGTCAATGCTCAGGGCTTCTGGGAGCTGAAGTCCAAAAACATCTGGGGACCCACAGGTTGAGAACCACTGGTATAGATCCTCTTCATAATTGACCAAAACTAGAGAATAGAGACCTCTATATATGGAATGAATCAGTAATAATTAAACAAATCTCTCAGATGTAGAAAGGTGCAGAGAAATAATTGTTTAGACTAATGCAAGTCCATAAATTAGCAAACACAACTCATTGAGAAGACAGTGTCTCAGGATCAATTATCATGTCTGAGGACTACTGTACAGCTTCTAAGAATATTGCTAGAGGCTTAGTCTCAAACCTCTATACTACACTAGTAGATTGGCATAAAGGACATTGGGGGCAGGGACTAAATTTCAATGGGAAGCTGATTTAAATACTGAAATAACTGAAAGAAGCTGGGAAATTATGTTGTCTATTTCAGCCTCTTCTTTATAGAGACTGAAATAGATTTAAATGACACCATTTACTGGTAAGTCTATTTCAGTCTCTATAAAGAACTATGTATATAAGATCATTTATATATGGCATCTGACACCAATAAAACTATTCTATATTAACAATACAATCCTCCCTCCACATTTACAGGTTTGACCTTTGTGAATTTGGTTATTCAAGAGGCATGTGCTTGCCCCCTACTCCATTTTCTTTCTCCCATTTGTTGCAATCCTCACACGAGGCTTGCAATGCTTGTATTTAAAATGGACGTTTTTTTTTCCTGTTGGGTGAGCAAAACCCCTTTTCCCACTGCTGAACATGGTCTCTCTGCCATGTGGTTGCACATTCTGCTGTGTATTGGCTGCTGATTGGTCAGGTGCTCCTTTTGCTCCTACTTCTCCTTTCTCAAGATGGCAACTGGAAGTAGGTAGAACCCCAGAACTCAGCTTTTCTTTATCGGAGGGGAAAGTATTGGTAAGCCTTGTCTTTTTTTCTCTCCTCCCCCCAATGCCAGGACCAAAGGCAAAGACATGGGAGGAGGGAAGCTCTGGAGGGGAATGGGAGAAGGATCACGGGAGGTGTTATTTGTGTTTTTTCCACTTTTGCAAGGGTTCTGCACCCTGAACCCTTGCAAATGTAGTGAGGCCACTGTAATTCCTGCCCTTGTGTTGTTGAGCATGTAACCAGAAAAGTATGTTATTATATTTATGGCTTAAATGCCCCAATATAGCAGACTTCTGGTATTAATTTCTAAGCTGCATGACTCAGGTTACTAAATAAGAAATAGTATAAGGTAACTATTTATTCTCCCTCTTTGTGGGTAAGAACAAGGCTCTTAAACATAAAAAAAAGTATGTCTCTATGAGTACCCCCAGCAAGACTATTAATCTTTAAACACTAGAAGTCAGAGGAGAAAACAGATTATGTTTATGGGGAGGAGGAAAATATGAAACTTGACTTTGAATGAAAAATTGACTAAAAGTAATACGACATTAAGAGGACAAATAAAGGACACATTATGGAAATACAGAGGCCAATTACTGAATTCATGAGATCTGGCTCTTGAAGTATAGACCCTTGTAAAGTACACTGGTGATTTTGGAAAGACTGTTGGGCAAAGCTTGACTTCGGAAGGAGGGGCAATGGATGCCATATTTGGACTCTTAAATATTGAAGAAAATGCATAATTATTATTGGTAATTAAAATATGGATTGACATAACAAGGTTAATGTATCACGTAGACAATAGTAGTTTTGTGTTTATGGATGATGGTCCTTGTTGTGTTCTGTTACAAAAAATAAAATAAAATTTAAACACAATGCCACTCAATCCTCAATCTTGATACAATTATGAAAGAGTTATAGAATATCTCACCCATCTGCAAATGGATATGTCCATGTCACGCTGTTGTTATTTGGGTCAGTAATGCCACATTTCGGTCCTTTGTTCAAAGCAACAGCTGACACAATAAAGCAGTATCCAGCACCCACGATACCCACTGCTGCAAATATTATAGATGTAAACATCTGCCGGAAATGAAAGGTAGAACAGAAGTCAAAGTCCGTCTAAAACCATCCAGCTGGCTGGTTTATACCTTACTGGTTTCCATGGTCCACAAAGATGTGCAGAGTGGAGAGGTCATCAAATCCACTGAACTTTCCTAACCTAACTATAGCCTGGCAAGTCAAATGTTAAGTTCTCATACCCAAGACACTGATTTTCAGTGATTTAACATTGGCAGAGCTTTAGAGGCCTGAATATTCCATACTGTTCTAGACTAGAGGTGGGAAAACACCAGACTTGAGGAATCTATATTGTAGTGCCTCTTTTACTCAGTGCCTGAAGTCCATGAATAGTGCATAGTGCAAACAACACACACATCAAATTAAAGAATCCTGAACTGGTTCTGCATACTTTCTCTGTTCTTTCCAAAAACACTTACTTTTTAGCAATATAACTTAGGGTAGGAGAAGAGAAGGTCATTTAGCAGCTGAGAGTGAAAAAGAATTGTTGACTACTGCAGTTCTGTTATGAGATCCTGATACATTTTTCACAATGATACAATAATAGAATTTGTATGATAACAGAGTTTGAAAGGCTAAATTGGGGATTGCAATAGAACTCCTTCAGCCACCGTGATATCTCACTGTGCTGTCTGGGGGATTCTAGGAACTGTAGTCCAAAAATAACTCTTCCAAGCTGTGACATATTTCATACATGTGAATACCAATCATTTGAGGGGGAAGCAATATCTCTGGTGGAACAATTCTTTGCCACTTCCTGTGCCAAGCAAGACAGAAATTGGTGGGGCTGGGGAAAGTTGGTGGTAATTTATTTGTTCCTCTTTTCCTTGTCGAAAATTTCCCACTCGCTTTTCCCATGGGGAGAAAAATTCATTGCATTAGCTCTGGGTCCACTGTGTATCTCTCCCAGAATTTTTAAAGCCAAGAAGCAATTCAGACACATTATAAATAATTTTAAAAATTTATAAACCAAACAAAATTTGAGTTTTGAATTGCTCTCTCTCCCCCTACCTCTTTCTTTCCCTCTCTCAGTGCATGGCTGTGTGTATGTTCCTAAGTTACATCTCTTTATGGGCTGGCAATGCTTTTACTAGGAGCCGACCAACTACAGTTCTGCCAGGATGAGCAAATGTTCAGATTCCCAGACTTGGACATTTGTATGCTAGTGAGGAAATGTTGTTGATTCTAAGGAAAATATTGCTTACCTATGGAGTCTGGATTTTTGTTATTGTTGTTATGAGTCAACATGACTATCTTCATTTTTGTAATCCTTTCATGGGGCACAAGTATGGAAGCAGGATGAATGATATGCACTCGGCATGTTTACTTGGAAGACCTATTGTGTTCACTGGGCCTTTTCCCACCTATATGTTCATTGGACTGCAGTCTCAAAACAAAAAACCCATGATATCTACTCAGAAGTAAGCCCCACTGAACTCCCAATTAACTGTGCACAGAATTGTGGCCTTTGGTGTTTTCCTGCTAAATGAAACTGACCTTTTCAGTATGCTTTTCTGCATTGTTCATCTTCAGTAGATGTTGTTTTGAGCCTTCAAGTTAATTCTTAAATCTGGCAGAAAACTACTAAAGGTCAACTGAGGGAAGCAAAATGGTTGGCACCTTATTTCAGGGTTGCCACCATATTTCAGCAGTGTAGTTTTGGGAGGGGGCTTGAGCGTTCTAAAAAAATGGCCCTGAGGGTCATATGCAGCCTACAACTCACATGTTACAGACCCTGATCTAAATTTTGGTTTACTGAATAAACTTAATGCTGCAACATGAATCCAGCTCATAACATACTGTGCACTGATTCAGGCTACTTGTTTTGGTCATTATCCTGATGAATTCTCATATGATTTGCAAATTCATGACTCTGATTGATAGCAGGTCAGTTTTGTTTTATTCCTGTTTTGTTATTATACTGTGACTTTAGATATTTTTACAAGTATGTCATTTAGGAGCCAAATGTTTTGTATCCGACAGAGAAACAGATCTGTTGTGCCATCTGGAAGGGAGGAAGTAGTCCAGGGCTAAACAGTTCAAGGAATTTGGCAAAAAGGGAAACACACAAACTATTAATTATTTTGCCAGGATATAAACTGGAGGAGGGGAACAACAGAGCTAATCAATTTTTCCCCCAGAAATAAAGTCTAAAATGCTTTTTCATGGATTAATACATCTCTGCATAGAATGGAATCAGATGTGTTCTATTCTGTTCTGGGTATAGAGCATGATGTAATGGTTGGAAGGTTTGACTGGACTTGGTAAGCCTCAAGTCCAAATTTTGGCTCAGCCATGAAATCCATTGCATGACCTTGGGCTGATCACTACAAGTATTTCTCAGCCCAGCCTACCTGATACGGTACTTAAAATGTGGAACAGAACAATGCACACCACTCTGAACTTCTTAGAGGAAAGGCAGGCTATAAATATAACAATTTTTTTTTGTAGTGACAAGTAAAATAATAAAGACATCAAAACTGTTGAAGATTTTCTATATTCTGACTCAGTCATGGAGACTGTAGTTGAGAAATTAGAAGACAACTAAGACTTTGATAATGAGGGAATTGTGTGAGATCCTGAACTGGAAAGAGAATAGCAAGCGAATTCCAAAGTCAGGATCATCAATGTCTGAGTAGTTCTAATTATTATGGGTGGATGTGAAAGCTGGAAAGTGAAGAAAGCTGACAGTGCTCATTTGAAATGTGGTGCTGGAGGAGAGTTCTACAGAAACTACCGACTGCCAAAAAGGCAAATAAATGGGTCCTAGAGAAAGTCAAGCCTGAACTCTCCCGAGAAGCCAAAGTGAATTAATTGAGGCTACGCTATTTTGGACATATCATGAAATGACATGACTTACTGGAAAAGATGCTAGTATTTGATAATGTTGAAGACAGAGGAAAAGAGGAATGCTGCACTACAGTAAGGTATACAGTAAGGTATAGACCTGACTCTGTAAGACATCCGTAAGACCTAGTTAATATAAGGGCTACCTGAAGGTCTCTCCTTCATATGGTTACTTTAACTTGAGGCCAGCTTGATGGCACATAACAACAATAACAAATGAAATGATATGTTTCCAGCTTATTTAGAGGTTAGACATTTATACTTACTGCAAACCTCTTTCCGCAGCTTTCATTACCACAGCATCCACAGCAATCATTATTCTTAAGACCCAAAAAGACCAAGGCAGGAAACACCATCTGATGACAACAAAAAATGTATTTAAGTCTTGATAATTCTCAATTTAATTGTGTTTAATCTGAATGCTGAAAAACTGTTTCTCTACTAAACTACCACCATTACAGTTTGCTTGTCTATTTGAGAATAAGAAGCAGTATGATTCTAGTCCAGCAATGCATTTCAAAGCATATGAACTTAAAAACAGACCCCGCTGAGTGCATTAGGAGTCACTTCCATGTTTAAAAGGCTAACATATGAAAAAGGCTGCATATGAAAAAGGTTGACCAGCAACATCTTTCACAGAAACACTTTTATATCCTTGCTTTACCCGTATTAGTTACTTCTATAAAAAATATGATGCTGGACTAATAGGATACCAGTCTGATCCAGCAAAGCAACATTGATCTTCTTATTCATCAAAGACAATCCAATAGTAGAGCTTTATGTTGTTTTTAGCACATTAGACAGAAGGTCTAGTTTTTAACTATGAGATTTAATTCATTTTCAGCTTATATTGTTTCTGAATTTCCAGTTCATTATTTTACCATTTCATTGTCTTTATTTTTAATTTAATTTGTTTCTAGTATTTTTTTTGTTAGCCATCCGCAGTGATTTGCAAATGCAAAAGAATACACAAGTAATAATTTTGGACATGTTGGAAATATCATTTCCAATCCAGTCTGTAACATACCAGTCAAACTTCTGTAAACTCTATAGACTGGAGCCAATAATGAAAATGAGACATACATTATACTTGACATACTCACCAGTACACCAGAACCCAAGATTCCTCCAAAGTACCAGACTTCGTCAGTAATAGCATCAGTATCTTGTATAGTTCCTCCCGGGAAAAACAACATAATATTGGCAATTGTACACAGCACAGCCAAAGGAATGAGTGTAGTTCCGAGGCATTTTGCACATCCTCCACAACACATGTTTCTACAACAGTATTGTCAACTCCACTAAAGAAGGATGGCAAGCTTTCCTGAGATCCCTTTAGTATTTTAAAGAAAGTCTTATTGCTATCTTTTAACCCAATCCACTTGTGATTTGGATCCTGCGTTGGGATGGTATTCCTTAGTATTCAGTCTGCCAGGGAAAAAAAGGGCTGTGTTTATTTATAAGGCTACAAACTCGTGATCTAATTTTTCTGCATCTCTTTGCTCCCGCCCCTGCCCCAATGAGATTACGTTCAGAACAACCTCTGAATTTACCATGACAACCAGAGATCTCTGTTAATATTCTACCAGACAGTCAGTGGTTTGGAATAGATTATTGGAAAATATCCTTCCCAGTGATGGATGACTATTTTTGGCAATGTAGTAGTTTTATCAACTATGTAGAAATGGGAAAAATAGCAGCAAAGATTCCTGTGGCAGCTAACAAACTTATTTTTGCATGAATTGACGTGGACTATAGGCCACTTCATCAGATGAACAGAGAGGAATGAAAAGTTCATGCTATATAAAATGCACTAGTCTCCCAGATGCCACAGGACACTGGAAAGGAAAAGGGAGTTCAAGGTGTTTCGACTTGATGGAAATGAAAATTGTTCATTAAACGGTATGTCACTGTTACCTCACCCAATATCAGTAATTTCACAGGGAGCCCCACAATAAGTATGAATAAGTGGATATAATTAATCGTGCTGTCTAGGGAGTAAGAATACAATAAAAGCTGTAAATCGAACAATGTATTACTTTTAGATAATGAAAACTGCATTAACAGAGCAAAGGTTTGTTGACTGTGGTCTCTACACTGTTCAATGGGTGTTTTATACTGAACAGCTGGCGAAGAACCTCCACTTTTTATTTTATATTTCAAAAAATTCAGACAATAGTTCTACAGACTAAATAAGGCTGATTAAAATCAGATGGCCTCACCTCCAGTGAGCTGTATGTTTAATTAGTCTATCAGTATTTTGTATACTGTGCAAATTGTGTAGATGCCTTTTTAAGACACTGAATGGCATGTGAAATAATGGACCACTTAAATGTTTGATCTGACCCTGATAATTAACAGCTTTCCTTACCTCCAGCTGGGGTGTTTGTATTTTGAAAAACCTACAGGTTGCATGCAAAGATATATTGTAGAGGAAAACATTTCATGGGCTTTTTGAGAAGACAAGAATGTGCAAAGTGTTTTTTTTAAAAGATGTTTTACCCTGTATCAACAATTCAAGAATGGCAGTAACAGAGCCACTCCATTTGCAACAGTCCTTTGAGACAAATTAGGTAGGATTAGGCTTGGCCAGATTTCAGGGCAATGTCTGGAGTCAGAAAGAGTTGCTATGCTTCCCGTGGTCTCTAAGAGGGAAGATCAATTCTAGGGCAAGAAGCAAAGGAAATTTGTTTTTTTGTATGAATCCATCTCCATCATCTAGCTGGTGAAAGGGCTCAACCTGAAGGTTTTTGTGGGTGTGTTGTGCTTAGATGCTGTCAGTCTAGCAGAAAGTTAGAAGTCAGAGGAAGGGAGTAGATTTTTGCTCCTGCTTATGGGTTCCCATATTACCTGATTGGACGGGTTTTATATAAATTTGCCCTTATCTATATTTCCATAATCAGTTGGCCCAGAAGCAGTTCTGCCCCCATCAGTCCTTGCCTGATTCACCTCTATGACATCAAAACATATATGTGTAGTTCTAAATCTAAAATTATTAGTAGAATTACCTCACCATATCAGAGAGATGGTGATCAAGCAACCTGACTGCTATTTAAGTGCTTTCAATGGGTCATTTCAAGGCTGTTGCTCATTTTTATGGATCTTTGTCTTTAAGATGGGCTTGGGTTAGACAGTCTTTCAAACAGATGTGTAATCAAATAGAAGACTGTCCTTGGCCAGGCCTCCAAATGTAGGACTGTCCCGTGTAAAGTTGGCTGCTCTGAACTCCTGTTCATGCTCTGCACTCTGTTCAGTGAGGTATCTCAACTCCTCTGGGTTTTAAATACAAAAAGTAAACTGACTACAATCAATATTAAGTTAACCATGTTTAACCCGTGGATTTTGACCATGCTTTTATTCTGTTCACACATTTATGTTCTCCTTTTCTAAATATAGTAGTGGTCAAAAACTCAATCAAGCCATAACAAAATAAACATTATACACATTACACAACTTAAAACAGAAATTATCAGTGTAAAAATGTTTTGGCAACCATCTTGACCTAAGGGGGAAAGTATTCCTTATGATATCCACCCCAGTTCATTTATAGGAACATAAGAAGTTTCTTTATACTGTCAGATCATTAGTCAAGCTAGCCAAGTAATGCCAGCTGTGACTAGCAGTGACTGCCAAAGGTTTCAGGCAGGAATCTTTCCTAGCCCTACTGGGATAGTCCTAGCATTCCCTGGCGGCCTTGCATCCAGGACTAACCAGGCTGACTCTGCTTAGTTTCCAAAATCAAGTGAGACCATGTATGTTCAGGGTAAAATGGTGGTTCTAAAATCCACCTTCTAAATCCTAGTCTGCACAAACTATAATAATAGTTTACAAATCACTATATGCTGACATTTGTATAGTTATGTTTACCTTCTTGCATGGACAGTGAATCTTCCCTTTGAGGTTTAGACTGGCAGGTGATAGTTTTTGAAGTTGCTGATGGTGGTATGATGGAGAAGTAACTACCATAAGTATAAAAGACTGATTTTTTTTTGTCACATTGAATTAAAGATTTCACAAGTGTTTCCAGCATATGCATACATATGCACACATACACATACAAAAATCTGCCAAACATGTTTGCCAGAAACAAGGCTAGAATGAATCACCTATCATGAACAAACTGTGAACCAGGCCTGTTTCATATTATTGCATTCTTTCTGGTGAAAAACAGCAATATTAATTTGTCTTTAGACTCAGTAGTTTCTGAACTTTCCTTTTTTCAGTTCTGTGCTCACCTACGTTTTATGTGAAAAAAAACAAAACTCCATCAAAGACAGTCAAAGACAGTTTTTAAAAAATGTTTAGCTAGCAATATTGCCCAGAAATAGCAGAACTGAAACTGTTGAAAATATTCTGTTTAAAATTTAGAATGTGAGTATTGGGAAGTTAATGCATATTGGGCTGGAGCCAGACTTTCTCAGTCTCTTGCACATACTGGTGAACTCATTCTCATGGATGCACTGAAGGTGAGTAATACCAAAAAACCAATGATATTTCCCAATGGCATAATACAAACGTTAGTTGTATAAAGTACAAGGGCAAAACCACCCACTCATTTAGGTATGAAGCATATATATCCTGATAAAGATCTGCTCTGATAAGTCAGAAAGGTACTTTCACAAGACAGAGGTCAGCTGAGTGACCATGAAATTGTAACAGCGTTGCAGGAATCCTGTCGGTTATTCCCAATTAGGGTAGACTCATCAATGCAATTGTTCAATGATGAGTCAACATGTACGAAAATCCCCTTGAGTTAATAGGTCTTCTTTAATAGTTAATAAGATAATAAGACTGAGACCATGATTTCAATTAATACTGCATGTATCGGTACTGTTTTGATGGCATAATTGACACGAGTTTTTCTCAGTATTGCTTTCAGGTTTTGAGACATCTTTTCATTACCTTTGCCTTCAGATGGTTTTGTATGAAGATTCAACCAGTTTCTAGGTATATCAGAAATAATGTTATACAAATCTGTATTCTTTGGCATTAATAATAGAGTGCCTCTAACTCCACATTGGTCAGAAGGTGGAATCACAGCACCAGAATCATAACTAAAGCTGAAGTCACAGTTCCATAAAAGAAATAAATTGAAACAGACTAATTGATTTATTTATATCCCATCTTCCTCCCAATATGGGATCCAAGATGGCTTATAATATGTTAAAAGAAAATAGAGCTAAAACAATATATAGCAAAAAAGTTTAAAAAGCATTAAAGAGACAATCTAATTAAAACATTCAAAATAATTAAAAGCACATGAAAAGAATGGTAGAAGTAAAAGTACAGAACATGTTATGACAAGATTATTCTTCCATCATCAGTTAAAAGCTCAGTCCCACCACTGGAGGGACACTGGAGGGTAGTGGAATGGGGGAAAAACCCCTCCTCAGATTCAGGAAGGCTCCTATGGGCAGATGCAGTCTTTCATATAGTATGGACCTAAACTGCATAGGGCTTTATAGGTAATAACCAGTGATTTGAATTATGCCTCGAAATGGCCTGGTGGCTAGTGAAACTGTTGTAATAGTGGATTTACTTTCATTTCATTTCTTCCATCACAGAACTCAAGGTTGCTTATTTGTATTTTTTCTCTCTCTGTGTTATATTCCCCATAACCAGCTCTGGTCAGTAGTCTGACCACAGCAGCATTTTGGACCTGCTAAATTTTGAACAGTCAGTTTCCAAAGGCAGATTTAGGGAGAGTACCTTGCAGTGACCTTCTCCTAGCATACACCTCTCACTGGAACTTATAAATGCTACTTTTGAGACTATGACTTTCCGGGCCTTTCTGCACTACACTGATATAGTGCTATTATTCCACTTTCAACATCCTATGGAATCTTGGGGTTTGCAGTTTAAGTAGGAGTATTTAGAATTCTCAGCCAGAGAGGTCTTTGGCCTCAGTAAACTACAAACCCCAGAATTCCACAGGATGTTGAAAGTAGAATAATAACGCTATAACAGTGGCATGCAGAAAGGCCCTCAGAATCTTCCAGCCAGCATGGGCATGTTTTGGTTGCTGCTTCAAATCAAGGCAGAAAAATTCCCCAAACATTGACTCTGTTCATAAATGAATCAAAGTGACATATTTTCCACATCTGGTAATGCAACCTTTGGCCAGTTATGGCACAGCAATTGCATATGATCCATACTGGCAACACATTTGTTTCACCCGTCTTTCCTCACATCCTCTGTTCTCTTCCTCCCAGGATCATGCTCCATCATGCCTACATTGTGCCTTTTCTTTTAACACTACTGAAATGAGGTTCAACTGATGCTTCCATATGGACAGATCCTTGACTACTACCATTCAAAAGACATAGTGTAGCTTTCTCTCTCTCTTTTAATTTTTTGTGATAAGAAAAAATACAGAAGAAATGGTGGGAAACATTAAGGATGTTAGAAATGGAGTTCTGTGAATGACTATAGTGACTGCATAATGAAACCCTTTGTATGAAAGCACCCAATAATCCCGAAGTCAACATTAGAAGTGTTACAAAGAGACCTATTTTTCATCTTTTTTTTATACCTGGAGTATTTTACACATGCAGTGACTTGCGTGTTCTCTTATTCACACACCTGGAGAGATATATGGGATCTACAAGCAATTGGATCCACAAATCTTTCTGAAAAAGGAGATGCAAAATAGTTCAAGAATGCAATGACTCAAAATTCTGAAGTGAGGACATTCTTGATTTGGGTTCAGTTAAGTTAGTGGATCAAACTCTGAAACCTTCCAACAACACAGAACAGTAGAGCATCAGGCGTGATGTAACAGCACATTGCTACAACTTAGGCCCTTTCCGCACATGGGGAAGGAACTGCGCAAAAACGGGACTCACCAGATTTCTTCGGTGTCCGGTTGAGTCCGTTGGGACAAGGAGCAGTGCGAGCTTGTCGCTCTGTACTGCTCCAGCATCCAAAATGGTGGCTTCCGGTTGGTGGAGGCTCTCCACCAACCTGAGAAGCTCGCCAGCCTAAAGCCCGCCACGGCAGATCTGCAGGCACGCACTAGTGCGCGCCTGCAAATCTGCACTGGAGCACGGCGATAGAGCGACATGGAGTCGCATGCTCCATGCTTTTTAAAAACCTCTTAAAAGAGGTTTTTAAAAAGCACACTGCGCAACCAGTTCTGGTCGCTCTGAACCGGACTGAGGTGTGGAACTACGAAAAGTAGTCTGCCCCAGTCCACTCCACGGTGCAGAAGACCTCCGTCGGAGGTCACTCTGCAACGTTTTAATAGCCCGGTGTGGAAAGGGCGTTATACAGCTGCACTGGTGAAAAAAGTTAGATCTGGATCAGAGAGATATATAACAGTGTTGCTGAAGGGCAGGAATCTCACTACAAATACTCAAAGGTGCTACAAGACAGTTAAGCATAGGAAAGGTCCTATTTCTCTCAGTAAACAGTAGCAGAAAGCAACAAAATTAGTGCTACATAACAGCTGACAGATCTAACTTGACACGCTGACTTAAAGAATAGCCTATAAAATTCAGTAAGATTTTTGTGTGTGTGTCACTAAAAGAAATGCTAACAAAATAGAAACCTAGATTATTCTGAAATAATTCAGAACACTTCTGGAGTAAGCAGGACTAAAATTATGGTTTGAAATGGTTCTGTTTTGGTCTACAACTTCAGAACTCCAACCCAATATGGTTGACCTGAGACTCTTGATCAACAATGCAGTATTTGGTTTGCATACAGAAAAAATGGTCTAGGTTCATTCTGTAGCATCTCCTGGTGAGGGTAAATAAAAAATAGCAAGGATAGCACAGACAGTGCTGAGCTGAATGGACCATTTTTCTTGGTCAATGTAAATCTGTTCCCTATCTTCTAAGAGAGCGGAATAGTGGTTTGAGCAGACCAGTGTTCAAATCCCCTGTTTCTCCTTGTCTCAGGCCTTCTTGTCTCAGGCCTGGCGTTGTTCTTGTGAAGTGAGATCAAGTCACATTGACCTAGGGCCATTTTGTAGCCTTAGAGGAAGGTAATGGCAAATCTCTCTGAGAAAAGCCTATGATAGGGTCAGTAACATCTGTCTGAAGGCACATGTTATAGTGCTATAATTCCACTCTCAACATCCTGTGGAATGCTGGGGTTTGTAGTTCACTGAGGCCAAAGAGCTCTCTGGCTGAGAATTTTAAAGGCTCCTCCCTAAACTGCAAATCCCAGGATTCCATAGGATGTCAAAAGTGGAATAATAGCACTGTAACAGTGTAGTGTGGAAAGGCCCTAAGAGTGAGGAGTAGTGGTTTGAATAGGGGACTAACAGACCAAGATTTGAATCCCACACTCAGCCACAGAAACCTCCTATCTCAGGCCTGATGTTGTTAAGTGTGATCCAGTCACTTTGACTTAGGGCCACCTCTTAGCCTTAGAGAAAAGTAATGGCAAATCTTGAGAAAACTCTATGATAGGCTCACATAACATGTGTCTGAAGGAACATAAAAATATTCTAAGAGTGGTACATGAGTGTCACTGGGTAGATATTCATGAATGAGCATCTACATGGTCCATGCTTCCTAAACCCAGCAGCTCAAGTTTGTTTCAATGTAGCATCTTAAAAAGACCCATTCGAGTTCCCTCTGTTAACAGAGACCGACAGAAACGAGCCCCAGGACTCCTTTGAGATGGGCAGATTTCTATCAGAGGCATAAAGCATATCTTTATTACTCCCCAATTGCCCGAAGGCCAAGTACGTTTTAGTCCTTATCTATGGACCCATTAAACCATTGAGACAGAGTCACATATTCCCACGTCGTCACAAGAAAAAAAAACTGCCAGCATCCCTCGCTTGGGTTCTTTCGACGCGCCTGTTTTTCCGCCCAAAGCGCGGCCAGCGGCGCGCAAAGGTGCGAAAGGTAGGAGGGGCCTCTGCCGGGCACGCGCGCTTTTCCACTGGGGGGGAGGGGGGAGGGGGTGCCCTGAAGCGCCAGATGTTTCCACAACTTTTCTTGCCCCCGTCATTTTGCTTCGCAGGCCTGCACGTGGAGCTAGGATGGCCCTCCGTCCCGAAGTAACGCTGGCGACTTGTTGCTGTTTGGGTGAGGAAAGGCCAGCCCTGGGTACTGAAGCAAGCCTCGCCTGCGCGGGAGGGTTTGGGCTGGGCGCGGCGAGCGGGGCGCTCTTTCCCTCTTCCCTCCTCACTCTCGGCCCGTGGACGGACGCACGCCCGTGTCGGGGTGCCCAGAAAACACGCAGACTCGGCCCAGCGGCTCCGACGGCTGTCACGCCGTTTGCCTGCGAGTGCCTTTTAGAAGAGGAGATGGTGGCGTAGTTTAGGGAAACCTTGGCTGGGAGGCTGTCTGCTCTCCGTCTCCTTATAGAGGCCGAAGAATGGGCTGACGAGGTTTGTCAGCTCTGGATGGGGATGGCCAGCTGTCAGAAAGGAAATTTGAGAAGAAGCCTGGAAACCATCCTTCATTCTCAGGAGTGGCAAACCCACAGAGGCGGGCACGGCCAGAGTTCAGAAGCAGCTGGCTTGGCCTCATTTACGAGCGACGAGGATTAATGGTTTCCTCCTCAAGAGAGTCAGGGAGTTTCTTCTCCCCTGAGGGAGCCAGAAGAGCGGGGGAGGGATATTCTCCAGGCATAGCTTGGTGTCCTTAACTTTTTGGACGAGTGTTTCCAAGTTGCCCTGCTCAATATGGTCACTGGGCCTCCTGTGACCACTGGAGGATTTTGGGAACAATACCCCCAAAATTAGATTAACCTGAGACAAATGGCTGTGTCTGGTAGGTATGTGAAGGAGGTACCCTGCAGCTCTCCCAATTTGGCAGGGACAGTCCTGACTATGGGCCTTTCTGCACTAGACTGCTATAGTGCTATTATTCCACTTTCAACATCTTTTGGAATCCTGGGGTTTGCAGTTTACTAACAGTGTAGTGCAGAACGGCCCTTACTCAAATGAGCTCAGGGTGGTGTACACAGGTGTTACTCTATCTTCACAGCGACCCTATAGAAGGCCAAGGGCTCTATCACACTACAAGGTTATAGTGCTATTACTCCACTTTCAACATTTTGTGGAATTCTGAGGTTGGTAGTTTACTGAGGCCGAAGAGCAATCTGGCTGAGAATTCTAAATGCCCCTCCCTAAACTCCCTAAATCCCAGGATTCCATAGGATGTTGAAAGTGGAATAATAGCACTATAACAGCGTAGTGCAGAAAAGCACTGTCATCCCACTTTTTCAGCTACTTTTGAAATGTCCCAGTATTCTCTCTTCCTACTTTCCCCCTTTGTCCTCAGCTTACTTCAGCTGCTGCAAACTGAGTTGAAAGTGCAAAATTAGTTTGCGCACAGCAGGAGTGAGAGGGGAGAAGGGGCATAATCTAGCTCTTTCCAGTAGGCCGAGGCAAAAACACACTGCTGCAGCCTCTCTTAGCTTGTGTGTTCTTCCTCACTAATAACATTTGTCCTCTCACCTACACTCTGATGTTGCTCTGTCACACATATCTGTGAAATGTTTCAGAGTATACCACGCTGGGTTACAGGATTCTGAGAATATTACCAAAAAAGTCTTACCCACCTGCTTTGCCTGCTGACAGTTAGTTGCATCCCCGTAGTTAGGTGAAGGAAGGGCACTGTTCACATGCAGATTATAACTGCATAAGTGGAACCTGCAACAGAATGTTGCACTTTGGGAAATTTGAATTTGTTTATTTGTATTTCCCTGCATTGCAATTTACAGATCTGCTCCATTTCGGTGATGAAGTAAACATGAATTTGCGCCTTTGGACAAGAGCATAGAAGTAGTAGATTAAATCCAATTTTAGTTCCAACTAGAGAAGATCCAGAGGCACCATGGTGTAGTAGTTAGAGTGTTGGATTCTGGGAGACCATGACCATTTCTGCCCACACCATTATAATGCTATGATTCCACTTTCAACATCCTGTGGAATTCTGGGGTTTGTAGTTTACTGAGGCCAAAGACCTCTCTGGCTGAGAATTCTAAATGCCCTTCCCTAAACTGCAAATCCCAGGATTCCATAGGATGTTGAAAGTGGAATAATAGCACTATAACAGTGTAGTGCAGAAAGATCCTGAAAGTCATAGTCTCAAAAGTAGCATTTATAAGTTCCAGTGTGAGGTGTATGCTAGGAGAAGGTTACTGCAAGGTACTCTCTATGAGTCTGCCTTTGGAAACTGTTCAAAATTTAGCAGGTCCAAAATGCTGCTGTGGTCAGACTACTGACCAGGACTGATTATAGGGAATATAGCACAGAGAGAGAGAAAATACAAATAAGCAACCTTGAGTTCTGTGCTGGGAGAAATGAAATGTAAATAAATCCAATCTAAACTTTGTAGTTTACTGAGGCCAAAGAGCTCTCTGGCTGAGAATTCTAAATGCCCTGCCGTAAACTGCAAACCCTAGGATTCCATAGGATGTTGAAAGTGAAATAACACAACAGTGTAGTGTGGAAATGGCCCAGGGTTCAAATCCCTGCTCAGCCATGGAAATCCACTGGGTGATTTTGGGCAAATCACACTCTCTTATCCTCAGAGGAAGGCAATGACAAACTTCCTCTGAACAAATCTTGTCAAGAAAACTCTGGATGAGGATCACCACAAGTTGGAAATGATGTGAAGGCTCACAACAAGAAGAGAAGATCCACCAAAATCAATGAGACCTACATTATCGTTGATTATTAAACCTCATTCATGTCAGTGGGTTTAATCTAGTTGGGACCAAGGTTGTATTTAGTCTAGGGTAGCCAGTTCTGAATTGCCAGAGTTTATAAAAAATTAATATGATTCATCTCACTGTAGGGAGGAAGATGTTGCATAAATGACCAGCATGCTTATTCTGTTTTCTTCCCAAAGTGCTGACAGCTGATAGGCAAGCACCAGGCAGTTGCGCTTCCTTCTGCTGTTCTTTGTTAACACTATACATAGACTGTACAGTTCCTTCAAACAGAGGACCGTCCTCTGTAAAATAAGTCACCAGATTCCCCCTACTGTACCTATATGTTCATGTTCATATTATGATTAGTTCTAAACCTAAGACTGAGTTAATGAAAAACTCAGCTGAACCAGAAGAACTACAGTCATTAATTGTAAATCTGGCCAAATGTAACTTAGAATTATATTATCATAGTTGCATTTAAGGAAGCTGGAAGCAGGTATGATCTTGACTTAAGAATTCTAAGTTATTTGTCAAACCAAAGCAAAAGCTTTGCTTAAAGTATCACTGTGTGAGGTAACATAAGTCAAGATACAGCTTGTTCACTAAAATTAAGGAAATAAATAAATGAGATTTCATATTCTTAAGATTTCTCATCTGAAGCTCTCCCTTCCATTTTGCCATAATAATTGACTAACTTTCATATGAGAATAATAAAAAAGGATAATAATACTGATAGGATAGAATAATAATAATAACAGTGCTGGTCCAAGGGGCCTGAAATGAAGGATCAGATGGAGTTAGTGAATTGATGATGAGTCTGTATTTGATTATTTTTCTAGCTGTTTATAGAAAAAAGGGTTCTGATCCTGAGGATATCCACTCAAATTTTTGTTGGAAAAGTAGAATGAGAATGTGGCTGGTGGGTCTGCCATTGTAGGACCAGTAAATCCACTCTTGATCCCCCCCCCGCCTTACTTCTTGATACTCTTCCAAGTTGTCTGCCATTGCGGAGCCTCTGAAGGAATAGGGCTCAACACTGAGGAGGCTCCAGCTGAATTGGAACCAGCTGTGGAAGCAGTGGTGGTAAAATTGAGTGCTTTCTCCACTTCCACAATGGCAGATCCAACATCTACTGTGAATAAAACTACATTTAGCAAAAGCAATCCAACCCACAGAACTCCAGAAATTGATGTCTTTTGCATGAGAGCTTGAGAAAGAGTTTACAGATTACAGCATTTCATAGGATAACTAATTGCCTTTTTTAAAAAAGTAGGCAACTGTGCGAAGGTGGCGGCTGTGTTGGCCCACTCAGGAGACCTCAAGAGGGCTGCACTTGCTCACGGTATCAAACTCTAAAATAAATTATTTATTTTTTTTAAAAATAAAAGTTTTTGATTCCAAATATCTCATAGGAAACATTTTCGTCATGTTTTGTGGCCTTCCCTGGAGAGTCCTATTTTAAAAAAAAAACAGGAAGTGAGCATAAATAATTTCCTGATCACTTCCTGTTTTTTTTTTTTTGAAAGGCTTTACTGAGGCCTAAATTGGTGTAAGGGTCCTGAAAACATGATGGACATGCCCTCCATGGTCCTAGAGGGTGTTGGGGGGGAATCTTTTTGAAAAATTTTGCAAAATGTCTTTTTAATCCTGAGGGTGCGGGGGGGGGCTCCTAATATGAGTGGAAGTGCCCTCCACATACTGAGGGTATTTTGCAACAAAAACATTTTTTTATTCCTAGAGGGCCACAGAAATGGTCCTGAGGATTGCCTATGGCCCTCAGGCTAGGCTTTGTCCATCCCTGCGTGAAAGAATATAAAATAATTGTTAAAAGAGAGTATTTTATTAAAATGCAATTTATGTAATCAAGGGCCTTCTAAGGAGGAGTTAATTTGTTTCCTTTGGTTCACTTGAGAATCCCTTTCCTAACAAATTCTTGTCTTGTTCTGTAAATATGTTAATAAGATATTTCTCTAATCCTCTATCTTTGTATGCCTTGCATCTTTACATCAGTTTATATTCTAAATTAATATATTCAATTTAGCACATTTGGTGTGGTTGATGTTGTAGCATATAGGAAAAAAATTGTTTTAAGTTTTAAATTTGAAAAATGTTTAGCAGATGGAAAAGTAGAATACATTCCTTTTAGCAGGAGAAAAGCAAGGGCCATGTCTGCACTTCACTGTTATAGTGATCTTGTTCCAGTTTCAACATCCTGTGAAATTCTGGAGTTTGTAGCTTACTGTGGCCCAAGAGCTCTCTGGCTGAGAATTCTAAATGCCCCTCGCAAAACTGCAAACCCCAGGATTCCATAGGATGTTGAAAGTGGAAAAAGGGCACTAAAACAGTGTAGTGTGTAAATAGCCAAAGATAAGAGGCTCCAGAAGAGAAAAACAAGTTCCTTCCTACATGTCTGAAGCCAGAGTTAAAAGATACAAGACAAGGGTGACCTTTGGTGTTCTTCCTACAGCACAGATAAAAATTTAAATTCTCAGACCAGAAGGGAGCAACCTATGGAGATTAGTAAAGTAACTGTGTCAGGACAAGTTTGTGAGTTTTAACCAATTAGAAGTTAATTTGTATCTTTGAAAAGAAACAAGAAGTGTATAAATTGCAGGTGAAAAATTTGTTCAGGGCCGACACATCTTTGAAGTATGAGCTCAGGGTCGGTCTGATTGCGCAATCATTTCAATTAACATTCTGTCTTTGCACTTCACTCAAAACTTTCTGAGTTGTTTTATTGGTACATAGCTGAGGGAACAGCAGTTTTGCAGTAACATAGTTTATTGGCTTCTTATACATAAACTGACTGCTAAAATATGATCTACATTAGATCAGATTCTATTTTTAAATTTGTATTTCTTTTGTATGTGTGCAGGTTGCATATTATTGTTCCCCAGAAGAATGTTGCAGCTTAAATTCTGTTCACGACGATCCCCTGTGGTTTGCACTAGTGGTTGTGTAGCATCAAGCCAGCCTCTTGCATCCATTGTTGGCCTTGGTAATTTGTTTTATTGTTCCTTTAATGGGTGGAATATATGGATTATTTGGGATGGAATCTGTCATTCAGTGTGTTGGTTCTGGACTAAATTAAGGCCATTTCTGCACTAGACTATTATAGCACTATTGTTCCACTTTCAACATCCTATGGAATCCTGGGGCCCCTCTCTGAACTGGGATTCCATAGGATGTTGAAAGTGGAATATACGCTGTAACAGTCTAGTGTGGAAGTGGTCTAAGTCATCATTTCATCATAGCTCTTCACATATTGTTGAACTGCAACTCCCAGCATTCACCAGAGGCTATACTGGCTAGAACTGCTGGAAGTTGGAGTTTAACAACATCTGAAGGGCTACACAGTTTCCATCTGTGCTTTAATCCCAGTACATGAATGTACATGTGTACTGTATATCTTTGATTTTTAGAAGAGTCTAAAAGGTTTTGAAGAATTTTTTTTTTCATTTTACATTTGAGACCTCATGGAAAGTCAGAATAGCTAAATTGTTGAGGATTGTCCAGTGGTGCCCCACCATAAATAAGCATAAGTAGGACTATCCTCTGACTTTAGGTATGAGTCTTTTATCCTGGGAGCAACCAGTCCTCCTTCCTTCACGTTATGAAAATGAAGACCAAATGCTCCATTTTTTAAAAAGAAAAAAACTAGTTGTTTTAAAATAAATTTGTTCTCTCTTATTTGCTATGTACCTTAGATGTAAATTAGAAGACATAGCATGAAAAGAGAATAAAAGCATAAAATGTAAGCTTCATGTTCTTTTCTTTATACATTGAATATCTTCACATGTTAGTACAGGAAGTGCAAACAGGTTTGATGTCCTGTTGCACCTTGATACATAATTTGAAAGTGAACTTGCAAGTGAATGATGTATAATCAGCCCTTCATATTTGCAGGTTTGGCTTTCATGGATTTAATTGTTTGTGAGTTTCTTCAACCCCTGTCCTGCCACCTCAGATGCTTCTCCTCTGGGAGAACCTCCCTCTTGTCAGCTCCAATCAGGCTGCATAGAAAATTTGTCTCTGGTTCTCCTCCCCCTCCTCCACCAGCCACTGACTGGCCAGCTAAGGACAGGTCACAGCCTGATTTCTCAGCACTACAAACCCTCTCCTGATGCCCCAAACACCCAAGAAAGGAGATGGATGAGAGAGATGAGGTAGAGGGCCACCATGCCTACTCATACCCTTTCTTTCTCCTTTCCCTGACCTGGTTTAGACCCTGGGATTCTCCCCACCATGCCTCAGAACCCCTTCACACACACACACATATTTTGATATTCTGTGATTTTTTTTATTTTTGTGAGGGTCCTGCACCCCTAAATCTAGTAAATATGAGGGCCAACGGTATTAGGTATTTTGTGTCTGCATCTGTCTTATTTTTCTGTTGCAAATTCAGTCATGGATGTTAGGGCTGCTGTTCAAAAATAAAAAGTGCAAGTCTCATTTCCTCTCTCTTGGCATCTGGGTTGCATATAAATGCAGTCTCTGGTCACTTCTGTTAATGCCTTCTTTTAATTAATTTAATCATTCTATTATTCCAGCATTTTCAAGTGGAGGGGACTCTTAATATGTAACTACGATGTTACACTATAGAGTAGTAGCTACATATTAAGAGCCCCCCTCCCCCCACAGGAAAGAAGATTACTATCAAGTCTGTAATAACTGAATATTGCTTATTGTTGTAGATATTTTAAAGAGTGGTGGCAATGCCGTTGATGCTGCTGTGGCTGTAGCAGCTGCTCTAAATGTAACTGAACCATGCAGTACTGGGATAGGGGGAGATTGCTTCTGCCTCTACTATGATGCAAGCACAAAACAGGTGCATGGTCTCAATGGGAGGTATGTTCCAAAGAAGAGGTACTGGAACTGTTGGGTTCTCTTGCTTACTGGGGTAGAGACGTGTCTGTAATGTAACAGGGATGACTTGTGGAACGTTGCCCCCACCCTGCTTTACATGTCCTACATGATTTATTTCATTTTTGCTGCTGGTTGATAAGTAGGGAACAGGAAGACTAAGAGATGTCCGTTGTTGATGAAAATTAGGTCTATTGAGTTAAGAGATGTCACAGCCCTTTCCATTGTTTATGATACTGCTGAAAGGGATCTGATTGACAGTTCTGCAAACTAGAATTCTAGACTAGGGCTGCAATTCTGTGCACACTTTCCTGGGCATAAATTCCAGTGAATTCAATAGGGTATTGAATTCTGTGTAAATTTGCGTAGGATTGGAATGAAGATGCATCTTTTGGCTGATCTAGTAATCTGACTAGGCGGTAGGGTCTAAACTATGATGAAATGAAGTCTTGCTAACAGGAAGAAATGTGCAAATATTCACAAATTTAACTTGACAGCTGACATTCTCAGTTGCAGTGTAATCACTCCAAATATTATAAATATACCATGTCTTATCGCTTGTGCTCTCATCACTCTACATACGTTGAACCAAGGTCCTCAGTAGGTGATTTGCACAAAGTTAAGGTTCAAAGCACAGTTAGGATGTGAACCCAGATCTTCTATATTGAAATTCAGCTTTCTATCCGCTGGAACACACTGGCAAACACAGCTGAGAATAGTTATACCTAGTTTGAATGGTGGTAGGAAAACAATGCAAGTGGAGACTTGTTAAAGTGCATCTCCGTACAATTTATGAAATGGATTGCAGTCCTCAAAAGGTTTTGATAAATAAAACTAACTCATTTTTAAAGTACCTGTAGAGTCTTTATTAAAGTAAGCTGACTTCAAACAATCCAAATTATTGTCATTGATATTATTGCAGGAAAATAATAAAAAAAATGCAAGAAGAAACATTGTTTGGACAGAGTTTCTCATTGGAATTTCATGCATGTTTGGGTGTTCAAATTATTAGTATTGTTTGAGTTTGTTGCTGTTATTGCAAACTTGTTTGCATTATATCCAAGATGTTTATTCAGTTTTCTTTCACATGCTTATTGGTTGTGTGCATCATGTCACTTTATTTTTAATCTGACCTTGATACAAACATTTGTACAAACATCCAGAGGACAGAGGGTCTGCAGTTCTATTTCCATGCGGGAAGGAATTTTATTTTAACTAGGAGGGCAGAGTCCAGCTTTGTACCCCATTTCCTTTTCTTTTTGTTCACATTTTCCTGCATTTGAGTCCTTTTACTTCTAAAGGGGGATGGTTGTCCTGTATTAAATAGGTAAAAGGAAGATCATATAAAAGGCTTGCATCAATTCCAGGTGCTTTTCAGTTCCTGTTGCTGTGGCTAAAGGGCAAAGAGCAGGACACGCTGAATCTGATTCCCTCCCTTCAGCCTGTCCCAGTGAACCTTCCACAAAGAAAGAGGAAACTATTTCAGATGCAGTATTTTGGCTTATGTCCAGAAGCTGTAGCATGTATAATGTGCCAGCTACCTTTATGAAAATACAATTAAAGGATCTTTTCCTTTGGAAATATTTTCCCATTATTCAGTGTAATAGTTTGTTGTAAGATTATACTTACGTCATTAAAATAATTGCAAAATATTCTGATTTATTCAGTAATGAATCTGAAGTGTGATTTGAAAAATATAATTGCATACATCAGAGCCCTTGTTCATGCAGCCTGGAAAAAGATCAGTAATACGAAAATGAAGCAATTTGATGTGTTTCTTTTTCTAACAATATTTGTAGAGAATGTCTTCAGTCTTTAAATGTTGTCTGTTGTATTCAATAATTATGATGCCACCACTTTTTGTGGTAGGACATATGTGCCATTTCAAGACTATATTAAGATATTTCATGGTTGCTATTTTCCTCCTTCACTGCATCTCCATAATAGGGAAAACTCCATCCCCTTAATTATGACACATCATGCAGCTTTTAAAGATACAGCATCCTATCAGTTTTTTTAAAAAATATAAATTCCACTGGAATGTGTAGGTGCTATCGATTTAGGTCTCTAAATATTAGAAATGTCTAGGCTTTCATGTCATTCATTTTTATGTGCTAAAGGTTCCTACATAACTATGAGGTGCTAAGTCTATGTGGTATATATATTCTTTCTGTAGTTATGTATATTGAGAGAAATAAGATATATTTTAGTTTCTGCAGTATTATGAATATGTATTACTAACATATATGTATTAGCTTATAACACATTTTAGACATATTTACACATATATTTTAGTATATTTTGTATTTGAGCTCCAGTAATACAATAAGTGTAAGAAGGAAGATTTTAGATAGCAGTCAGCAAGGGAGGGCCTCCCTTGAAGAAGTAACTGGAATATTTCAGATAACACAGGAAGACAAAACAAGGCCTATGTAAGGAGTGGATTGATTATAGGAACATGGCAGAGTACAAAGGGGTACTTTGAAACTGCTGATAAGACACCTGGGATGTAACATGATACAAATGCATAATTAATATGTGATCACATACACTGTAAATATGGGGAAGGGGAAATGTAACTTCTTAGGTGATTCTGATAGGCTTGTAACCCTTGGGGTTCTATCCAATGGGATCCCAGGGGAGGGAAAACCTGCGTTGGGGGTAGGAAATAAAACGTGAAGTATTCAACATTGGGGGTGTCCTCTTTATGGACACCCTTTTCTGCAGGAGTACTTAAAAATAAATGTGATTCATTTGATCCTGTGCCTAATTTCTTTGTGAGTTTTCTTTTTTCTAAAGTTTTTTCCTACATATATGGACCCAGACATCTTTTGTAGGTGAACAATTGATCAGTTGGTCTGGGGCTGGTAATCCTAGTTCACAGGGTTAACTTCCTGTTAATACTGCATCAGTGAAAACATGCTTCAAGGCAAAGTGCTAATTGTACAATCACACACCTCATTCATGGCATTTTATATGCGGTCCAGAACATTCCTATTTTCCCACTGCTTCCTCAGTGTGTATTTTCCTTACCTAAGTGAATCCTGTTCACATGATGTCCTTTACTTGATAGCTCTAGGAGCCATCTATCTGAAAGTAACCCAAGATTTGGGATAGTAGAAAGAACTGAATACTTCCAAGAGTGATTGGTTGATGTAAGTAATAAGAGTTTCTGGGAGTAAGGATGAGATAATTATCACCTGATGGTGACTCAATGGAAACCTATATCTAAAACATAATGGAAATTGCTTACATTATTTCAGGTTATTGCTTCATTTTGAGCTACTGCAGTGCTGTGTCAAGCTGTAATGCCATCTTTTTCTTTTAAAATCAAATAGATGTTGGTATTTCCATAATTCTGCTTACATGAGACTGTCTGCTTGCTTTGCAGTGGCCGGTCTCCACAGTCCCTAACCTTGGAGCTGCTCAAAGAACATGGTTTCAGTGAAGCAAATCCTCCACCTTTACAACATGCGTATAATGTTACAGTACCTGGTGCTGCAGCAGGCTGGTGTGATGCTGTCACACTTTATGGAAACCAAAAGGTGATCTGCCGGTGGTTCAAAAAGAACAGTATGATCTAAATTGTGTCATCTTTGCAGTAAAAACAAACAAAAAAACACAACCCCCCAAATCAGCTTCGTTATTTATGCATAATTTCTTGTAGTTATACTTACACAAGCAATTATGTACCTATAGGGTCAATAGAGACAGAGACCATTTCCACACTATACTGTTGTAGCACTATTATTCCACTTTCAACATCTTGTGGAATTCTGGAGTTTGTAGTTTACTGAGGCCAAAGAGCTCTCCCTCCCTAAACTGCAAACCCCAGGATTCCATAGGATGTTGAAGGTGGAATAATAGCACTATAACAGTGCAGTGCAGAAATGGCCAGAGACAGGCAGTTAGCATTTCATAATGTGTCCCCCTCTTAGCTCTATCTGTTATGTTGCATCGTTTCTTCTAGACTGGTATTTTAGTGTTGACTTCCATTCCTCTGATTTTTCTTCTTCCTCCAATTGTAGTCTGAATTATGTAGCCATAGTAAATACTTTTGAAGCTTGCTTTCTTCTAGGATATTTCTTGTCAGAAAGAGTAAAGAAAGCCTGTTTTGTATTCCTAGGCCCTTTCCACAGGACAGTGTCCTGCTGGCATGGAGATATGAGAGGAGCAAGATTGTGATGATGCTTCTGCATGATGGCGTCACAGTCCTGCCCTTCCCTTGTTGCCAGCTGGGGCAATCGCAGAGTATATCATTGACAGAAAAATTCTGTCAATGACCCTGATTGCATGAGCCTTCTGTTGCAGCTGGCCATGCAGAAGGACTGGAAGCATGATCACATGCTTCCTTCCTCACTGCAGCATGGAAAGAAGGCTGGCTGCAGTGTGGAGGGAATGGTTGTGTCCCTTGCACTCCCCTCTGCAAACAGCCGCCTGGGTGTGAAAAGGAGCGCTGGGACATGCTCCATCCCAGCAGAGGTGCTGCTGGGATTGTGATGGGATGAAACACGAGAGCATTGTCCCATGGAAAGGGCCCTAGTGTATTGTAGCTTTTTGTTCATGGGACTAATTACTTGAGCTCCACAGTTAGACACATGTGTATTTCAAATATGAAACTGCATGGAAGGTAACAAAACAATCTTTCCTGATTCAGCTTGCCATGAGGCAGATTCTGCAGCCTGCAATAGACATGGCTGAGAAGGGCTTTCCAGTGTCAGAAATTACTTCTTACCACTGGAAGAGTGGTGCCCATATTCTTCAGGCACCTGGAAACCAACATGGGAAGGACCTGTTGATTGATGGTGAAGCACCTGATCATGGCCAAGTGTTCTGCAATCCATTTTTGGCAAACACTTTTAAGGTAAAGAAATCTCCCAGTTTCACTGGAAAGTTTAGAACTAAGTGAGAAGTATTGTAATTGTAGAAACAATTTCAATAACAATTTTCCCACTCAGACTGTTCCAGATGACTGTGGTTTTATCCATGGTCTGGGTCACATATTACTGTGATAGTCTATGCCAGTACTTCCCAAACTTTTTTTACTTGTATCTCCCTTGGCAGCTCATTTCCATTAATTGTACCCCCCCCCCCGCCATGTCCTTTCTTTGAGGAGCCAAAACTGTATCAGAAAACTTCTGTGATCCCTGAGGAGATGTCACCAAACCTATGGAAGAAAAATCAGGATGTCAGGCCAGCCACTTTGCCTGGACCTTTCCATCCCATAGTGCCCCGTTACCCACCTACACATTCAACATGGTCTAAAGATCTGGTTTGCTCCTGGCTGAAGGCACAGAAAGGAGAGACTGGTGCTGCATGTCCCTCACTCAGATGGATTTGGGGCGGAACTGGATGTCTCCATCGGGTGTGCTCTCTCCTTATGGAGAGGAACACAGGAAAGAGGGAGAGAAGAACATGTGTGAACAAGGTTTCAGAAGTGATCTAGTGTGGGAGGGCTAGGGTTGTGGCACCTCAGATAGAAGGCTTTGTGTAAGAAAGACTCTTTTTTAAAAAAGTTTGTGAGCCAGTGGCAGCTGGAAATTTGGCTTGCGTGTCACTCTTTTCTTTAACCCTGTGATTCCTACCCCCATCCCACAATCCTTAAGGCTCAGGGACAGGAATGCAAATGCTGTTGGCAGTCAGGAACAGCATCGAGTTATGACATTCTCCAAGAATGGCTAATGCTTTACACTTTTCCCACCATTCTTTTTTTTGTGTACCCCTAAATATCTTTGTTCATATACCTGGGGGACAATATGAATAAGGTAAGTACATGCCCCAGGTTGGGAGCCATTGTTCTATGCAAATCTGACCCCATAAATATCTAGAGCAGGTGTAATGAAAAGTTTCAATGTCTAAACTGGTGTACTAGTTGCTTATAATACTGTCCAGGATCCTTTACATTTTTAGTCATGTAAGTATATACCAGTGTAGTTGCACAGCCCTTCATGCAGCAGGCGGGATGGCCTTAAGCTTACCAGTTACACAGTGGTTAATGAGCACTCCATCCACCAAGTAAAACATCAGAAGGGGTGTCTGTGTCTGTGGGTATAAAACTCTGTGATGATATCTGAAGTAAGAAAAGGGTGAGACTTTAACAGCAATTTTAACAGTCAGTTGTAATTAATTGTGGACAGCTATATCTGGAGTCTGAAGCAGGAAGAAGGAACGGAGGGTGGGGCAGAATTCAGTGAGAATTAGAAATTGATATAAACTGTAACACTAAGAGAAAACATTGAGCCTCTTGGGGCTTGTTGTTATAAAGAAGGCTTTTAATGAAAAAACTTGTTCCTTGTTGTTGATCAACTTCTGCTTAAATTGTTTTGTTTAGAGGACTGCATGAGTCTCTGCCGTGCTGAACCCTGAAAAAAACACACATTTGTCCATGTTGGAGCCACTGTAGGGCCCTTAGATTGAAAACCAAGGAAGGGTTTAGAAGAGGGAATAAGGCAAGTGACCTGAGCCCAGAGTTAAACAATAAAGTAGTCACCTGGAAGTTATTTCCATCACAATTTGTTTGTGGAATGAAGGCTGAACATGGGACTACACTTATTTAATTTCTGAGAGAGTGCAAGTGGTTTCAGTTATTTTTACACTGGAATACAGTTCCAATAGAATTCAGGATGTTGTCAAACCCTTGCACATTTGGAATCAGGGATGATTTTCTGATGCCTCATGTATTTTCTTATTGGAGCAGCTTCTTGAGAAGGCTGGGGCAGTTGTCAGTGTGTCTATTGGGCAGTTTGGAGAATTGGCTGATACTCTTTCAAGTGGTTCTGGAACATCTTGCAGTGAATTGAGAGGTGTGTCACAATAAAGGAGGCAGCCAATAGAGTTCTATTTTTATCCCAAAACCTAATTAAGCTTGCTGATAGTTCCAAAGAGTCTTGTTGATAGCATGTTCTAACCATTCCACATTCAGTACACTACAGAAGAAATAGAACTCTAGCATTGTAGAACTCATCCTACACAAGCTTGTGAAGAATGCTGTGTGGAGTCCTGGTGTTTCAGTTCCAGAATTTGGGTAGCCAATTTCAGTCTTGGTGTATGTAATAGCTATATCATTTTCTGATTTGGAAGTGATTTTGGAAGCATATCATTGAGGAAGTGGTCTTTTGCTTGGGCATTGAACAAAAAGGATCAAATCAGGATAGGGCTGTACTTGTTGTAAAAATAGATCCCATGTTCCTGCTCTCCTGGGTCCATCTGGGCACCTTGATAGGAAATGAGATCTGTAGTCAGTGAGAATGATGAAGAATGATATTTATCCAAATACGACTGCTTGATGCTATGTAGGGAAATGGAGTATGGCAATAATGTACATCAAATTTAATTTCATTTCCACAGCAATTGAATTTGCTTCCTGGCTAACTTGGTTTTGACAAATGTAAGAAATTTGGAGACTATGCCTGGATGCTCTTCAGCAGCCTCTCCTTTCTTCGTTTCTTTTAGCTAATTATAAATCTCAATATCCGGGGCTGATAAATGCTAGTCGTTAACCTTGTTGCGAAACGAATGTCATGCTGAAAAGCTGTTCAGAGATAAATGCCCCAGAAATCAAGAAATGGAACAGGGTGTAGATGAAATCATACTGCTCTCTTTCTTTTTCTTTTCTTCTTTTGGCTTTTTCCTTCCCTTCTTCCATGGTTCAGTATGCATTCATGTAAGCTCATCAGCTTATATCCAGTTTGTGCATACTTCTCTTTTGCCCACATGTATTTCCATCTATATGCAAGTCTTCAATTAACAATGAGTATCAGTTTCAAAAGATGCAAATATTATTTATTTCCTGTATGTTTGTTGCCCATGGGCTGGGGAATCTTACGGTGTGTTCTCACCCATATATGTATTGTTCATGTGTATGGGAGCAACTTATTTCGCTAGAATAATCAGTTCAGGGTAAAGGGGTACACCAGTGAGAACACAGTTTCACAACTGGGCTTTCTAGAGACGGGAATCTGCAAAAAGATTGAAGCCAGAGACAGAATAATATAGTTTATTACAAACAGAAGAACAACACATAGGAGCATTCAAATAGAACCAGGAGTATTTCATTAATTCTTTGGAAGAATCTGACAGGTAAAAAGAACATACATGGAGAGAGAGGCAAAAGGTTTAAAAAAGGAAAGGTGAAGTCGAGGTACTTCAAATAGTGAGACTTTGGGGATAAAGGTGTCCAGGGGGAGGGCTTTTCATGCTCGGCTGTGATCTGGAAGTTTTTATGTGGACTAGAACACCAGAGTTATACAAATTGCTTCTTCATTGAGTCTCTTACCCTTCTAAATGCACTCTGATTGGGTCCATATACGATTGTTGTTATGTGCCTTCAAGTCCTTTCTGACTTATGGCAACCCTATGGTGAACGTATCACAGGGGGCTGAGTGTGTGTGAGATGCACCAAGGTCATCCAGTGGGTTTCCATGGCTGGGCAAGGAATCAGACCCTAGTCTCCAGGCTTGTAGTCCAGTGCTGAAACCACAACACTGTGCTGGATCTCTCCATTCATAATTAGACCCACCAAAACCAGTGAAATTTAATTTCCCCATAAGTAACTTTAAAATTGAGGCTGTCACCACTCTTAAAACTGGGGTACTAAGTATTAAAATAGATCCAGCCCTGTATAGAAGAGGCAGATAAGTGGGTGACCAAAGGCTGACAGTGCCATGTTAAGTAGCCTTCAGCTCTGAGTTTCTAAGTACATTATTTTTAAAAGGAGGAAAAAGGAAGAAAAGGAGAAGGAAGATTTAGGAAGATGACTGTAGGAGAAAAACGTTTTAGAGGACAAGGCACAAACCTTTGCGGTAAAGAATGTAACTTTTTCTGAGAAAAATCCAGTTTCATCCATTTGTAGTAAGTTAAGGGAGGCATGCTTGGCATGCAGGGATTGCAGAATGTGAAACAGAAATACTGAGTCTTTTGTTTGTGTTCAGTTTGTTTTGAAGGTCTTTGGACCCCCTTTGGCTCAATGTGTCCAGCTTAACACTTCTTGGAGTGAAGAGTTGTTGGTCATTTACATGGAGGCTGTGTGTTTGCATGTTTTCATCTTATAAAGTAAGCTGTTGTTTGTGAAAGCACTCATCTAAGCCTCTGTTCTTGAGTATTCTGGTTGATAGATTTTGGATCTCTTACAGAGGGCTGCATAGAAAAGAATAGATTTTCCTCTGTCGTTGTTGTGTCCTTCAAGTTGTTTCTGACTTATAGTGAATCTAAGGTGAATCTATCAGGGGGTTTTCTTGGCAAAATTTGTTCAGAGGGTGTTTGCCTTTGACTTCCTCTTTAGCTGAAAGAGTATGGCTTGCCCAAAATCACCCATAGGTCTCCATGAATGAGTGGAGATTTGAACTCTGGTCTCTAGAGCCATAGTCCAGTATTCAAACCACCGCATCAGGCTGGCTCTCTTTTTCCTCTGTTACCTGACATAGGCCCTTTTTGCATGGCCTTTGCCATGCAAAAGAGGGCCTGGAGTGTTGCGAAATTGTGAGGAGTGATCTGCATGGTGCACTCACAATCGCACGATGCTCCAGGGGCAATTGTGCATTGCTCCTGGGCCCTGCACGCACTTACCTGGCATGTGGAGCTTCTGGAGCTGGGCCAGTCACAATTCCTGCCCCAGTGCAGCCTGGGAAGGTCCCAGGCTGCACTGCGGAAGGAAGAGGTGGGGCTCTCGCGCGAGCAGGCAGCTCATGCAGAGCTGAAGCAGCAGGGAAGGGAGAGCCTCTCGGTAGAGGCTGCTCGCGCGATCCCCGCACCCCAGTGCCGGAACAAGGTAAGGTGCGGAAAGGGCCATAAATTTTGGAGTCCACTGTGTATGGTGATACTAGGCCAGCCAGAAAGGCACAAAATTCTTTATGCAAGCTTTCAAGACACACATTTCTTCATCAGACAAAGATAGTAATATATATATATTTTTAAAAAAGCATGCTGGGATATGTGAAGGGGTATATGTGTGTCAGTCTTAGTCTTGTAGCCCTCTTTGTGTGTATGTATTCCTTTTCATTCTGTTTCCAACACATACTGTAACTTCAGGTTTTTGAGGTGCTGTATGTGTAAGCAGCACTCTGTTTGGAATCTACTCTCGGAATCTACTCTCTGTATCTGGTAATCAGAGAGATGATTTTTCTAAAGTTCTCCTTTGTTTTTGTTTTTTTACTGTTATTGTGTACAGTCAAGTTGTTTTTGACTTATGGTGACCTTAGGATGAGCCTACTAATGTTTTTACCATTTTTCCAGATCTTAGGAAACTATGGCTTAGAATATTATAACAACAAATGTATTTAAGATGAGAATTAGTCCATTTTTAAAGAAAGTGCACAAATACCACATTTGCTTCAAGTATTTTATGATACATAGCTTTTCAGAGTCAACACATTGGGTGAGTGAGACCTTCTGTGGTTCATTTCATGTAAGCCTTTCTTGACTTGATAATTGCATCTTGTTAATGTTTAACAATTTGATGCCAGGTGGTAACCTGGTACATAAAGGACAGTAAACTGTTTGATTAAGTATAGGGAAATGACTCACACCCTTCAGTCCGGCTGGTGCCAGGCACCAAGAGATTACAGTCCCCTTTGTATCACTGATATGGTAGTGACTCTTCCTTGGAATTGGATCAAGAGTCACAGGAAGTTTGTGTGCATAAACATGTTTCATTCTCTTCGAGTTTGAAGCTATTTCTTTAATTGTATTAAAAGGGCACTTCATTGTCACTTTCTAAATATATCTTGAAGGTATAATGGCCAAGATGCAGGAGGTACTTTGGTTGAATTCCATTCTTTCTGCCAATGGAACTAGGAATAGGGCTGCAGCCCTCTTCCACCATGTATCCTAAAAAAATTGTTCTAGAAAACTTTCTGGAGCAAATGTTTGGCACTATAGGTGATACAATTTCAGGGAGAAGTAGAGCAGAAGAAAATCCCAATTTCACTGATGAAAGTAACAGAATTAAAAACAAGTATACAGTTAGATCATAGCCGATATCTAATACATGTAAAGTTATATTTTGCCTGTATGTTAAAAGATTTTTCAGGAATACTTGATCATACTTAAGGCTTGATTTCAGAATAGAATACATGAGATTGGCACAAGTGAACTGTAACACCAACATGTGGTTTGGCTTTACATGAGCAGTCCTTTGACTCTTGTGTTCCCTCATTGCTCAACCAATTTGATTTTAGTTTGTTAACCAGTGTTTTGCAACCTCAGGAAGTTATGGAACCACTTAAATATGGTAGGAGAAAGGCAAGGTGATGAAAGAGAGCATCTGAGCCTAAGGCCCTTTCTGCATCACTCTTGCAACCCTCAATGGGGATGGGAGAAAGACAGGACTGCGACAGCGCTTTTGTATGATGTCGTCACAGTCCCATCCTTCTCCCATCCCCAGGTGGCACGACCACAGATTAAATCACTGAAGGGTTTTCCCTGTCAGTGACCCATGATTGTGCCTTCATTGCAGACTTACTTGTCCTGCAGAAGCCCAAGAAGTGCAATTGCTGCACTTCCTGTTCTAGCACAACTTGGGAAGGTACCTAGCTGCGCTGTGGAAGGAAGAGGCATGGCCATTGCACTTCCTTCACTATGGAGCCACCCAGTGTGGTGAGGAGCACTCCCATTGAGTTCCCTTCCTGGCAGAGCTAATGCTAGGATGCCCACTGGAGGACTCTGCAAATACTTACGTGGACTCGCGTGACAAATGTCACTGCAAAGGAAGGGTAAGCTTTTGATGGTCTCCATGGAATGAGACCAGAGTGTTATTTTTGATTGGTGGTGAGCACCAAATCAAGACATGTGATGGGGGCAAAAGAGACAGTGAAGCAGTTCACCACCTATACTTGTCATTTGGTGCTTGACGTTGACTCATCCTCCTGCCCTCAATGCAGTGTGAGTTAATCTGGTCGCTTCAGGGCCAGATAGGAATTTTTCCCCTTTTCTCAGGGTTTTTTTTTTTGCCTATCTCATACTGTATTTAATGGAATTGGGAAAATTGGCTCTGGGTGTTGTTGTTAAATAGGTTGTCCTTTGGTAGATAATGGAGGATAATAAAACGTCAGTGATCACCTATTGGCACCCATTTGGTGTAGGGGTAGGGCTCTGGAAACACCTCTTCAAGGCTCTGCATCCCAGGGGGATCGGTGAAAGAGGCTACCTTTGAGGTTAACCTGGGAATAAGACTCTCACTTTTAGAGCTGTGCAGCTTGGGTGAGAGTCCCTGGCTTACCTTCCAAGATGCTGGACTAGGGAGCAACCAAAGCAATTTGGATTGCCCCTGGGGCTGAGGTGTTACCACCCGTGGGTAGGCTGAGCAGGTTGTCACGTTGTGACCCTGGTGTCAGCTGATGCCATATCATGTTGCTCCTCCACTCTTGTATCTTTCAGGTTAATGCAATTTAAATAATACAGGTCAAAATAAAGCGGCCCTTAGTTAACCCAACTTTATGTCTGGTCTCTTTATTCCATGGTTGAGCATCAAAAGGTAGGGTGCAGCAAGGGGCTAAGAGTCAGTCATGTAATATTTATAGTCTTCTGTTATCTGTGAACTGAGACTTTGTTTCAGAGTGTAACTTTCAGTTGCTAACAACAGTTTTGAAACTTCATTTATGGGTACCTAAATGCAGGCAAGGTATAATATGTTAAATCATGTAATTCCACCTTTTCTGTTATGTTGGGTAATTCTCATTCTTATCTGGTTTCCATTTAATTTTTCTTACCATAAAGAATCATAGAGGAAAAAAGGCCAAGGATACATGAGTCCCAATAAATTTCTGAACTGTAGCCTTCAATATTCTTTCCATACTTTATGAAAAATCAGAAGAAATCCATCCACATGATGGAAATGAGAAGAAACCCTTCTGCCTGGAGCAAGAATGAATCCTTCACTGGAGGGTCGGGATGGTAGGTCAAAATATTTTTTGCCATCATGCTTTTACAAAACGAGTAGGGTTGGTCTTTTAATGCTATGTGGTTCTGTTTTTAGGGTTTGTGTAGTCTTTTAATATATTTTAATATTTTAATGTTTAATGTTTTAACTTTATACATTTTTTTTAGGTTTTATATTTACACTTTTATTCATGCTTTTGCATTGTTTTTAGTTTTTACTTTTTCAAATATGTTAGCTGTCTTGAGACCCATCAGTGAGAGAGAGGTGGGATATAAATGGGTAAGATGATGATGATGATAATGGCATTGCTTCCAAGTGGCAGTAATAGTACACAAACTATTTCCCATAACTTGGGAAGTTTCCATGACAAATTAGCATAATGAGAGAAAGTGTTCCTGGGTGGCTATGTTCGTGTACAGATGGATACTTTGACATTTATTTTTTTAAAAAAGTAATGTGTGAGTAAGACCCAATTTATATTGTATAACAGATTTAAATTGGCTTAGGAATTGGCCTAGGAAGCTATGACTCTGAGTTTGTAAGACCTGAGCAGGGCTGCTGATGACAGGGTGGCTTAGTGGCCATCCAAGACACAGTGGTAGCTTGACTTGGAGACTAACATAGTATATAGTTATTGCAGCATGGATTGTCTTTGAAAGACACTGGAAACATAAGGAAGGACTGGAAATTAACGAATGGTTAATAAAATTAATAGAAATGAAAGACTGTGACACCTTAACAAGGACTTTAAAAGGTGGAACCAAGGATGAAATTGAGGCTGACTGGGCTCCATTAATGGTGTATATAATGGGAAAAAATAATTTAGACTGAAATGCAATTATTGAAAAATTCATTATTTATAAATATTTCATTAACTTAAAAAAAAGTAGCAGTTCAGAAGCAAATAAAATAATATGAACTTTGCTGAAACGGAGGGTGATTGAAAGTCAGTGGGAAAACAGGCGGACATACTAACAGTGGGCAAAACAGAACAGTAAATGGTCAAATCTTTGTAATGGTTAAAAGAGGAACCAATATATTAGACCGAGCTTTGTGCAGCCCTACAAAGGAAAGTTGAAATCACAATCAACAGTAAATATAATGTAGGATGCCTGAAGTGTTGCGAGTACTATAGTATATAAATCTACGAGTAGATTACAAATGGCAACTACAGTTTAATATTGTTATTTTAAGAAATTGATGAGACATTTAATTTGGAATGCAGCATGACAGAATCCTTTATTGGTAATCTTACATAAATTTTATTTTATTTTATCAATAGATATTTGACATTACTATTCAAATTTTCAATGATATTGCATTTAATAAAAAAAACAAAAAACAAAGAAGCAGTGGTAGCTTGGTGATAGCAGAGTATTCATCTGCTCTCTGTTTTTGCCTGGAATTTAGAGAAAGATACTGAATCTTAGTCCCAAAATAGCTTTCGCTATTTGAATATTTTCTTTAAAGCTCATACTAAAACCTGGAGTAGATATACAGATAGATAGATAGATAATTAGATAGATAGATGGATAGATAGAGTTGATTTATCACTGCAGCTTGCCATGTAGATTAGGGAGTCTCTCCTCCTCCATGTGATTGTGATTTGCTTTGGAGAGGTGGAATTTATGGTGGACAAACTGCTTGATTTGCATAGTTGCACCTGGTTGTGGAAGTGTCAGTTGAGAATCTGGTATAGTGCTCCTGTTATGTGTACAGGGCTGTTTCTTGCTGAATGAAAATATAATGTGTTGCTAATGGGTGTACTAGAAACCACCAGGAATTTGCCAAGGGTCATGACATCAGTTTCAACAGCTCATTATTTATTAGGTTATTTTGGTACCTGCAGTTAGTGCTGTAATTATAAACATAGCAAACGCTGGAAGGAAGTGTTTCCCCTCCCTTCTGTTTCCAGATATGATTAATTCTAGTTTCTGTTAGCATAGATTTTCAGTTATTCATGGCAATCTTTTAATGAGTGTGTGTGTGTGTGTGTGTGTATACGCACACATACATACATGCTCCACTCTTATATCTTGTCTGTCAATGTTTTATTGGCTTTTTTGATGAAGGATCACAAAATAAAGATGGTTAACAGAACTGTGAGAGCACCACTGCCAATTCAAGGGTTTATATGTGAGCTGCACGAGGTAATATTTAGGAAAACAATTAAATGTCTATTTATTTAGAGATGTTAAGCATTGAGTAGGATACCCTCCAACATTTCACAGAAGAAAACAGGTACACATATGGTCAAGCAACATCAGAGTGTAGTTAAGATGGTAAAAGTTATTAATGTGGAAGAACACATAAGCCAAGAAAGGCTGCAACAGTTTAATTTTGCCTTAGTCTTCAGAGAAGGTAAAGATTGTATCCCAATCTCTCCTTTACTCCCTGCTGAATGTATTGAGTGCAAACTATTTTTGTACCTTGAGCTGGGTTTGCAACAACTGAAGTAAGTCAAGGACAAAGGGAGAAAGTGAGAAGAACAGAGAGAAAGTGGGACATTTTAAAAGCAGCTGAAATATAGGATGACAGGGGATTAATTGGGACTGTCCCTACCAAATCAGTTGGAGGACACGCAGTAATGAAGCCTCTGAGGTCAATAAGAGATATATGTTCCGTGACTAGTCAAGGTGGGTCAGTTACATTAGCAAACTTCTGTTAATCTTTATTTAGGCCAGAGCTTTCCAAACTTTTCATGTTGGTGACACACTTTTTAGACATGCATCATTTCATGACACAGTAATCCAGTTTTACAAGCAAGCCAGAGGTTAAACTAACCCCTTCTAAGAGATGGGAGGGGTTTTTCTAGCCCAGGGAGGCGACACTCTAACATGTCATGACACATCATTTGGAAAGCCCTGATTTAGGCAATAATTGATGCAGACGTGAAAAACTTTATATGAATAAATCTTAAAAAATCAAGGATTTCTGCTTAGTTGTTTCAATAATGCCCTGAATTCATTGTTGATTTCATCCCAGACTATTTCAATCAGCCCCAGCCTGTGGTTCAAGATGAAAGGTGCTTCTGTTCAAGAGTATTTTGTTTTTATATTCTAGTACATAGAAAGCTTTCATTTTTAAACAGCATAAGTGGAATGGTAGATTTTTCAAAGGTCAATAGCACTCTCTTTGTTGGAGATCCAGAGCAGGTATGGTTACATTTTTTCATTACCGTGACAATAATGTAAAAGGATAAAATGGATTTGTTCTCACCAGGTTTATATAATCTCCCCCTGAGTACTTGCAAAGATGCTAAGCTTCCTAAGAATAAACAATCTTATATCAAGGATTCTACACTTCAAAATGATTCAAAAGACAAATGCATTTTTTAAAAGACTGTATAAATGCTTCCTCATTTTCAGAGAAGAAATATTGTAAGAATTATTTATAAAGTTCCAAAAGAGAAGAAAAGACTTTACTCAAGAGGAGAGACTGGGACAAACAGTTGCTATTCTGTCAGGAACTGCCTAAAGTTCCTCCCTGTGGCCAAAAGCGCACAGGACTCATTTTCAACATACTTGACATCTGCAAGTGAGATTGCCAAATGACAAGTAACTGGAAGACTTTGGGAATAATAGTAGAATCGGTAGAGACGGTGCCATCCAGATTAAAAAAAACATTGCTACGGTGTGACAAAACTTGCTTCATACTTTCTGGTTTAACTCTAAAATACATTGGACAATATTCCATACAGATATGCCTTCTAGGACATCACAATGCTATTCTTTTGGTTCTGTAATTATTTTTCCAGGAGTTGGTAAAATCTGGCAAAAAAGGCTTCTATGAAGGCCGTGTGGCTAAAGCTGTTGTGGACATAGTGCAGAGTAATGGAGGAGTAATGGATTTGGAAGACCTGAAAAGCCACGTCACTGAAGAAGTCAAACCTATTGTCACAAATTATAAGGTATTTGAGAAAGCTCACTATTCACTATTTCCAATATTCCAAAAGTAATGAAGATGGAGATTGTTTGTTACTTTATCAATTAATTGTGCCTGATTGAATCACTGGAACAGAGACACAGGCAGAATTTGTACTTCCAAAATACAGATATGGGTTTCAGAAGTGTTCTCAGTCCCACTTCAAAGAAAAGGTGAATGTTGGGAACCCTGAATTCATCTCTAGTTCAGTTTCAGTCTGAGCTATTGTAGAATTTCCGTCATACCCTCCACATTCACAAGAAGTCCCCAGATGTTTAACCGTTCCTTCTCTATTTGGGAGCTGTCTGTATTCAGCATAGGCTGCTCAACAGTGAAAGCCCTATTGGTCTCACAAAATCTAATTGTAGTAACACTTGAAAAAAAAATAAAAAATTCAAGGGCCAGTGGAGACTGTTGCCAGAGAAGGGAGGAGTAAATCTGCCTCCTTTCTCTCTCTGTAGATGGAGGCAGTGGAAACAATAACTGTTAGCTGTTAATAACTGTTGCAATTGGCCAGTAAATCAAAGGGAAAGGGAAAAGGCTTGGGAGAAAGAGGTGGGAGGCTGGGTGGGTAAGAGGAGACAATTTGTGAATGTGCAGGAATCTTCTATTTATTTCTGAAGTTGTCTTGGCGTGGGCTAAGGTGAACTATTTTAAGAGTTTGGGAAAAATGGCTTGGCTTTATTTCTGAGCTAAGGCCAAAGCATCTGTCTCTGTCCATATGAACTGCCTGATCTCACACTTGTAAAATTCTTGTAGTCTAATATATGGCCTATCATGTTAGTTTTGGACTGTTGGTGGGGTAACAAATCACAACTACAGGGAAGACTTTTCCCCCCCTTGTGGAACATAATAGAAAAACATGCCAGGTATCTTTGAGTCATTAAAAGTTGACTCAAAGACATTTAGAAAAACAGGGAGAATTATGTTTAACCATAAAAATTACAATGAAATTAATTTTCAGAAACACTGTCTACAAAATGTGTGCCACCTTCTAAAAATAGGCATGGTTTGGCCTCCAGTACTTTGGACAGAGTGAGGCAGACACATCGAGTGACAGATGTTGGAGGGAAGGGAGGAACAGTGAGGCCTTGTTGATATATATGCTGCAGAGCCTGCCTCATCTCCTAAGCTGAGCTGTTGCTTTCAGGTATGGAACAGTGCTGTCTCATTACCAGTCATTTGGCTGTCAGTCCAATTGGCTTCTCTTTGTGGGATGGGGAGCGGGGATCCCATTTTGTTCTTTGCCTTAGGCAACAGTATGTCCTGGGCTCCTGCAGCCTTCATAAGAGCTAGGATACCATGACTCAGAAGATTCTGTTCCATTCACCAGAAGATCTGAAAGAGTTTTTAATGCAAGAAAATCTGTGCACCTAGTCAAACGATCAAGCACTCAGGTAAAATTGCACATAGATAAAACTGGACACATTTTCAGCCATAGGATTAAATTGGGACTCAAAGTAGCAATGGAAGAATTGGGAATATATTTCATATTTTCTAGCTTACTTTCACAGAATTTTCCATAAATGGGAAAGTTTTATTACTCAATGTGTTTCTCTTTATACTTCAAAGCTGTACTTTCCAGTCACACAGCCAAGATTGGGGGCGGGGAATTGTGTTTCCTTGCCAGGCCATTCATGAGGTTCTCCCCTCCTGTTTGTCCTGTAACCTCTGTTCTTCTTTTATGTAACTTTCTTTACTTTTTATACAGCTGGAAACATTGCTGGAAAACTTTAACCTTCCTCCCAGTCTCACACTTCCCATGAATACAGACCTTTGAAATTTAACACAGCTTGGGTTGTTTGGTCCTTAGAATAATGGGTTGTTGTTGTGTGCCTTCAGGTTGTTTCCAACTCACAGCAGCCCTAAGGGTGTCCTATCATGGGATTTTCTTGGCAAAATGTGTTCAGAGGCAGTTTGCCCTTGCCAACTTCTGAGTCTGAGTGTGACATGCCTAAGGTCATCCTCTGATTTTCCATGTCCAAGTGGGGATTTGAACCCTGGTCTCCAGAATTCTAGTCCAACACTCAAACCACTATGGTGTACTGGCTCTCAAAATAATAGGTACCTTAAGATTTTAGGTTGCATACCTTTTGAAGAAATTCAGCTGGGCCAGTTCAAGAAATTTTGCTGCCTAACGAAAAGATAACATGATATCTTCACCCATTTTGGCATACGAAAATTGATTAAGAATGGTAGTTGAATCTTACCACAATACTGGTGATGGCACGGTGTTCTCCATCATATCTGAGGAAGTGATGTGATGGTAATTCTGGTTGCCATTTTGAGAAAGACTCCGATGAAGAGAGCACTGTTGTGAGAGTGGCTTGTGGAGGAGTTGGAGGGACAGAAATTGCCCCTTGGTCCCTGTGCAGTTGTCTTCCCCAGCCATTGAGATCCATGAGTAAACTCAGGCCCAAGATGGAGTATGCAGGAATCACATGACGTTTTGCTGTCTGACTTATGGTGACCTAATAATGGGGATTTCTTGGTAGAATTGGTTAGGGGGAGGATTGCCCTTGCCTTCCTCTGAGGCTGAGAGAGTGTGACTTGCCCAAGGTCACCCAGTAGGTTTCCGTGGCTGAGTGGAGATTTGAACCCTAGTCTGCTTGTGTACTGGTCCAACACCCAAACGACTACCTCATGCTGGCTCTCACATGACATCTACCAAAACTCAATGACAGAATGGTGGGCTACTTTTGCAAATTCAAGGGTAGTAGGAACTCTGGTTTCTAAACTGCCACTATGAGTCAGTCAGCAAGTGGTTAAATAGAGCTTGGTCTCAGAGAGACAAAGCACTAGGACTTCATTTTATGCCATACCTTTCAGGCCCCTTTGTTCCCCATGAACTTAGTGTAAGGCCATTTCCACACTAGACTGTTATAGTGCTATTATTCCACTTTCAACATCCTATGGAATCCTGGAACCCCTCCCTAAACTGCAGACCCCAGGATTCCATAGGCTGTTGAAAGTTGAATAATAGCACTATAACAGTCACTATAACAGTCTAGTGCGGAAATGGCCTAAGTCTCACCCTATTTGCAGGCAAAATGGGCTTTCTTAACAACTGTGTATTGATGTTAGATATCTCTGTTGCAATTCAAAGTATTTTGAAAGGGTAACTAGGAGTCATTAACTTTGGGGAAACAAACCATAGAAACTATTGGAACTGGTTAGTTGATGTAGATTAACACAGATGCCTTAATTCAGGGGTTCTCCTTGGAGACAAAACTATGGTGAATATCATGAGAAGCCACATTTCAAAAATTATCACTATACATCCATATACCAGCGATCCTAACGTTACTAATGAACTATGCTTCTATTATACAATCACAAATACTTGTTTGCTGCTGCTTCTGAAATTTGCCCGTCTCTCAAATCAAGCAGCTGGATTTTGGGAAGATAGGAGAGGGGAGGACTTATCAAAAGAAACACTAAATATCACCTTCTTTCTCTTTTCTGATTCAATTTATCTGCTTCCTCTGAGCTTCTTTCTAAGACAGAATGCTTTTTCCCAAGGAGGCTTTGCAACAGAGAAAGGGCAGTGTGATAATACGCGTTTGTTTCTTGAGCCGGCTGATTTTAAGGGGGAATATAAGCATGGAGTAATGGTTTGGGTGTTGGACTATGACCCCGGAGACCAGGTATTGATTCCCACTCAGCCTTGGAAACCCACTGGATGACCCTGGGCACATCACATACTGTCAGGCTCAGAAAACACCGAGAGAATTTTGCTTTATGATTGCTGTAAGTTGGAAATGACTTGAAGGCACACAACAACGACATAAAACTGTCCAAACTTTAGGGTTTCTTCTTGTAATTCAAATGTGTAATTCAAATTTTTGGTACATGCTTATTCCACATTTCACGGTTCTGGCATACTCAGAAGTACCATGAATTTCAAAAAAGATGGTCATGCTGATGCCTAAGAATAAAGCAAAAACAGAAACACTCAAACCTTTGGTAGGATCAACAAGAATTAACAGACTGTAAAGTTCTACTAATTAAAATATTATAGATTGTATAGCTCCACAATGTGAAATAACTGAGTTACTGCCTCATGACTTAGAACTCCAAAATTTGGTATACATGGAGTCCAAGACAATCCTGAAAATGGAACATGGGTGTTTATATAACTTTCTTCCTCCAAATGAAGGATTTCAAGCACATTTTAAAATTATAAATCTAGCTGGCTGAAATTTCATACATAGATATCCTAAAACTCTGTGAATAGCAGAATAATCTAAAAGTATGATAGTTTCTAAAATGGATCAGTAAATGTTAAACAAATTCCATACCATAGAGTGTTACTTTGGCATAAAGCAAGAAAATCCACATATGGGATGGAATATGTTTGCTCTTTGCATACTTAAATGACTTTGAAGTAGTTGGTGAATACTAGCCCACACCAAGAAGGTGTAGTGACCCTTGTAGACTATAAGCATCAATTGCTAATATGTTTTTTGTTGCGAAGAATTCTGCTAGGTCTTTCAGTGTGTCTTACTGGAAAAGAGAGTATAGACCATTATAACCAGTCCTCCTAACACTTATTGAGATGAAAAAAAGCAGCTCTGGAAGCAAAAAGACATAGTTTTGATATATTTTATGCAACATTTTGTGACATGATACTGGAGGTAAAAATAAGTTTTGTCATTTACCATTTTTATATTTACTGATATGATTTTTTAAAGTGTGTGCATATCTATTCAGAACTACATACCCTTCAATATTTCACATATGAAAACTGGGACACATGTGGCCAAGCAACATTGTTACCCTGATTTCTGGGGTCCCGTGAGGGACACCTCACTGTGCTCCAAATAATGGGGAATGGGAATTAGCAAGAGCACAATCTGTAGCAATGCAAGAGGCAGGACAACCTAGCGAGATCTTGGACCCAATGTTTACGGGGTCAGGCCAAGTCAATAATCAAGCAGAAGTAAATTAAAATTGTTTTCTTTATTTAAATGACAGTCACTGCATACTTACGTACTCACTCACACAGACCTAAGAAAGTAAAGGAAGGAAATTGATAGAGGATTTTGAGAGGGATTTCGCAGGGGAAATACTACACCTGATCCTGTAGCTCAGGTAGCCAGAAGAAAGTAAGTTGGAGCGGAGATTCTCAGCATGTGGAAGCTGAGGGGAAGGCTTGGCAAACGGAGCAGCAGCAAGGCGGGATGAAAGCCAGGAGCAATCCAAAGAAGCGCTCAAAATCAGGGGGTCTTATAGGGGAAAATGTGCCTGTAGGCTAGTCCGTTCCCGGGGAAAACAATGGGTTTTGGGCTGGAGACAAAGCCTCCGAAAGGTCAATACTTTAGATGATTGAATTATGACAGAATTGTCAATAGCGCAGACAGTATGCAAATGAGGAGTGCTTGACAGTTGGCTATTCGACTTGTCAAGCTGCCTGCTCAGGGCAGGGGATCTTTTGTACGATGCGTGCAGACATAATGTGTTTTCAAAGTGTACTTGCCTGGAGGTCTCCTGAAGCTGCATTCCAGCAAATTACTGGCCTGCCTGTATTTATCTTGTATTGTTCAGCTATTTTGGCCGTTCCTGTGTGCATGCTTGTCCGGGGGCCTCGCAAGCATGTGGAGAGGAACGGTTTGTGATGGCCAATTTCTTGATATCAAATTATATTTAGTAGACCACAGGCCCGGACTAGAAACTACAGTAACAACATCACAGTGTGGGTAAAATGACAATTGTTATTACTGAGGAAGAACACAAAAGCTAGAAAAGGCTGCAGAAGTTTGCCTGAGGCTACTGGGAAGGGCAAGATTCTAGTCCTTCTCCTCTCCCTATTGTTGAGTGCAAACTGATATTGCCCATTTAACTCAGCAGCAATTGCAGTAAGCTGAAGATAAGGGGGCAATATTAGAAGAGAGAAATGGCAATGCTATAAAAGCAGCTGAAAAACTGGAACATCAGAGGAGTAATCATGATTATCCCTGCCAGTTTGGAACAGTGGGCTTTCCTCTCTGGTGAACACATGTAGGATTGTAGTTTAAATGATGGCTGCTTGTCCACATTTTGCTACCTGTGTGGATCTGATGATTCATCTGTCATTTATAAGTGTCAAATAATGTCAGGGAGTCCTGAAAGTTATGACTGTGTGAGTCATCCACTGTGGTCTGAAGAGCTATGATGCCAGAATTCCTATATAAGGAAAAAAAAAAAGTTCTTAGATACCCAATCATTAGACAAGGTGTGCCAGATTTTGGAGTTGTGCCCTTTCAATTCTGCCAAGAATAGCACCTTTCTAAGCCCAGACCTAGTAATAAACCCATTAGTCACATTGGGAGCACAGGAGCACTGAACTATGAATAATGGTTTAGACACAGAAGCAAAAGCATGCAAGTTAAATATATTGCTAACAAATTAGTACCTGCATCTTGACCCAAGCAAACTTTTAAAGTTCTTAGTTGTCATTGCTTTCATTCCAGGAAAATATTTCAGGAAGACATATTTCTGTTGCCTCTCATTGTTAAATAAATAGGGGGAATCAACATTCTGAATCTAGATGAGATGAAAATATATGAAAATCTTTATCCGACAAAGGCAAAGACAGTAATTATAATCCATTATAAATATATAGTGCATTGAAATAGTACATATTTTGGTTGTCAGCTTGCATCTTAATCAACAGCCTTCCACATGAAGACTCTTCCTATAAAGTTATCACTATCTTGGGAAAAGTTTCTGTTTTCTTTATTGGATCTTTGGTGTTCAGTGTAAAGAGATAGAGACTTGCTTTTTCAGGGTGTGAAGATTTGGGAAATCCCTCCAAATGGACAAGGAATCACAGCTCTACTAGTCCTAAACATTTTAGAGAACTTCAACGTGAAAGGTATGAACAGCTTCTGAATCCTAGATTCTTGGCACTTTTTGCAAAGAGTGTGAAGGAAAAACAGGAAGCACTCTATTTTGGAAGAAACTAAAAAAAAAAAATCCACCCACAGCAAGCTTAAGGAGTGAAAAAAGACTATACTAGCTTTTATAAAACCTGCAGATTACTTAACTGTTTCTAAAATATCAAACCAAGGCCTTTTTCACACTGGGCGAGGGAATCGCCCCACACCGTTACTCACTGGACCTTTCGGCTCCCTGGTCCGGTCCACGGCACTCCGGAGCAGTGCATGCTCGTCAATACGCATTGCTCCAGTGTTCCAAATGGTGGCTTCTGATTGGTCGAGGGTCTCGACCAACCACTGAAGCTCGCCAGCCTAAAGCCCGCCCCTGGGCAGATCACAGGCTTGCATTGGTGCGAGCCTGTGAATCTGCATAAGGGAGCAGGAATCTGCATAAGGGAGCAGGAATCTGCATAAGCGTGCTGCTACACGCTTTTGAAAGACTGGAAAAATCAGGTCTTTCAAAAGCACTCTGGAGGACCACTTGGGGTCGTTCCAGACTGGACTGAGGTGCGGATCTACCTTAAATAGGTCCAACCCGGTCTAGTCCGACCCAGTCCGGTCCGAGGTGCAGACTTCCTCCTTGGAGGATGGACTGTGCTGTTTCAAAAACCTCGCGTGGAAAAGGCCCAAGTCTTAGAGAAGATTCTAATTTGAGATGGTGCAGTGGTTTGAGCATTGGACTGTGACGCTGGAAACCAGGATTCGATTCCTTGCTTGGCCATGGTAACCCACTGCCTGAACTTGGGTACATCACACATTCTCAGCCCCAGAAAACCCAGTGATATGTTTATCTTAGGGTCACCATAAGTCAGAAATGACTTAAAAGCACACAACAACAAGAACAGAGTTGTTGTGAAGGTGAAGGAAGTGTGACGTATTTTTTACTTCTGTTCATTCTGCAACAACCACCTTTTTGAAGAATTTTTTAGGTTGCAAGTCTTATAGCTACTTTCCTTTGAATAAATCCCATTGAATTCAGCGAGGCTCACTTCTAGGTAGGCATACAGAAAAACTGTGCTGTTAGTATACATTTAATATAGGTAATTAGAGGAAACTTCAGCAAGTGCTGTTTGTCATGCAGGCAGGTTATTAGGGAAGAAATTCCCTCTTCTTCACAGCTATTTAAAGGTACGGGAACCCTCTCTGGTTTTCACTCTGTCAGTCCTGGAAGTGAAAGAGAAAAGCTTTAACAGAAGGTGGCCCATCTATCTGCTGCAAGTGTGAGAAACAGCTTTGGCTGGGCAAGAAGCCAAAGCTTTGCTAGAAGTGCATGCTGTAGGCTACAGCAGTCCCCTACATGGCAATAAATAAATAAAATAGAACAAAAATGTTAAAAAAATCATTAATATGGAGGGATGAAAAGGAACAGACTCCATTTCCAGTTCTGATTTTTTTGGTGTATGTGTGTGTTGGGGGGAGGTATTCAGGCTACAAACTGCCACTGCCAGAGGCCTCCTGAAATGCAAAGAAAATATCCTTCCTTTTCCCCCCGGTATGGAGCAGGATATCAGTGATGCTCTGGGATGGTGGTTGTAGGTTGCAAAAAATGAGGCACTCTGTGGGGTCAAACGTCACACTTTACCTACCCTGACCTTTTTTGCTTTTTTGTAGGTTCTGATGTATATAGCATAGTATGTGTATTTGAATTAATGCAGTGCACATTGTGAAATACTACTTTTGTTAATTAATAGTGAATGTAGGTAATTGTGCTTCTTTAGAAGCTAGTAGTGCTTTTTTTTATTTGATTTGATAATGTGTGTGTTGTGTTTCTTTTTCTAGAAATGGGTCATAATACTACTCAATATGTACATATTCTAATTGAAGCTCTCAAAATCAGCTTTGCTGATACTTTCTGGTTCTGTGCAGATCCAGAAAAAGTATCAGTACCTACAGAAAAGCTCCTTTTGAAATCTTACTCCAATGACCGTTCAAAGCTAATTGATTTACAAAGGTAAGCTTTCTTCTCAGTTTTTAAAAAATCAGTCTTATTTTATTTGCTGAGGTCATGATCCAAATAGCTACCTTAGGCACTTGGGCATATCCACTGGAATTACTCATATTTTTCTTTAAACTTCTTGTTGCTATGTAATAATACTTTGCCTCCAGTTTCAAAAGATTGGGAAATGAAGAGGTCCTGCTGCTTGCATAATAAAAGCACAAACTATCATAGGCACACAGAAGGAGTTGCATTGTCCTTTGGACCATAGCTTATGAATTAATACCTACCTTACAGTGTTGTATTATCTAATACAAAGCATACATTGCACATATTTTCCATATGATATCATATTTACGTTGCTAAACAATAAATGATTAAGGGAAAACCTGCCCAAATTACAGAATGTTTGTGAGTTTTATGAGTGTGTGGAGCGTGTACTTATGGGGTGAGGGAGAAAAACTGAAGGAAATAAATATCTCTGATTAGCACACCCTGTTTAAAGCATAGCCTACAATAAAATATTGTGGTCAAACAGAAGTCCTTCTGTTCAGAGTTCCACTCATCAAGATATCACAGTAACTACCCTGTTTCTTCTTTTTCCTAACCAATACTTGACATTCTGTGTGAATTTTGTAGGCTGGAGCGGAGGTTGATTGTAAATTCTTTATTTTTTTTTTAAATTTCTATCCCACATTTCTTCCTAGAACTAGGGCTCAACACAGCTTACAAAATTAAAACAGACATTGATAAAACATCAGCAACAGTATAGATACAAACAAAAAAGTATTGTTAAATTATAATCATACTATGTAACTTTAAAAATGATTTATAATACAACACAAAAATGTAGTGCAATATAGCACAATATTACGAGTCCCTTCCATAAAAACAGTCAGTTAGTTCCCCAAAGCCTGGCTGGAATAGTAGTGATAACAACAGCAATACAATAACAACAACATCCCACCAAATAGTGTGCTGGATCTTGCTAATTGTTATGCTGGCATGCATCTGTGTTTTAATTTGGGTTTAATATTTTGATTGGTTAATTTCATTTTCACTTTTGTATTGTGTGGATTTTTAATATGTTTTTTAGTTTGTTGTAAGCCATTTTGAGTCCCGAACTAGGGAAAGGGTGGATAGAAATAAATGTAACAACAGCAACAACAACTATAAATATTTGCCTACTGCCTGTAGCATAAGCAAGAAGGGAGCCAATCTAGCTTCCCTAGGAAGGGAGTTCTAGAGCTTGGGAGCAGCCACCAAGAAGGCCCTCTCCAGTGTTCCTACTACATGTATATCTGAGGTTGGTGGGACAGAGAGAAGTGCTGCTTCGAGAATCTCAGGATCTAGTCAAGCTCTTGTGGAAGTGTGAGGTAGCACGAACCCAAGTCTTACAGGGTTTAGCATGTTCACCTGAGCGCACTGATATATACTCTCTTGTATTTTAGTGACTCCATTTTGGCTACAGGGTTGTTGGCACTCACTGCTTGAGGTTGCTATTGGAAAGAAAGCTTCCTGTTTAGAAATACTTATGAAATATGTTGCTGGAATGAGAAAAGGTCAGTGTAGCCTTTTCGAGACCCATTAGCAAGAGCTGTCAGGCACTGCAAAAGGCACTTAATTCTTGTATTCCAGTGTAACATTTTCTATGACATGCTTCTTTCTTGGAATCTTTTTTGAGACACATACACAACTGCTGCTCACCTTTAAAACTGGAACAAGCCTTTCATATGCACAAAATAAAGGAATTCAGTCAATTGTCAAACTGACCATCATGCCATCATCAGAGAGATAGATACTTGAATATTTTCCCCCCAGCCATAATATGAATAAAGATAACGGGCCTCGAAAACCCATGGGACCAGTGACTATGAAAGGCTGTAACTGGCAACATGTACAATTTAAAAAGTATCAGTGTGTTTTATCTTGCCGTAGTGTACTTTAGATAAAAATGTTTACTTAAACTTTCTGGCAGCCCTATGTTTGGTTTAACGTCAAAAGGTATACAATGGAAGTCTTTTTAATCTAGTGATTACCTAGTCATAATAAATGGTAAATTTTTAGACTTTATTCTTTCCTGTGTCATTTTTAAACCTTTTTCTTTTTGATGTCTTATTTCCTGTTTTTCAAACTGCATTAGCTGACCATACTGAGTTAGAGAGGAACTTCTAAAAGGCTCCTTTGGGGAGAAACTGCATGATCTCTGTTTTGCAAGTAAATCACTTGCGGGTGCTGCAGCATTCAAGGTTGTTGACAGCGAAATGACACAGTGCAATAATCAAGATTTTAAATGTTTGATTTTAAATGTTTTATTTTGAAATTAAACAAGCTCTGGGATCCTGAGCCAGAATGAGCATGGCCATTTCCACACTAGACTGTTGTAGTGCTATCGTTCCACTTTCAACATCCTATGGAATCCTGGGGTTTGCAGTTTAGGGAGGGGTCTTTGAGGCTCATTGCTTAACAGTACTCATTGCTTAAGCAGTTAAAGAGGCCTTAAGTCGAGCAGTAGTGACAGGGTTTGGTAGTTTCCTATGACCCAGAGTCTCCCATTTCTTAAACATCTATCCTAACCTCTCTGACATGTAAACTCATACTCTAGGGATCTTCCCACCTCCTCTCTTCCCACCCACTTATTCCCTCTGTCTTCTACCAAAAGTGAAACAAGATTAGTTCACTTGTAGCACTCATAGGAAGAGAGCCAATGTGGTGTGGTGGTTAAAGTCATAGAGTCACAGAATCATGGAGTTGGAAGAGACCACAGGAGCCATCCAGTCCAACCCACTGTCATGCAGGAACCCATATGAAAGCACTCCTGACAAATGGCCATCCACCTCTGCTTAAACACCTCCAAAGAAGGAGACTCCACCACACTCGGAGGCAGCATATCCTGCTGCTGAACAACTCTGACTGTCAGGAAGTTCTTCTTGAGGTTTAAGTGGAATCTCTTTTCCTGCAGTTTGAATCCATTGCTCCTTATCCTAGTCTCTGGAGCATCCCTTCAAATATTTAAACATGGCTATCATGTCCACTCTTAACTTTCTCTTCTACAGACTAAACATACCCAGCTCCCTAAGCTGCTCCTCATAGGGCATGGCTTCCAGACCCTTCATCACTTTGGTCGCCCTCTTATGGACCTGGAGACCAGGGTTCGATTCTTCACTCAGCTATAGAAACCCATTGATTAACTTTGGCCACATCAGACACTCTCAGCTCTGGAAGACCCATGATAGATTTGCCTTAGGGTTGCTTTAAATTGGAAATGATTGAAGGTACACAACAACAACCATAGCAACCCATTGGAAAGCCCTGTTATCTTTAGTACTTTCATTTCTTTCTTTAACCACTTGTATCTTTGCTCTTTAATCAGCATTGCTAGCTGCTGAGCAGATGCACTACCCATCAGAGGGACCCCACACCAGTTTTGTGCCCCATGTCGCCAAAGCACTATTAATTGCTCTTTCCTGCAATGGCACTTATTTGCAATACACTGCACTTTCAGCAACAAGGAATTTTTTGCAGCATGAAATCTGAGTGTTCCCAGTGCAGATCATATTCTGAGAAAGGATCTTGTGCCTGATTCTTCTTAAAATAAAGTACCTAACCTGAGTGCACTTTTTGAAATTTTCTGAATTTTTTCTGAATTTTTTAAGAGCGCAGCTAAATTGCCTACAAACACAGAGGTGTGTCTGACTCCACAACCACCCCCAAGCCTTTAAATATGGGCTCGTGCTGCTGAAATGGCAAGATTAAGTCATGCAGTGCCATTTCTGATGCACTACTACTACACAAGTACAACTTGTGGGAAATGCATGGGACAAATAATAGATACAAAAATGCAGAGTTTGAAGAAGGTTTCATGGAAATTGAGGGCAGCAGCACATATCCTGTATGCTAGCAAGTGCACTTATTAGGAATTTTAACTGTGGTTGGGAAGAGGGAGCTAAAGAGACAGAATCTTGAGATTGGAGGCAATAAGTCATTGACATTTATTAGATTTAAACCATTATTATGAACAAAGTTTATGAACTATGATTGTGAAATCAGAAAGCCTGGTTTGAACTCCCCTCTTAAAAGTTGTTGGGTTGTTGATTTTTTTTTCCAGAGCAACTACCAAATATGATCGTGGAAATCCTTTCCCAGTTGGAAGTGACACTGTTTACTTTACAGTGGTGGATGCCCAAGGCAATGCCTGTTCTTTCATTAACAGCAACTATTTGGGATTTGGCACAGGGCTGGTACCAGAAGGCTGTGGATTTTCATTACAAGTGAGAAAACACAGTGTGCATTTCTACATGTATGTGGAGGGCTGGCCAAAGATGTTTTTGCTGTCTGAAGGTGAAGGATAAGATAATACTCTACTCCTTGCCAAACTGTGTACAGAAGCCAAATAAAGAGCAGTAGAATCTTAATTTAATGCTCATGGCAGGATGGGTGAATTGGACAATAGTATGCTAGCTCAGAGGGAAGCAACAACTGGGGGCTCCAGTGTCAGTACAGGAGTGAAATCCATGCCTGTCTGAGGGGACAAGGGGACTGGGAAAACTTCACAGAATGGACGAGAGATGCTGACAAGGCAGATCAATCCTGTGAGCTGATGGTCCTGTCCCCAAATTTATATCTAGCGCTATACAGTGTTATATTGGTAGTCCATGTCTTGACTGGTATTTAAATTTTATTCATATTAAATCACATCAGGTCATGGAAAATTCTAGGTAAATTCTTATTAAATATAGAAAATGTGGGCCCATGTTTCTGCACTGCAGGATGATTTGTAAAGGTCCTTGTTTAGGAGTTAACTTCACTCTTGCGTATGTCCTCCACCTCCCCACACCCCGCACACATGGCACTGCTCTGCAGGACACTGGCTGGGAGGCAAGGACAGTAATTAATTAACATCAAACTATGCACCATTGTCAAGACAGCTAGCAGTAATATTTATACATACAAGAAATATTAAAAAGAACCAAGAGCAGCATGTGCAAATACAGATGTTCTTGTAATTTTTCTTTTAAAAAGCTTGTTATCATTTAAAACCTCAAGAGAACAGAATTGCTTAAAAAAAGAACAAGAGAATTCTACAGTACAGGTGCCACCATATTGTGGCATAGCTTCAGAAAGTTATTTTTTGGGATCAGCACCCCCAGAATCTGCTGGCCAGCATGGACTGCTGCATCTCAGATGGGTTGGAAGAAACTATGGCAAAGTAAACTAACTGGAGAGGGTTCTTCTGTCCAGTTGATCTGTGGTGTGTAAAACGGGAGCAAAGCTTTGGAATTTCCCATCCTCAGACTAACTTAAACTCTGTAATAGAGAAATGACAGATGGAGAAGGATTGATTTTGCTACTGTCCATCACTCCTTCTCCGGTCTAAATTTCTTTGATCCATAAATGTCTTAGTGAATCATTCTAAGGCTGTTCATTTGCTGATGATTTAGCTTTGTTGGTGGGTTTGTTTTGTGGATTCTTAGTGTTGAGTAAATATATAAGTAATTAGTAAATTACCAATTCAGCTCTGCGAGTATTGAGGCTTTGCTGTTCTTTGCATTTACTGGTTTTCAGAACAGAGGAGCCAATTTTTCACTACAGACTGATCATCCAAACTGCCTGGCACCCAGGAAACGGCCATATCACACAATTATACCTGCTCTAGCTACAGCTGCAGATTCAGGGGAGCTCCTGTGCTCCTTTGGAGTAATGGGTGGATTCATGCAGCCTCAAGGACATGTACAGGTGAGCCTGTGGCCGTTAGTGGAAGGATTTTTTCCCTTCTTTCTCACGCTGTCATTTGCAAACCCTCCACAAGATTCCCTGAAGTCCAAATGTTGGGCCACATACACTCAACCAGTTTTTTCCTGTCCTCAAGTCCTGCAGAAACCCCCAGATCCAAATTTAAATTTTGATTTCGCAGTTTAAAAACAATCGGCAAAACATTGCTTGACAATCCCAGGCAGTTGAAGAAAAATAAAGAAAAGAAGAAGTTTGGCAGTTTGGCCTTGTTCATAGCCATGGTTTCCCTAACCACTTGAAAACTTTTAGCGGCTGGGAAACAATTGAAAATAATTTAAAACCAGATGTGGCTTCACTTCTATATTGCTGAATATGTGGCAGTACAACCTGCAGAGTGGGCATGTGTATGAAAATTGGCCCATACCACAGTTGCTTACTTTGGTATGTGTTTTTCATCTATACTTTTGCGATGCAATATGTATTACCAGTATCTGAATGGGGACTACAGTCAAGAAATCAGAAGGAAGGTTAGGATGTGGAGAAGGCTGCTATGAAGGAATTTAGGCAAGATCCTGAAGTGTAAAGATAGATCACTGAATATTAAAGTCAGGATTACCCAGGCCATTGTATTTCTGATTTTTATGTATGGTTGTAAAAGCTAGACAGTGAAGAAAGCTAATAGGAAGAAAATCAACTCATTTGAAATATGGTTCTAGAGAAGAGTTCTGTGGATTCTATGGATTGCTAAAAAGATAAATAATGAGAGCAAGTCAACCCTGAGCTCTCCTTAGAAGCCAAGATAATGAAACTGAGACTGTCATACTTGGGGCATATTATGAGAAGACCTGACTCACTAGAAAGGAGAATGATGCTTGGCAAGGCAGAAGACAGTAGGAAAAGAGAAAGACCACATTACAGGTGGATAGACTCAATCAAGGAAGCCACAGCCCTGCAGTTGCAGGACCTGAGCAGGAAAATTGATAACAGGGTGTCTTGAAGATCTCTGATTCACAGGGTGGCCATAGGTTGAAGTCAATTTGATGGCAGTTAACAACAATAATTGAAGAAACAGCAACAAATGATCAGCAAAAATATTTTTGTACAATTATTTGTACGATCATTTTGTTGTATTCCACACAGAAGCGAGCAGCATCCAAAGCCTCTTGGGGATTCATCCCAAATTCCAACATGTTCAATAGTACAAAATATTTTCGTACATATGCCTACTTCATCCACAAGAGTGGTATGAATCACTAGATTTATAGCAGGAAAGAAGAGACACTTGATTTAAAGCACTTGTTCTTTTAATGCCAATAATGAGCAGTATCACTGCTTGTTTTGGCCCCTCCTTAATGTTGATACTTGGTTTCAATTACTCAGTCCACACCATCTCCTTGACCTTTCTTGTTTAGTTCAGCTGTCAAAACAGATATTTTAACTGTGGCTTGGCTGCCAACATATTTATCTCTTGTATATAATGACCTTGGTCTTAATTATGCTTTATGATATATGCTGAATGAATTCACAAGAGAATTAATGCATTGGTTGGTTTTCTGTTATCAGGTGACTATATTGTCTAATCTAACACTTGTGATTCAAAGTGATGTTCCCTGTTACCTACATCATTTTCTTTAGTGTAATGAAGCCAAGGGTTACTTATTTTCAGTTGTTTAAGTCATTTGTTTTTGTTTGTAAATAATATTTTAAAAAATTTATTTATTCCATTTTTAAACTGCCTAGTGACCAGATCCTCTAGGCCAGTGATATTCAAAGTGGTGGTCTATGGACCAACACTGGACCATAAGCCATCAACTAGTAATGTGTAGTAAATCTTTCCTTCACCAATCACCACCACTAAATGTGCTTCCAAAATTGCTGGGTGATGAAAGGTCTTTCCTGGAGCCAGAAAGATCATAATCTAAATGCCATGTCAGCCTTTTTTCAGGAGGGCATTCCATGGATGAGTTGCCATAACTGAAAACACATTCATGTAACCACAACACTCACATCATTTGATCAGGCCAAACAGGCCACCTAGAGAAGGCATCAGATGTATACTTTAGGGACCATCTAAGTCAGTGGTTCTCAACGTGTGGGTCCCCAGATGTTTGTGGACTTCAGCTCCCAGAAGCCCCAGCCACTATGGCCAATGCTCAGGGCTTCTGGGAGCTGAAGTCCACAAACATCTGGGGACCCACAGGTTGAGAACCACTGATCTAAGTAAATATTTAAGTGGGAAACAGCTCTCTCACTGAAGGTGCTAACCACGCAGTATGGTTGCAATAAATCCTAGTATCTTTCACCTTAATTAACATTTTGTAATTGTACCTAAAATTGCTATGAAGACATTTTAAAACTTTTCTTTGACTAAGTTGCTGCCACTATGTGAACTCCCAATGTTACACTAAATTTATGAAACAGAGTTTCCTCAGCTTGCTCTTTTTTTAAGAAAACCCATTCCATGTTTTCATTTACTTATATAGGTACTATTGAACATGTTGGAATTTGGGATGAATCCCCAAGAGGTTTTGGATGCTGCTCGCTTCTGTGTGGAATACAACAAAAAAGGTGAGATTTTTGAAATGAACCTAATGGGCCTACAGACACAATTCAACCTCATTTTATCTGAACTAGAGAAAGGTAAAGCATACAGTTTGTCAAATACTGGATTACCCAGGAGTGTTGATTATGCCAACATAGTTCTACAAATGCAGAGGGCTTTCTGCTAATTGGAAAGATTTAATAACCCATGCTTGGATAATGATTTTATTGTGATTGCCTTCAATCATTCTCTTCTTCAGTTAAACCAGAAGTGCTCTTAATTTCATAGGCATACATGCTCCAACATTCTGCTGAACTTTTGAAATGAAAACTATGACTCCATCTTCACTATTCTGTCTTTTTATGTTCAGTTGCTTATCTTTTCTTTTTATTCAATTGTCTATTCTGTTTTTGTTTTTGTTTTGTTTTGCTGGTGTCCTGGGGTATATTGATTTTGAAATATGTACACAGAGAGAGAGAGAGAAAGTGAGAGATAGATGCAACAAGTAATTGATGTCAAGCTGATGGATTCATTCACACACACACACACACACACACACACACACACACACCACACCCTCAAAACAAAGACTTGTTTTTAGTATTCCAGTATTTGGGTATTTCGCCCCAAGTAGACAAGCTAAAGACACAATCTGCCTTTTGATGGAAAAAAAAAAAAGATTTGTGAGGAATTGGTATCTCTTTAACTGGTATTTCTTTAATTACATAAGAGTAGCCATGGTTGTCTATTACAATAACTTCAACCAAGACAAGAATCCTACTGTTATTCCCAACTGGAGTAACCCCACTGAATAAATGGGATTTATGTATGTTGACTCTGCTATAGTTGAGACTATCAGTAGGATTCAGCCCAAAGAGTCTCATGGGACCTTCAGACTAAATTGCTTATTGTGGCATGATTTTCAGTAGACTCACACCTCAAACAAGTGGGTAGTCTTTAAGTCACCACAGAATTCTGTTGCTTTGTTGTAGGAGACTACTATGATTTTGCTGTAAGACAGTGGTTTTCAAACTTTGGTTTTCTAAGCATTTTTTACTTTATTTCCCAGAATTACTGATCCAGAATGTGATAATCTGGTTGAAAGTGCTAGAAACATAACATTTGGCCATACTTGCTGGGGCTCCAAAACATCTGGAGAATCAAGAGTTGATAACTGTTGCTGCAAGGGATTTGCATCAAAAGTGGGAATTGTGTAGCCCTGCAGAAGTGACTGAACTGTAACTCTAGCCAGCATGGCCAATTATGAGGAAAGCTAGGACATTTAAGACCCACACAATTTCATCTTACATAACCAAAAACTACAGAAGCTCATCTTAATATACATTATTTGTGTATTTTTTTTTATTTAATGTCCTGTCTTTCTCCCAGGATGGAACTCAAGGCGGCTTTAAAGTGCCATAGGTTCCCCTGTTGTATTTGCCTCTTTTCATGTACTCATTGAGTTGGAAGCTACCAAGTTTGATTGTCAGCTTCAACCTGCTGCTCTAAGATAGGTTATGATACAGTGCAATCCTATATATGTTTACTAGGAAGTAAGGATGGCAAGGATATTCAAAAAGATTTGAAAAATGGTTCAAAAAACCCCATGTTGTTTGAGAGTTGAGAAACTCTGATTATAAGAATCCTGGACTGATGAGAATTTTTGCAGTTCAGGATTTATTCTGTGTAAAACTTATACATAGTTGTTTCTACAGAAGACAACATTTTCTGTGCAGAAAACAGCCTTTTCTGTACAGAAATAATATTCCATGCAGAAATATTATTCCTTGTAAAGTCGAAGGCTTTCACAGCCAGAATCTATGGGTTGTGGTGGGTTTTTCTACAGAATACTACTAGAACACGGCCTCATAGCCCGAAAAACCCACAACAATCCAATATTATTCCTGCCCAGAAAATTCTGTTTCCTGTGCAGAAAATGCTGTAATAAGGATTTATTTTGTTCAAAATTGGTATGTATTTGATTTGCATAGAAAATATTTTCTGCATAGGAAATGCTTTTTCTGCACAGGAAATAATATTTCTGCACAGGAAACAATATTACTTTCTGTGTGGAAGAGGTGGTTTTCTGTGCAGAAAATGCTGTTTTCTGTGCGTAAGAACTGTGCAGAATAAATCTTGAATGTGAATAGACTTTGAAAACGGCATGATTTTTGAAGATACTCTCAGAGTAGGAAGAACATTGCTAAAATTACTTGTTGCTTACTTTGAGAAGAATTACACCCTACTAAGAAGTAAGTTACTATGGTCAGTACAACTTACTCTCATAAATAACTGCATAGGATAGTATCATTAAGGCAGAGATGGGCAGTTGATGATGTTGGATTTTAGTTTCCAGTATCCCTTATCATAGTTTCATTAAGGGAAAAGCAACAGGCAGAGTCACTTCTCATCACTATTCAACCCTGCCCCAGCTTGAAAACAGCCTGACACTTTATTCTTAATGTATTATTTCCAAGCTCTGGGCCTGACTTTCCAAACATGTGAATGTGCCAGTGTGTGAAAGTTTGAAGAACTGGCATGTAAGACATATTCACTATTCATACTTCCTTATTCAGGCAAATGAGTGAACAGAGTTTCCTTCTGGCTTAGAACCATTTCGTAATAGAGATAGAAAGCAGTTCTATCCCTCTTAACAACTATTTAAAGTATTTGAATTATGTTAGCATTAACACACACACACACACACACACACACACACACACCCATATATAAGTGACAGTTGAAATCATTCTGTAGTCTTCCAGCTTTGCAGTATGCCCAGCAGTGGCACATTCTTTCCTCTCCTCCATTCCCAGGACAGTACAGGGGTGGGAACACTGGGGCTGCTGCTGAGTTGGACCCTATAGATAACTACTTTTCTCAGGCAACAACTTTAAAGTGTACACTGTACTATTTTCAGTTGACTGTGTGCATGGTTGTCCTGTTGAAATGGGTGGGAATATTCTATTTACCTCCAGTGGAATCATGATTAAAAAATAATCCCTTTGTTCCAAAGTGGGCAGTGCACAGTTCTCCCTGCACATTTGCGTGTTTGACATTTGCAAATTTGATTATTCATGAGCCATGTGCCTCCCTCCCATTCTCCTCTTCCCATTCCCCTGAATTTTGCCCCAGTGCAAAGAATAGAAGGGAATGGGGGATTGCAGAAAGCTTGTGCGACCCTTCCATCCCTGCCGCTGGACTTTCCTTCTTCCCCTTCCTGTGCAAAATGGAAGGGAAGGAGTAGGGTGAGAGAAAGCTCATGTGAGCTTTCTTTTCCTTCTTCCAGAGCTCTCTCCTTTCCCTTCCCAAGCAAAATGGAAGGCAAAGGAGTGGGGGAAAGCTCACACGAGCTTTCTTTCCTCCACTCTGGAGCTCCCTCCTTTCCCTTCCCAGGCAAAAAGGAAGGGAAAGGGAGGTGGGGAAAAGCTCAGCAAGACTTCCTTTCCTCTCCCTGGAGCTCCCCCTGCCATTCCTATGCATTTTGTCCTGGTGTGGAGAACTTATGCTGAGGCAAAAGAGACAGGAATTGCACAAAGCTTGCATGAGTTCTCAGCACTAGGCAAATGCATAGGAACTCCAGAGGGAGAAAAGACTACTGATGTGCGTCTTCCCCCACCCCTCCATTTCCTTCCTGTTTGCATGGGTATGAGAAGCGGGGTAGCCCTGGAAGGGAAAGCAAGGGGAAATGGGAGAATTCATGGTTTTTCCACTTTTGCAAGAGTTCTGCACCATGAAGCCTCGCCAAAGTGGAGGGACACCTGTAATTGAGTTTAGCTCAGTGGCCAGAATTCAGGTAGGGGCATCTGCATGTGTAAGCACCCCGTAGGCATGTGAATGTAGTTTTTCAGGTGCTGCGAAGTTTGGTATTCTCTTCTTCTCTGCACAGCACCCTGCCCCCTCTTCCCCACTTACTGAAAAGCCCCAGAGCTGTGTCACATGGATATTCCACGCTTCAAGGTGAGCAAACAGGATTGGACAAGCCTCTGGCAAGTCACTCCTCTTCAGCCAGATGTGCAATGATTACAGGCCTCCAGAGGACCCCTGCAGATCTTATGCTTATGTCATCATCATGCATTCAGCTATGGGGAGGTATAGTCAGATCTTTTCTGGGCTTGCTTGCTCACCTAGGAGGACAGAATGTCCATGTGAGGTGGTTTCAGAACTGTATAGCAGAATCGTAGAGTTGGAAGAGACCACAACAGCAGGTAGTGTTCTAAATGTGGTCTAGATGCTCATGCGGATATTTATGTAAGCTGACGGGGTGTTGAGCTGAGGCTGGTATTTTGTATCTTAGCAGTAGGCACAGTACAGTCTTCCAGACAATGTTGAACTGCAGCTCCCAGCATTCCTCAGGATTTGTAACACCAGCTAGGGCTGATAGGAACTGTAATCAAATAACATCTGGAGGGATGGACTTTACTTTCCACTTGTTTTAATTCCATTCTTAGATTTTTGGGCCAGATAATATTTATGAACAAGTTGGTCATTCTTACTGTATTGTGTAATATCGAGTTACATTCTTGAATATTCTTTTTCCAAGCAGTAGATGCATGGTGTGTGTCCCTGGAAGAAGGTATCTTTCAGAATATTGCAGAAGAATTGAGAGCCATGGGTCATACTGTCATATCACCTGTAACTGGGCACAGCCGAAGCATGTTTGGACGAGGCCAGATCATCACTAAAGGAGACTGGTGGAGGAAGAAAGCACTGTCTTCTAGCAATGTGTTTTGGGCTGGGTCTGATCCTCGAGCTGATGGTTGCGCATTGGGGTACTAGCGTTGAGGAAATCACTAAAAATTGAATTCCAAGATCATGGTATACTAGAAAAATGAGTCTAAATCTGTTTAAATCATAGCTTCATGGTATTGACTATGCTGCATGAGTGGTTCTGGGATTCCACAGTCTAAAAATTAATTTTTCCAAGCTCTGAATACAGCATATATTTTGCACGAAGAGGTCGTGGTTTCAGTCTCAGGTATCACTCACTACCTGTGACCTGAGAGTGCAATTTAGTTATCCATCAGATCATACCACGATTGGGCAAAATGCAGGCCTGCAGATTTTGCGGGATGCCACTCTCACATCTCCATAGCCAGCATAGCCAATTATAAGAAATGCTGGGAGCTGAGGGATTTATTTTTCTTACCCCAGTACCACGTTGGACACAATACATTTGGCAAACTCAATACATTTGGCAGACTCAACATAAAGCAACTTCTTACATCCTTAAACAGCAATTTTTTAAGGATTTCTGTTTGTTTCCTTACAGTGCTGCAGATTTTGCCTTCATTACAGATATAAAACGGTGGCTGTTCTAGTCATGACTCCAGAACCACAGTTGGACAATGCCATTCTTAGAGGGACTAAAAATGGCACAACAACTTTTGAATTCCCTAGAGAATGTAGGAAGAAACAAAACAGTCCAAAAATTAAGCCAGATATTGCAATCTGCACTTCAGCTTTGTCCCAAGATGGAAATTTCAGGTTGAATGAATCAGTAGTAAGGAACTATTGTCAGGTTATATTCAGTAATCTCAGGGGTGGTCAGAGGCTTCCATGTCAGTGGTACAATAAATCCACTTTGGATTTTATTCCATACCTCAAAGGAGCTATCCAAGGTTCTGAATCCATTTTGGAGGTTCAGCACCTTGAATAGTGTACTTAAAATCTGGAATAAAACTCACAGCAGATTCACTGCACCATTGGCATGGAAACTTCTGGCTGCCCCTCTTGGCCATGAACAATCTGGGATGGATAATCAGTGGCCACTTTCCATTTCTGAGTACACAAGGGGGACTATAACTCTTAGACAAGATACCAGATTGCCAAATCAGCAAAGAGCAGAAGCAGAGGTTAAATATGCAGACATCTAATAGCCAACGGAGAAATGCCATTCCATACCAATTACTAATATTGGCTTGTCACTTCTTCCCTAACTGTTAATTTTTTCTAGGAAACCCCTGTACAGCATGAACATATATTGTGTGTATTGAATTTTGTGACAGCATTGGTATTATACTATTACTATTATACTATTATGCAGCAATGCATTTTTTAATTTTTAATTTTCTTTTCTAATTAGTGCCCAATTAGGCAGAGAATAAATCTAGGAAAAGTCTTTTTGTATTACTTAGTCCTCATTTCCTAATATAACACTTCAGAAATGAGTTTTATGGCATGTCCTGGGGTGTTGGAAGCAGAGAGGCATCAACACTTGTATGTCGTGATTAGGGAGAAGAGATTCTAGAGAGCACGCCTGCCTGTTGGTTTCACTTCTCTATTTCTTTGATCTACGTACTCCAACCTTTTTGTTTCCTTCCTACCTGGCGAGGCCACTTCCCCCTTCTTTAAAAGTTAGCCCTTTGACTCCCTTTGCCTGGAAGGAGAGCATCCATAAAGTTTTTGCTCAGGATGGCTTACAAGCACACCTGAGAGCCATACTTAGGGACTCTTCTATTGAAATTTAGGTACATCTTCTTTTATTTACCTCCTTTTCTATCCCAAGATGGATTTCCTGAAACGATAAATGTAAGTTTTCCTTTTTTTTTTACTTACAAGAGCACCCTGAGTATTTTATCCTACCACAAGTTCATATTACACTGGCTGCACTGTAGTTTGCTTGATACTTTTGTTCTGTGCCTTCAAGTCATTTCTGACTTATGGGTACCAAGTATTGCTACACTGGGATGATTTATTTTTTTATAAAGAACTTCCTGTATTAATGGGATTATATGTATCTGGAGATTATTTTGATAAGTACTCAGTTGCCCTGGTCTCCAGTTGCTTACCAGCAGGAACACAGCTTAAATATCCACATTCTAGTTAGTAGGATTCAACAACTAGTTTTTGTCACCATGGATGCATGTGTCTTTGATTTTAAAACAGAAGCTCCCCAAAATCTATGGCAAAGCTTTTGCTTTCTTTACCTCAGGGGAGTTTCCAAAGTAGCATGCATTATAGCAGAAGAGTCTACTACTAAAAGGGGAAGAAATTCAAAAGTATCCACTGGGTATGTACAAGTTGCTTGCCAGATCCCACTTTTTGCATGTATTTATAATATATATTCCATATTAGATTGTCATCTATTACAGTTATGCCATTATACATGAAGGATGATGATAAATTATATTTTTGGCTTGAATTCTAACTTCTCTTTTGTGAACAGAAGTACATAGGTGCTGGATATTATCATATGTGCTGAATTTATGGATGCTTTAGGTTTAATTACGTATTTTAACTGTGTTAATTCTTACATGAACCTTTAATTTGTATTTTAACTTTTGCATTCTGTGATCTTTAACTATTTTTTTTTTACTTATTGTAAGCCACTTTGAGTCCCTACTAATAATGTGGTGTAAAATGCCATAGTATTTCTGTTTTCTATATAAGATTGTGAAAGTTGGACAGTGAAGAAAACTGATAGGAGAATAAACTCATTTTAAATCTGGTGCTGGATAATTCTACAGATAGTATGGACTACCAGAAAGACAAATAAATGGTCCCTATAGCAAATCAAGCCTGAACTCTCAATAGAAACCAAACTGACCAAACTGAGGCTATCATACACTGGGCATATCATGAAATGAGCTGACTCATTAGAAAAGATGATCATGCCTGGTAAAGTGGAAGGCAATAGGAAAAGAGTAAGAAAAGATGGAATTACATGGAAAGATGTAATCAAGAAAGTCATGAACCTGAGTTTATAGGGAATGAGCAGGGCTGTTGATGACAGAGTGTCTTGGTAGGGACACCATAAATCGAGCTGGCCTGACAACAATAACAAATAGTTATTTGTCCAAGTGAATTGGTAAGTCACAGTTAAATGGCAGCCTGATGAATTCTGTTCCCATAACAACCTGCGTCACAGTGTTCAAGATTGACAAGCCAAAGATGGAATCTTTGATATGATGCTATTGTTACCAAAATAGATTGTCATTCCATGGTGGCTACAGCAACTATTCAGATTAATGGCTGAAATCTTAAGGAATGTAAATATAAACTCGAGGTCTCTAGTGAAGCACATCCTGCTATTCCAACAGGGACATCCATAGAGAATAAAACATAAGAAATAAAAACATATATAAGAAACTTGATAGCAAGTAGCATGATAGCATAAAAGAAACGTGATAGCAATATTCTACAAAAAAAAATTGTTCTCTTTCAAGCATATAAGTTTCCTAAATTAATCTTTCCCAAGATTGACCGACTGATCACTTGATGCTAGAGAAAAATAGCTGCCCTGCAGATTTGGGGGTGAACTTTTTAACGGCAATTATGAGATAAAACTGGCAGAAAAGAGACTGAGCAGACCATGGAGAGAATAATCCAAAAGTTCCAGCTAAAGAAAACAGTGACCAAATCCCCTCACATAGCATTCATCTGAAGCAACTGTCCAACCCAGCAGACAAACCACAAATGAGAGGTTGTAATATCTCTATAGTGAATTACTGATTTGTTGACTCATCACCCTTCTTTAAAAAAAAATCTTGAGAGTTGTCTTATTACCAGACTCAACTGCATACAAAATGCTTTTATTAAAAGCATACATTCAGAAATATTTAATTAATTAATGTCCCATCTTTCTCCCAATAGGGGCTCCAAGGTGGCTCACAATGTAAGTTAAAACAAAACACAGATAAAACAATGGATAATACAAAAGTTAACAAACAATCATATTAAAAACATGATTTAAAACAGTTTAATGAGGCAGTTAAAGTATAGTAATAATGAAAAAATATAGATCAGCTTGTTACCCTGTTAGCTGGGGGTCCCGGGAGGGGCGCCCAAATAACCAAAACATCACAGCGCAAAGATGGGAGAATTAACTGGAGCACTTGCTTTAAGCTAATGAGAGGCAGGGGATCTTAGCGGGGATCTTGTAACCCCATGTCTACAGGGTCAGGTCAGTTAAGCAGTCAGACAGTTTTAAAATAGTAAAAATGACAGTTTTAAAATAGTAAAAAAACAACAACAGACAAACACTTAAGATAACACAGCCACACAGCTAACTAGGAAATAAGAAATAAGAGTTTTCGGGGGAAATGGGTGATACGACACCTTTCTCGTAGTCCAGAAGAAGTTGCAGAGGAAGAGAAGAAGCTCAGCGTGGTTCGTTGAGGGGAGCTTGCCGGGCAAAGCAGCAGCAGGGTGGTCTGGAACTCGGGAGCGATCCGAGGTTGCTGCAGTCTCAGCTACTGGAGCTGAGGGGAAGGCTCACTCAGGCAAAGTGGCAGCAAGGCTTGATGGAAGTTCAGAGCGATCTGAGGAAGGTCTTGGACTCTGGGGGTTTTATAGGGTGAATTGGGACTGCAGGCTGTGCCTTACTCGGGGAAAACAATGAGTTTTGGGTGCGAGACAATGTCTCAGAAAGGTCACAATTTAGCATGATTGAGTTGAGTCCGAACTGACAAAGAGGTAGACTGTATGCAAATGCTCAGTGCTTGGCCTTTAAGCTTCTAGCTTGCCAAGTTACCTGCTCAGGGCAGAGAGTCTTTTGTAAACAGCGTGCATACATAATGAGGGTGTTTGCAGAGAGGTCTCCTAAAGCGATGATCTGGCTATTTCTGGCCTGCCGGTATTGTCTTGGGATATCGCAGCGTTTGATGGCCGAGCCTAGTTCTGGGCTTGTCCAGGGGCCTCTCAAACATGTGGAGAGGGATGGTGGAAGAGAGCCAAATTATTGATATCAAAATTATATCTTTATGCTATCTCCGGGTAGGCCTAGGCTGCAGTAACAACCTCAATTAAATGACATCATACAAAGTAAAATATAATCTTTAAGAGTTTCCTTTTAAACCAAGTACTTTCAAATGATGTTAAATGTTATCTATTTTTTTTCTGCTATCTGCTTAAAAGATATTTTAAAAAACTCTTCAGGCTGTGCTCACATGTATTCATTTGATTAGTACATTGGGTTAGAATTTGTGGTTCAGAAATTTCTGAAGTTTGATTCTAAGTAAGTATGTACAGGTTTATGATTTTATGCAATATGACATTATGTATGTTTGTGCTGTTGTTACTGTGGTGTATAGTCCGAGCCCGAGGTCTATCAAATATAATTTGATATCAAAAGATTGGCCATTCCAAACTGCTCCCCTCCATGTGCTTGCGAGGTCCCCAGACAAGCATGCTCACGGACACGGCCAAACAGGCTGAAAAATACAGGACAATTCCAGGCAGGCCAGTAATTTTCCGGCATGCAGCTTCAGGAGACCTCCAGGCAAGTACACTTTAAACCTAAATTACGTATGCACCAAGCATACAAAAGATTCTCTGCCCCGAACAGGCAGCTTGACGAGATTAGTGCTGCTGACTACTCAACACTCTCTATTTGCATACTGTCTGCACTATTGACAACTCTGTCAAAATCCAATCATTCAAAGTACTGACCTTTCAGAGGCTTTGTCTCCACCCCGAAACCCATTGTTTTCCCCGGGAATGGACTACCCTACAGGCACCTTTCTCCCTATAAGAACCCCTGGTTTTGAGCGCTTCTTCGGATCGCTCTTGGCTTCCATCCCGCCTTGCTGCCACTCCGTTTGCCGAACCTTCCCCTCAGCTTCCACGTGTTGAGAATCTCCGCTCCAACTGACTTTCTTCTGGCTACCCGGACTACAGGATCAGGTGTAGTATTCCTCTTGAAAAATCCTTCTCAAAATCCCCTATCAAATTTCCTTCCTTTACTTTCTTAGGTCTGTGTGAGTGAGTACGTAAGTGCATGATGACTGTCTTTTAAATAAAGAAAACAATTCTAATTTACTTTTGTTTGGTTTTTGACTGGGCCTGACCCCGTAGACATTGGGTTTAAGATCTTGCTAAGTTGCCCTGCCTCTTGTATTGCTACAGCTTGTTTTCTGGATAATTCCCATTCCCCATTATTTGGAGCACATTGAGGTGTCCCCCACTGGACCCCAGAAATCAGGGTAACACTGTCCTTCCGTAATTTTATACATCCTCCTGAAGAATACATTAAGATTACACATAAGCTGAAGTGTTTTGGGCTTTTCTACCAAAAAAAAAATGCACCTATATGTAGTGTATGTATGGGGAAGAAAGAGTTAGAGTAGCTTTCTGAATATAGTTGGTATGGAAACCACAGGAGTGCTCTAAAGAAGTATAGGACTCGCATCTAGAGGTTCCCACTCTGTAAAGGAGATCTCCTTTATGAAGGAGATTGAAAAGACAATTGGATTTCATATCCTGCCGTTACTATTTCTGTAACTTTTCAGATCTTGATTAAATTTCCTTCCCTGTTTATGCAGCACGATCTGCTTGTGGAAAGATACACTCAGGATGAGATAGTCACTAGGGATTTTTATATCAAACCAAATGCCCAATAACTTCTTAAAGGGCCCATATGCAATCTGAACCTATCATGGAATATATGGAAGTTAATTTCAGTTGATGTATGTTCATGCCCAAATATGTATTAATGGTGCTGTAGCCCGAAAGTCCAGAGGCTAAAAACAGTGGTTTTACAGGAGTTAACAAAGGTTGAAGGTGAGTGCATCTGGTTTATAGAGGATTAGGCATTGCTACTTTATGAGCTTCTTTACACGTAATGTATTAGCTTCTGTTTTGTTTCTATTTATGCCTGCTGGAGCAATTATATTTCCCAGTCACTATAAACTGCCAGCAACTCAGTCTTGTCATTTTCCTATTTGTATATAAATGCTTACAGTGCCTGACTCTGGTAGTGTGAAGTACAATGATGGAATAATTTGTTTATTGCTGAACCAAGCATATTTAGTGCCATGCCCTTTTAGATATTTGGTGTCGTGCATCTTCTCCAAGTGAGGTAGCTGCCTATTCATAGCTCAGCAATCACTATAATGACTTCTGCTTAGCTTTTTGACCTCTATCGTATCCTGGCAATGATTTCAAAAGCTTTGTAGCCAAGTGGATGTTTCCCATTATAAGTTGGCTGTGCTCTCAGTTCTCCAATAACTAACTTGTGCTCTACCTAGGCCTGTACAGATTCCCATCCATATGGTTTAGCTGAGGATTGCTGCTACCACCAGTTGCTGTCTAGTTTTCTCTCCTTTTTACATGTTATTTTTGAGAGTGCTGCATTATTTATATAGATAAATAATGTGGCCCCAAGACTGATTATGCAGCTTTCAAACCATCACCACTTAACAATCCCTTTTGTGATCCTCACAGGGTGAATTGCTTCTGTTTCACCAGATGTAGCTCTAATAACAGAGCTCTAGCTTTATAGTTTCATCTGATGATCTGAGCTCTGAAAATCCACTTTAGAAAACAGGTAACTGCACCAGTCAAAGGACCTGTGAGGTGCTGAAGTGTGGGGCACTGAACTATGACATCTTCAGCCTCTTCTTGCCAATGAGGCACAGTGTGAAAAGCAGCACATAGACCCCTGCACTGGATCTTGCCAACGTGAAGGGGCTGGAACACTTCATTGGTCTGCACTCCACTTTCCAATGCCTCAAAACTCCTTTGGTTGATGTGGTTTTCTGGCTTCCAAGGTGGATTTTGGGGGCTCTGGTGCCATGGCTGTAAATGCAAATTGCAATATTAACATTGTCGTAAGTCTGACACAAAACAGGATACCAGCTGAGTGGTAAAGCCAATGAATTCATTTTCTTCTTCCCAATTATCCATATTAATGAATAAAATTTTAAACTCAACATTGCCCCCTCTGGTCATATTTTTGGGGACCAGCTTCTGTTAGCATATAGTATCCACTACTGGGTAAAGAGTGCTTTTTCAGAATGAAATTTTTTTTTTTTCATTCTCTTAATCTCAGAAACTAACCCAATAAAACAGTGGTTCTTAACCTTTACTGGGGACCCCCTGTAAATAAGGAAGATTCCTGCTTTTCGCAACTACTGTATAATTTATTTATAGGAGGCATAAGAGATTTGAAGAAAAATCCAGCCACTGAAGAAGACTGTTACGTCAAAATGCGTTTGGCTATTTAGGCTATTCAGGTGCCATATCAACCAACAAGAATCATCAAGTTTTTTTCCTCCTTTCAGGAGATGTTTCACTAGTATTTTACAAGCATTGGATTATCCACAGGACTATGGCTATTTGACCATACTTATGGACTACCAACCCTGAGTAGCCAACACTGTTCTGCCCATTGGAAATTGCTATGTAATGTCTTTATGATTCATTGCATCAGCCCTCCCTGTAGAAATCATAAGGTTTGTCTCTATGTAATTTCTGTATGTCTATTTTGGTTTTAAATATTTAATTATTGATGACTCTATATATAGTTCACCAAGTGAACAGTGACTGTATAAAATTTATCTTAGACAACAATTTTTAGATATAAATTTATTTTCTTATAAGTTACACTTCATTTTATTCCTAACTCTTAAGTTTGTTGGGTTTTGCTATTGGTTAGGAGTTAGTTTCCCTTTTTTCTTTTTGCTGTTCACATATGCCTGCTGCCAGGTCTCTTTTGTCAGAGATGTGGCAGTGTGTGTGTGTGTGTGTGTGTGCTGAAACTGCTCCCTTGTTTGCAAATCAGGGACACAGTTTGGCGTGCACAATGTCCATATCTCCTTCATCAGGGATGTGGTAGCAAGGGGTGTGGGCATGAAGAGACATGGCAGCAGGCATGGCGTGTACCCAAACTGCTCTCTTATTTGCAAATGTGGGAGCAGTTTTGGCACCTGCACTCCCCCATTGCTGCATCCCTATTGCTTGCTACTGTTGTTGATATCTAGCAGCAGGGCTTTGTGGACCCTCTGTGAGGATTCCACAGACCCCCAGTGGTCCATGGACTCCAGGTTAAGAACCACTGCAATAAAACATACCATCATATCATTGTGAATTAGGCTCTCTGAACTTTGACGGCTGTTAACAATCTATAATTAGAGACCCATTAGCCAAGAAAATACAGTATTGTTTATTGCTTACATGTAATGGTTCCTTCCTGGTTTCTGCATTTATTTTGTACACTCGAAGTCACAGCCTGCAATATTTTTATCTTAAGTACAGACTGAGTGCCCTCTGCTGTCACAAAAGCAAAGTAGAAGAAAATTTTCAAAACAAGAAGTTGCTACATATGTTAATGTTATGAAAAATTTAATCTCCTATTCCTGGTTTCAGAGCGAGAGAGACTCTGGAAACCACAGTGAGAGTTCTGCATTTCCAAATCCTTTTGAGATACAACAGGATTGGCTGTGGTCTGATTACCGTAAAAAGTTTAGTGTTACGTGCCAAATAAAGGTGACTTGTTTCACCACTGAAAACCAGAGATTGAAGCTGAGGGCTGTAGCTCAGATCTTTGCTGGTTAGTTGTTAGAGGAATGGTTTGGTTCAGGGTTCAGGGTTAAGTCATATCACTGTGCTTTTTGTCCATGGTACATACTGATAACTGGAGCTGCACTGCTTTCAAGAGGAACCAAAAAGAGCACACGGGTGTACCTCACTTGTGAATACCTCAGGATTCTAAAGAATTCTGGATGAGTATTTTGTGCCAATGAGGCTAGCACATATTTCAAGAAACAATAGAGAACTTTTCTTTGCTTTTTGAAGTTCCATTTGAAAGGATACAAAATAAATTGAAGCACTAGTCCAATTGGAGTGGAATTTTTGATGTCAAGCAGCAGAATTTGGAAAAGTTATTTTCTAGGAGTTCTAGTAAAAACAAAACAAAACACCATAGGCTTTTCCAAGCCCTGTCAACAGCCTGTTGGTGAGGAGACTTTTTTTTTTTTTTTGTGGCAAGAAGTATCCACCAAGAATGTGCATACCTGTTCACCTGGTTGATTGCTCTGATGATAATGAATTCATTCACTGTTTTATATAATCTTCCTTTATGTAATCAAATGCTTGTCTTACTATGGCTGCTAGCCCAGTGGCATAGCTAGGGTATTTGACACCTGGTCAGATAATTTTTTTAATATCTCTCCTGTCTACAAGAAAATTTTCAGCAGTAATTATGCAATGAAGTGAATAATAAAAAATGTGGGGAAAGTCCCCCCCCAGACAAACGTACATATGCTGCAGCCCTCACCATCAATTTGCATCTGCTTGCCAGGTCAGCTTAGTTTATAAGATCTGTTGCTGCCAAGTAGTGCTTCCCAACTTTGTGCCCTGCAAACTCCAACCCTTCCCCCAGTCTCCATAAGTGGAAGGGGGGGTGATGAAGGGTGCTTGGCCTCTGAGGACCATCAGGACTGGGATCCTGGCAAGGAGCTCTGGCTTATGTCCCAAACAGCCACCTCCCAGCAGCAAATGCCACCCCATCCCCTGCTTGGCAAGAGAGCAGCCAGCATTTTCTACCTCACCGCCCTGCCCCCAGCATAGCAGACTCACACAAGACATTTGATCCAAATTCATCCAGAGCCTCCACTCAGAGTTGTTTTTTCCCAGGCCATCTTTCCCATGGAAATGCTGAGCCATCCTAGTTGTTCTGGAGCAGCCAGCTACATTTCCTGCTCAGTGGTGGTGCTACTGGGCAAGGCCTGATTCAGCCAAAAGGAGACTGAGAAAGACCTCTGCCTGCAAGAGCAGCCACTACCACCACCCTTTTCAGGAACTGGGGGAAGAGAGGGCCCAAAACAGGGTATGTGTGTGAATTGCATTGGTGGTATAAGGAGAGCAAAAGCTAAATAAATCCCTCATAATAAAATGGAATAAAAATAGGAAAAGAAGGAGGGAAACCTGGGTCCATCCTTCTCTTTCCTTTAGGAAAGGAAACATATCACCTGACCAGTCCTAACTAACTTCCCTTCCCTTCCCTGTGGTAGCCAGGACTTCCATGCACTGGGAAGCAAAGCCAAGAGTAAATGGTCCAAGAAAGCCCAAGCATCTCCTTTCAGGGACCCCCAAGAAGCAGGAAAGGAGGAAGGAGTATCCTCTTCACTACAGTCTCTTGCTGCCCCCCAGCAGCCAACAATGCACACACCCACACCCATACACACATCCAGCACCCAGGACAGATTCTCCTCTGACCCTCTCTTTGGTCGGCCACTGTGTTAGCCTACTTAAACAAAAGGTATTCTGATGTTTAGACATAGTTGAAAATTTATACTGGAAGGAGGTATGTTTAAAGAGGCATGATGTCAGCTTTTAGAGACAATATTTTTTTTAAAAAAAAATGAAAACAAAACATAATATAATGAAGGAAGTTCTTCCCAGTTCAACGTTCTGCTGAACAGGATGAAAAAAATCTCCTTCTGTGGAGGAAACCTGGGGGTCATGTTTACATTTGACATCAAATTCATCAAAACAAAAGCCTTGGCTCTTCAGTCCTGCCTAATCTTGATAAGATTAAGAGGATATTGTCATGTCCTGAAGGAAATCACCAAGGACAACATTGACACCACCTGGGAGGAACTGCCATAAAGCCACTGATGTTTTTTGTTGAAAGTTCATGTCCTGCTCAACTTTTTAAAAAGGAGTTTTCAAAAGAGAGCTGTGTTTGTTTTTTCATTAAAAGCATAAAGGAATCCAGTAGCATATCTGCGACTCTGTCCATGAAAACTTACGCTTGAAGTTTCTTCTTCCCAGTTAGTCTCAAAAGTGCCACTAGATTCTTTTATGGCCTCTTGTATGTAAAGAATCCCTTTCAAACAATGGCTGTAGTTCCAAGGCTTAGAACAAGTACTTTGGAGATTAAAGCTCCCAGAATGCTCAGTTAACATTACCATGGGAGCTTCTTGAACTTGAAAGTAACTTTTCCAAATTGTGGAATCTTAGGAAGTACATGGTGATGCTTGTGTTTGAGTAAACAGAAGATCTGGCTGCAGATAACTAACTCAAGCTATCTAAGGTGAAGGAACAGAACATTGACAATAATCTCTGCTTGGCCATGGAAACTCACCCTCAGAGGAAGGCAATGGCAAACCCCGTCTGAACAAATCTGGCCAAGAAAACTCTGTTGCAGGTTTGCCTTACAGTTGCCATAAGTTGGAAATTACTTGAAGGCATTCTCACAAAGCTGACTTATAGTAAGTCAGATCCAGTGGGGTGGTGGTACATTTAAAGTACAGGCATTCACCTCTGACAGACCCTATTGTCATGCTCTCAAGGAAAGTTAGAAAAAAATGGAGGAAGCTGTTTTGATCTCCACACATGCACAGACCAAAATTACAGCAGTACATGCATAACGGAACACCCAGTTTATCAATTCATCTGAAATGATAAGAATAGTGAGCTGGCAGAAGGCAGGGGAGAAGTTATCAGCATGTTTGATGTTGGCACGGAAGTCCAGAGATTACTTGAAAAAGAGAGGGACTCATGTTCACAAACAGCATGAGATCACCAGCTCAGGATTTTTCTAGGAGTTTTTTTGAGTTTTTGTTGTTGTGTGCCTTCAAGTTGTATACAACTTACAGTGACCCTATCATGGGGTTTTATTGGCAAGAATTACTGAGAGAGGGTTTGCCTTTCCTATCCTTTGAGGCTGAGAGAATGTGACTTGCCCAAAGTCACTCAGTGGGCTTTCATGGCCAAACAGGGAATCAAACCCTGCTCTCCAGAGTTATTGTCCAACACTCAAACCATTAATTCATGCTGAATTATGTTTTCCTGTCTAGCAGCAAGAAGAAACATTATCTAAGATTCTATGAATCAGTTGTAGCATTTATCACCTCTAATGCTAAAGGCCCTTAATTGTCCATTCTGTACCAACCTGTTCTCAAATGCTTTGCATTACAGCAATGACCACAGATGATTTACATAACTTTAAATTGAGCAATGAAGGCATTGATTAAGATTTCCTATACCTTGGATCAGTCATTAACCAAAATGGGAGAATGTAGCCAAAAAATCCGAAAGATACTGAGACTTAGAAAGGCAGACTAGATAAGATCTTCAAATGTGAAGACACGTAGAATCATAGAATCATAGAAATGTAGAGTTGGAAGAGACCACACAGGCCATCCAGTCCAAGCCCCTGCTATGCATTGAATACTAGGATCAGAATCATCCAGGTCATAGAATTTCTGATTTCTCTCTAAGGTTGAAGTGAAGAAAGCCAACAGAAAGAAAATGAGTTCATTTGAAATGTGGTACCGGAAGGCAACTGTACGGATACCATGGATTGCTACATAGACAAATGGATGAGCCTTGGAGCAAATCAAGACTGAACTCTCTCTGGAAAATGATTAAAATGAGGCCATCGTATTTTGGACATATCATGAATGATGCGACTCATTGGAAAAGACAACAATGCTCAGTAAAATGGGAGGCAGTATGAAAAGACAGAGGCTGCACTATGTGTAAATTAACTCAATCAGGTAAGCCACAGGCCTGAATTTGCAAGACCTGAACAGGGCAGTTGATAACTAGAGATCTTGGAGCTTTCTCAGTCTATATGGTTTCCATAGGTTGAACCTGATCTGACAGCAAACAACAACAACAGCTCACAACAACACATTACTGCTAGGATACTCGATCTGCAAGGGTTACAGCTAAATCCACAGGAAACAGGAAAGCCTGAAGGAGGTGGAAAGTGATGTCATTATCTCTGCTAATCAAAACATACCTATAGTTCAGCTCTGTAAATCTTGGCAAAGCTATTGTCAGACTGTTGTTCTCTCTAGCCCTGTTATTTTTGGCTGGTTAGTTGCAAGGGATTTTCAAGGAAGTTGTCCTTTTCAGTCTTGATAGTAGAGATTGAATTTAAAAACCAGTGATAACTTTCTTACAGAGTCATGGTCCCTCTCCTGTGATTTACTGAAAACATTTATGTCTCCCCGCTCAGCCCATTAGGGACCCCTCAATGGTGTACAATGGATAAAAACAATTAAAACATTCAGTGTGTGAATAAAAAAACTTTTAAAAACCAGTTAAAAATGGTCCTCAAAAATAATTTAAGACTATAGAGTTAAAACAGACAGAGCAGTTTCAAGGACAAAAGGCCATGCAAAACAGCACAGTCTAAGTTACCTGCTGGAAGTTCAGAAGAGATGGAGACAAGGAGGGAGGGAGTTTCATATCTTTGCTGCTACAGAGATAGTGCTGTCACATCTACCCACCAACCTGGTTTTGTGGAGAACTCACATTCTGGGCAGGGTCATATAGGAGAGGGTCTTTTATATACAAATTATCTTGTCCCCAACCTGTTTAGGGCTTTATGGGGCAAGCCCAGCACCATAAAGTTGATCTTGGGAACAAATTGGAAGCTGTCATAATCCTATGTAATGCTGTCCAAGCTGGAAGCCTACACAATGCTATGCAACTGTCTTTAGATCCAGTGTCTTTAGGACTCTGATCCAGAGTGGTTTAACCAAAGGTGTGGAACCTCTTTTAGCCTAACATCCACATTCAATTTCCAATACATTGCTGTGGTAGGCAGGGCCAAAAGAAAAAGGGTGAGCACAGAAATATCAGCATATTTTAGCTCAAAACTTGTACTGCTCTCAGCTAAGCCTTAGAAAAGCCATTTCAATGTTCTAAATGCAAAAGCAGCTGTACTCCCTCCTCCCTCCAAAAGCTGTACTCCTCTCCCTCCTTCTGTGGGGAGAGGGGTTGTGATTATCTGTGGAAATTAGGACTGATGGACTGGGACCCCAGGAGGAACTGATTTGGCTGAGACCCTCTGAACTGTGCTGGTGTTGTTGTCTCTATTTCCATTGAGGATTGCCAGATTTCAGGGTGCCATATTACAAAACTGAGAATCTCTCTGTCCACATGACCACTGGCCATGCTGATTAGTGATTCTGGGATTTGTAGTCCAAAAAACTTATTTCCTAGAGTTCGTTTTTTAAAATTTTCTACCAATATTGATAGAAGGAAGGAGGCAATCCACACTGCACGCTAGGTCTTGTCATTGCTGATGCTTTCCTGATGCTTTTATACTACACAGTTATAGTACTATGATTCCTCTTTAGCTGCCATGGTAACATCCTATGAGATCTTGGAATCTGGGGTCTGGAAAGGCACCAGAGTTCTCTGGCTAAGAATTCTAAATATTGTATTCCTCCCTAAATAGTAAGTCCCAGGATTACGCAGAGAGAATCATGACAGTTAAAATGGAATTACAGTGCTATAATTGTGTAGTGTGAAAGGACCCCCATGGCTACTTTTGGGCAAAAGCTTTCATATCACAACCAAAAGCCGAAGGACAGAATTGTTGTGCAGTCCTTCTTGGACACTGGCCCAGAGATCCTCTGTTACTAAAGCCTACTGCCTTTTTATTTACAGCAATTAAATTTATTTTAGTACACACTAAACCTGACTATATGATGACTTCAAAGTATCTCCTTTTGTTTACCATGAACCAGATTAGATTTATTAGGATGTCTGAGTAGTGATGGTAATGATATATTAAGGGGTGGGGGGAAGCAAACCTCTGAGGTTCACAGACACAAAAAAGCACTGACACAGTTATGGACAAAACCAAAATTGCCTTCATTTTGTGTGGTGTAGAATTACTCCAAAATAAGTACTACCCATATCCATTCAGATGTAAGTCCCATGGAATTCAATGGGGCATATTAACCAAGGTCTCCTTCACACTACACAGCACATTTTAATACCACTTTAACTACCAAGGTTCCATTCTTTGAATCCTGAGCTTTCTGGTTTTGAGAGGTATTAAAAATTCTGTGACAGTTAGCTTTACCAAATCTTTACTACAATTCTCTGAATTCTGTAAGATGTAGTCATGGCAATTACAGTAAGATAAACATGCTATAGCTATGTAGTGTGAAAGACATGCAAATGTGCGGATTTGGAGCCTTTCCACGCTATACTGTCATAGTGCTGTTATTCCACATTCAACATCCTATGGAATCGTGGGGTCTCCCAAACGTGTGAACAGGTGTTTTCCGATTCATATCTAGCATCCCTAGCTTTCTCTAGATGGAGTTTTTTGAAGTGGGGTGGGGTATCTTTTCCTACTAGTCTCCAAACATTCTTGGAACATTTTCTTGCAATTTCCCTAACAGAAGATGTGTCAGATTTGCCATTGACTTTTTAGGAATATTTGCAGTCATTCTTGCCCCATTAAACTTTTCTTGGCCAAGTCCCACACTCCTATAACAATTCTGTTGATTACTAGATACTCAGGGAGGAACAACAGAAGATGCTTACCAGTATGCCCTACTTCTGAGTTTCCTGAAAGCAGAGCTTGTTTCATCTGACTCATGCAAAGCAATCTGACATCGATGTCCTCGGTCCTTTTAGTTAATTCCAAAGTAGAGTAGAAAAAATAAATCAGTTATTGGCTTCTGAATCAACAACATGGAGGTAAAGCCCATTGGATTCAATGGCCTACTCTAGTAGCAACTAACGTTATATGCCTGGTTTTATTTATATGTAGTTTATTTGTATTTCTTTTTACCTGTAAATGATCTTGAGTTCCAGTCCTGGAGAGAAAGTGGAGTATAAATAAAATGACTGACTGGCTGATCGAATAGGATTCCGGTCTTTGTATTAAGGAGAGCCAACATGGTATAGTGGTTTGAATGTTGGTCTAGGACTCAAGGAGACCAGGGTTAAAATCCCTGCTCACCCATGAGAACCCACTGAGTGAAGCTGGATAAGTCTCACTTTCTCAGCCTCAGAGGAAGGCAATGGCAAACCCCCCTCTCAGTAAATCTTGCCAGTAAAACCTCATGACAGATTCACCTTAGGCAAATACACCTGCGCCAGTGCAAATTATATGAAAACATGCCCAATTCAAATCTATGATCTTAAATGTGATCAGGGTTTACCATATGAGTTGAAAACTATGCCTCTCCAGATATTTTTTGCTAACATTTCCCATCGGCCCTACTCAGCGTTGGCAATGATGATGGATTATGAGAGCTACAGCTTCAAAACATCTGGAGGGCCAAGCACTTTCTGCCACTTGGTTTAAAGTTGTAACTAGTTATGCCATAAGCTGGCAGTCATTAAATGCCAGTTCCCCAGAGAGTGGAAAAATTACCTTTTTGACTTAAGAATTCCTGTGACTGATTGAGATTGTGGAAATTGTTGTCTAAAAGAGAAACTGTTTCAATTTTTGCTTCTGTCTGGCCGATCCATTTCTCTCCTTCCCTTTCTCTCTCTCTCTGTTTTTTAAATTCACTGGTTTATTTGATGTCATTTATTCTACGCTTTTTGAAAACACTGTCATTTTGTCTGTCTTGAACAATTTCAAACTATTTGGAAAAGCAAAATAAATATAATTAACAGTTTTATGTTGTGTCAGTCTTTCCAGTTTGTTTTATTCCCTCTTCCTTCTCATCTCCTTCCAGCTTTTCAAGGACGGTGCCAAAAAGAACCCAAACTCCTTGCCATCATGTCTAAAAACCTGTTATGCATGTGTGATTCCATATGCTATTATTCATCCCTGTAAGTTAAAATTCAGGACAGTTGGACTGCTGTAGTAATTTACAGACTGCTTGATTGCCAGTGGGCGCTGACACCATGCTTCTTTTGGGTTGTACAGTTCTGCAATTCCAGTTGACATCTGTGTTGGCAGGTAATCATCACCCAGCTATCTAGGTAAACCAGGGTATTTAAGAAGGGACGAGAATGGCTCACTCTCTCCATTTTGTTGTTCAAATAGGTATATGCCGGCTGCTCCTCTGCATAGCTACCAGGCAGAAAGTGCTTTTATAAAAGAACAAGCAACATGTGTTTCGTGTGGTGTGCCAGATACACTGGGTACAAGCTGCTTGTTTTAGCCATACTCTGTATTGTGATAAACATTTTGCTTTATTTCCCCAATGGTGAAACGTCACAAAGCCAACTTGGTAATTACGTGGGCTGCCTTCATGGCATTATAGGAGGAGGCATTTTGGTAAGTAGCCAATCATTTCCTTTCTTTTTCTTTTCTGAGAATGCATGTTTTTACATTCCTTTCCGTAAATGATCTGAGTAGGGATGTGTGTGTTTGCAGGCATGGCAGAATGGACCATGGACCAATGGTGCTAAATCAGAGGGTTTCTATTTCAGAAAATGTCCAAAGTGCCTTTTTTTGGTTTAGAATTTTGCCATGATTTTCCTCATTGATTTAAGGTGGCTACCAGATCCATTCCTTCTCCATTTTTTTTCGAGCATGCACGAGTTTAACTAAGCCCCTCAGCTAGAATCCAGGAAGTGGCAAGCCACTGACTAGCCTGCTGAAAAACTGCAATACTGCCAGCAACAAAGGGAAACTGTAATAAACTGTTGTAGTATGCTCCCAATCCTTTAGAGAAGCATTTTTGTTCAGGACTCAGTCAGGACAGCTTAGAACCGGAGCCTTGCAGTGCTCCTCAAGCAGTGTGAGTCTGAGTAGTAGCAGTGATAGTAAATTCAGCAAGTCCCCTTCCCCCAGGCCTAAGCCTATGCTGCCATGCTATATCAGTTTAGAGGGGTGCCAGCCTAAATATTTCATGACTGTATAGCAGTCGATGTGTGATCTAGGATATGAAAAAAAAAATCATGTTTCTAGGATACTTACTAATTCCCTCTCTTTGACTATTTTTAGTTTTTTTGGGGGGGAGTTTGGTTTATTTATTAATTGTATTGTTATGCTGCCTTTCCCTTAAAAATAGTTCTCAAAGTGGCTAACAAAGTTAGCTGAAATCTTTTTTTTAAACTACTTCTACTACTAGTAGCAGCAGTCATTCTACAACAAAATGTGTAGAAGGACTGTGAGCCCACTTCTGATACTTAAATATACTCTGATACTCAAAACTATAACTGGGCTCAGGCTTCTTCACCTCTGAATTGTATGGCTCTTACAGCTGGTTCTGGTACATGGATTT
>CAOKZL010002082.1:0-244228 GCA_948472985.1 Iguana delicatissima | reverse complement strand
TGTCCCCCAGTTCAATGCTTAAACAAAATATATAATTTACAGTCCGATTTAAATATATAAATAACATAAATAGTGTATTATGTCCTTAACAAAAAGATCTGTGTTCTAAATGTAAATGTATAGTTTAGGAAAAATCTATAGATCCCTCCTCATTCTTCTCCTTTTTCACAGTCGCTATCTCCAGCTTAAATTACTGTCTATAAATCACTTTTAAATAGTCATATAATCCTCTTTTTTGCTAACAAATGTTCGGGAATCTTGCTTCTTCTATACTATTCTGTGTTTCTTCTTCTATTTCCTTTCCTCCACCATGTAAATTTCATGATTTCCAGGATAGACAATTCCCAGTACTCCAATATAGTGAGCAGTTCATAATAATCTTCTTCAGTCTCAGCAGACTGCCTGAGAATGTCTTTGGTCTCACCTCTTTCTCAGTGCTGTAACTGCCACCATCTTAACTTGTCCCCAAATCACACCATTCCTGCGGTAGAGCCAATCCGGAAAAAAAAAGAAAAAAGAAAACAGCTTCCCTGAAAAGAATAGTCACATTCCAAAACGCCAAAAATCAAAAAAAGAAGTCCAAACAAAAGTAGAAGCCTCTCCTTCCAAATTTCTGGCAAATCAGATCAGTTCAATCACCCTTTCTCTGAAGAAAAAAAAAGTGAGTCTACTGCAATTCTGTCCATCATTTTACTTGTGTCACTCTGTAAAAGTCCCACTCCCAATTACATTTCTCCTTCTCATTAACTGTAAATAAATTATTCTATCTCTCTAGTAGACTTCAAGTTATTATTTTTTTTTCCTGTTAAGTGATGCTTATTCGTTCCCTTGGCTCAAAGTAAAGTCAATTTACTAGTCCGATTTCTTCAAATGGTTCCAATTAATTTTATATATTTGCAAATGTGCTGCTTACCAGGATATTACCTTGATAGCTGATAAGTCTCTGTAGAGTCCGATCTTAGTAGATCTCCTAAATCAAAGGTTTCAATCTAGTCCATTAAAAATTCTGTGGTGTGGCTTGTACGAGAATAAACCAGTTAACAGTAGAATACCCAGGAGTAGGTCTCAATAAATAATTCTAAGTAAATATTAGGAATGTAAAGAATATTCATTTCTACTAATTTCCCAACAGAAATATGGGATATCGAATGCATGGGATACCTCCATCAAGAAAAATAGAGCAACAGAAAAATTCTTCACCTTTTACAATATGTTTCAGGGCAATTCAACCCAGGCATATCCATTAAAGGGGAAAGTGCAGGTTGGTTTTTCTGAGCCCTAAAGGCTCCCACAACCTCCATTTTGGGGGAGATATTTCCTATTCAAAATATGTCTCTGCTCTTCTAAGGGGCACACAAGACTATTTTGTCATGGTTTTTGCTCCCTCCAGGATCAGCTCTGGTTACTACTTGGAAGGGACACTGTCAATGAACACAAGGTGCTATATGCTATAATTCGGAGGAAGGAACTGGCAAAACTACTTCCGAGTATTCCCTGCCTAAGAAAACCCTATGAAATTAATGGGATCACCATAAGTTGACAGGCAATTTGAAGGCACATACACTCCCCTTAGCTGCTTTAGGAACTTTTTTCCAGATCTGGAAGTGAATTCATGTTTACTTCCTGCTACATAATAAGGTATCTCCTGGGCCTAAAGCAGGCCAGCAACATCCCCCATCCCTTGCCTCCATAGAATTTGAAGTATTTTGTGGAGGAGCAAACTTTTTTTTCCTTTTGGGGTATGTGAGTGCCACAGCAGGACTCTGTCCAGAGAGGGGCATCTTCTGATAGTTGCCAACCCCATCATGCATACACTGTCAAATGTGGGTTTGCCTCAGGCTTGTCTCAAGAAGAAATATATGAGAGTCTTGTTCAGTACGGACTGAAACATCTGCAGTCCAAAATGTTGGCAAGCTATGGGTTTACCACGGTCCTAGGCAAAAATATTTTCAGTTCACATATGGGAACTAGTGGCAGCAAGCTACTAATGTTTGTTCCTGTTGTCATTCTTATTCCATTTCCCTCCTCCACAAAGAGTTCTAAAAAGATCCACAATTTCCCACTTAACCCTCACAATCTATGCAGAGAACTTAGAAAAGTTACTTTGGGGGACTATGATTCTGAGAATCCCCATGCCACTAGGGTCACTATTCTTGCTAGCTAAGAGATTCTATAACTTGTAATCCACAGGAATAACTTTTTTTAAAAGCTCTGCCTGAAAAGTATGCTAGACTGAAAGAGAATATCTAGGCTCATGAGCACACAGTAAGTTTTATAGTTGAAGAATTTAGATGTGGGTCTCTCAGGTCTATTGCTAGCACCAGTGGTTGTGTCATGGAACACCTGGAGTTCCCAATAGAAGCTTATGGAGCTTGAGTCATTTGAGAGATTCCCAGACCCAAAGGATTACAGAACATAGGAGACCATTTTAAAACCTTCACTAAAATTCTAGTACGAAAAGTTCCACACTCTCTCTTCCATTCACATATACATACTCATCGGTCCATACATTGCCAACCTATAGCTACGGCTATGGGAAGGCAGAGCAAACAACTGGTGGACATCCAGGAAGATGAGATGGTCAAGGATTTTTAGACATGTTTATCCCTTTTGTGCTCTCTCACAAAGATTTCCTTCTTTCTTTGATACCTAGTTTGCTTCTCTCTGTTCCCTGCCAACCACGGCCCTTGTGAATCAGTGGAACTACCCTTGTAGCCTGCAGCAATTTGTAACTTTGTCCCAGTATATCCCAGTCCTATTTGTGGCAAACACTTTCTCTATAATTACAGCTTATTCTTATTTTTAGCATGCCAGCCCTTAGATCAGCAGCTTTTGTATTCCAGCTGTCTTCAGCACTCTGCTTGGCCTTAGTTTCCCACAAGTCTTTTCTACCATGGCTCAAATTAGCCTTTGACTAACAGTAGGCTGTGACTTTCTTATTAGGGGTGCCACGAATCTAGACTGGGTTTTACTCTATCTATAATAATAATAATAATAATAATAATAATAATAATAATAATAATATTTATTTCTATCCCGCCTCTCCACATGGATCAAGGCAGCAAAAAACATTAATACATTAACTACATTAAAAGACATTAAAAAACATACCCAATCCTCCCCACCCACCAACCCACCTAAAACTAACCCCCTAAAACACAAACAATTAACAATTAACAACAATCAATTGACTATTAAAAGAACAGCAAGACAATTGATGGGACGCGATGGAAATACTAGTCTTGGAAGGCCTGTCGGAAGAGATCAGTCTTGATTGCTTTTTTAAAGCAGTCAAGACTGGTAATGTGCTGGGTCTCCTCTGGCAGGCCATTCCATAACTTGGGAGCGATAAAGAGAAGGTCCTCTGGGTAACCGCAGCCAACCTAGTTCTGACTGGCTGCAGTAAATTCCTCCCAGAGGACCTTAGTGTGCAAGGCGGATTATATGGGAGAAGGTAATCCCGCAGGTAGGCTGGCCCCAAGCCATGAAGGGCTTTAAAGGTAATAACCAACACCTTGTACTGTGCCCGAAAACTAATAGGCAGACAATGTAAAGACTTCAGAATTGGTGTTATGTGGTCAGTTTTAAGTCTACCAGTGACCAAACTTGCTGCCATATTCTGAACTAATTGAAGTTTCCGGACTAAGCACAAAGGTAGCCCTATGTAGAGCACACTGCAGAAGTCGAGCCGTGAAGTTACCACACATGCACCACTGTTTTTAGGTGTTTCAGCTCCAGAAAGGGGGGCAGCTGGCGTATCAGCCGAAGCTGATAGCGGGTACTCCTGGCCACCGCATCTATTTAAGCTGTCATCTGGAGTGGTGAGTCCAGGAGCACCCCCAAGCTGCGAACACAGTCTTTCAGGGGAAGTGTGTCTCCGTCTAGAACTGGTTGACAGATGTCCATATCTGGGCTAAGGCCCTTAATAGCGAGTACCTCTGTCTTATCTGGATTCAGCTTCAGTCTGTTTTTCCTCATCCAGTCCATTATTGCTTCAAGACATTCATTCAGAGGCGAGATGCCACCCTTAGTTGATGCTATTATCCGAGGCATGGAGAGGTATATCTGGGTGTCATCAGCATATTGATAACACCTTGCTCCATGTCTCCTGATGATCTCTCCCAGTGGTTTCATGTAGATGTTAAATAGCATTGGGGACAGGATAGCACCCTGAGGGATTTAAGCTCCTTTTTCGAGGAGCAGCTGTCCCCAAGCATCACCATCTGGTATCTACCTGAGAGATAGGACTGGAACCACTTAAGTGCAGTGCCCCTGATCCCCAGCCCTCTCACGCGTTCCAGAAGGATACCATGGTCTATGGTATCAAAAGCCGCTGAGAGGTCCAAGAGTACCAGCAGGGTCACACTTCCCCTGTCGATACCTAGGCGAAGATCATCCACTAAGATGACCATGGCAGTCTCGACTCCGTATCCTGCCCTGAAGCCAGTTTGAAATGGGTAATCTGTTTCATCCAAGACAGCTTGGAGCTGAAGACCAACAGCCCTCTCGATCACCTTGCTTAAAAATGGGAGATGGGGAACTGGTCTATAATTATTCATATCCAGGGGATTTAGGGAGGGCTTTTTTAGAAGCGGCTGTATAATCGCTTCTTTTAAACAAGCTGGAAAATTGCTCTCCCTGAGGGATGCATTAATAATGTATCTTAAATGGGTCTTAATTGCAACTCCTCCCTGGACGACCAGCCATGAAGGGCAGGGATCAAGAGGGCAAGTTGTCCTTCTTATATTTCCAAGGAGCTTGTCTACGTCCTCGGTACTCACTGACTGAAACTGATCCAGTATAATCCTGTTCACGGAGTCGCCGGACACTCCACTCGTAACCTCTGCTGTAACACTGGCATCCAAGTCAGCTCTTATCTGAGAGATTTTATCTGTGAAATGATTATTCAGCGCATCACAGAAAGCTACACTAGGTTCTAACAGCGAGTTCAGGGGAGTGGGTGAGTCAGATCCCTTACCACTCTGAACAGCTCTGCCGGACGAGAAGTCACAGACGCAATATGTGCAGAGAGGAAAGTCTTCTTCGCTGCATCTATTGCCACTCCATAGGAATGAAGAAATTCTCTATAGCGTGTCCTGTCAGATAAGAGTCCAGATTTCCGCCACTTGCACTCTAATCGTTGTCCAACCTGCTTCTTTAAGGGAGCTATCCAAGATGCTGAACCTATTCTGTAGGATAGGGACCAACACTGTGGATAAGTTGGAATAAAATACTAAGAAGATTTGCCATATCCTTGATACAGAAGTCACCACTTGCTGTGGGCTGTGTAGATTAAGCTTGCTGGATGAGGGTATCAGCATAGAGTTTGTAGAAGGAGGTGAAGAGAAGGCACTCTGTCATTAACAATTCTTTCCAGCTGCCTCTCCAAAGCAATTCAGGGCACTTTTCAAGTGCAGACTACTTCAGAGTAAGTGATGTCAGGACTGAAGTCTGTGTTATCTCTTTAAACAGGTGGCAGCTGCAGCTGTAATGATAACTACATACAATTATGTATCAGCACATGTGGGAGGCTGTGAAAGAGAAGACAACCTGATCTTTCTTTTTATGGCTTTCCTGGCTCTGAATGCTCCTTTTCTATTTGCATTTTTTTCCTGTACCCACATTGACCTCTGGTGTTTTATGAAAAACAATCCAGCTTTCCATCAGGTTAACAGGAAGTGAGGGAGTAAACTTTTTGTTGCTGCTGCTGCTAAATGGCTGTCCTCCCATTCCAGAAACTGCAAATTCCCCTTTAACCTATATAATTAGTATAGGAATATGTCTTTTCTATATATTGGTCCTTCACTCATTGTTTTAGCTTAAGAATAGGAAGACAGCCACTTGTGTTTAAATGATAATAATCAATAATGACCAAGGAGAACTAGATTGCGCAGAAGCAATGGTCATAGTTCCTCATATAGTACATCTCTCACGTTGGTAGAATTCAGTTGTTAAAACTGCCATTGTTTAAAAAAATCTATAAAACATGGGAGGTAAGTTAGTGGTAGCCACCTAGTCTTGCTGAACTGATATAATTGTAAAAGAATGTTGAATTAAATGGCCTTGGTCTAACCTAACAAAGCTGTTAAGGAAGAGTCACTGACAGATAGGTTATGCTATATTGAGTTTGAGTGTGCGCTTTCAGTATATAAATATGACACATTTGGTGGATCTACAATAAAAGTGGGTTGATATCAGGCTTGCATGACCAGTCAAGCTCCAACAACTGGAGGTGGGTTTACCTCAAGAAGGTGGACATCAAATTGCAAAACTAGGTGCTTCCGAGGTCATATTCCATCTTAATATTGAAGCAGTACAAAATTGGGGCATGCCCACAAATCTTTTCACACATAATTCAACTCTTTCTAACCCCTCCCACTCAGATTAGCTTTATTTATTTATTTGTTAATTTATTTAGATATTTATATCCTGTCTTTATCCAAAGATCTTATGAACTTCTACAAATCATCTGGAGTCTACCTTGTCTTCATACCAACTCATAGAATTCTCCACTCTACAGATATGCATTGCTTTTAACCAATGCTCTTTACATAACACACAAGAAAGGAAAAAATACACAGGTTAAAAATATGGTATATAATGGTGCACAACATACAAAACTTAAACTAATCTCACATTGGCCCCATTAACTGAGTTTTATGGTAGAAATTAAATATAGGCAACCCCCCACAAATGGTAGCAATTTCTGCTATCCATCTTCATCTGATTTTGGCAGTAATGCCAAAGACCTGCACCCCAAGTCACATATATGTCCTTGTCAACTAAGAGACAGAAACTTATGTCCAACGGCCTATAATAAGAAAAAAAAATCTCTATTAAAGGTACTGAAAACCATTCTTCTGGATCACTTTATAACAGACTGGTCAAAATATAATGACCGAGGTCCTCTAGTTCAGGATGACTGTCAACAGAAGTGTTCTCTTCCACTGGGAAGAGAACATTTGCCTGTCAACTCTAAAAGCAGCATTCATCATATTTAACCATAACTTTGTGAAAAGTTTCCAGGGCTTTCCAAATATCAATCCTATTAATCTACGTGTTCACATGGATGGTAAAGTCCTAAATACCATGGTCCACTTGTTGATATAGAAACAGAACTTAATCCTTTCTAGTAGAGGTGTCCTTGATTGTTTTTTTAAAGTATTGTTCTGTACCTTTTCTGTAAAATAACTGAGTTCAGTCACTGAGAGAGCACCTTGAATCATAAACTAACCAGCATGCTAGCCTCACTTTTAATATGTGGTTCACTGATCCGTTTAATCCAGTGGTTCTCAACCTGTGGGTCCCCAGATGTTTTTGGACTTCAGCTCCCAGAAGCCCTGAGCATTGACCATAGTGGCTGGGGCTTCTGGGAGCTGAAGTCCACAAACATCTGGGGACCCACAGGTTGAGAACCACTGGTTTAATCCAAAGATTTGGAGTAGCTTTATCCATCTTGTATCTTAAATCAATTAAACTGTAGGGAAATAAAGTATCTTGGGGCCTTTCTGTACTCTATTGTTATAGTGCTATTATTCCATTTTCAACATCCTATGGAATCCTGGGGTTTGCAGTGGGGGGGGCAGTTAGAAGTCTCAGCCAGAGAGCTCTTGGGCCTCAGGAAACTGAGAAGACATGCTTCATGTTGCGTTGTTAAGCAAACTGGTCTGTATCTAATTATATCATTGCAGTAATACAAGGCCACCTGCATAGTTTGGAGTTAGCAGAAGGCTGGTGATGAGTCCTCTTTTCTATTTTTTTCCCTTTCCTTTCCTTTCCTTCCTTTCCTTTCCTTTCCTTTCCTCCTTTCCTTTCCTTTCCTTTCCTTTCCATGCATGCGTATGTGTGTACAAACAGTTGTATGAAGTGGTTATGAAAGAAACTGTGGCCCTTTTCACATCATAGCTGTTTGTGCAACGGGGGAGGGTGGCTCGCGCGAGAAGCCTCAGCCGAAACACTGCCGCTTCCCCGCTCCTTCGTACCGCAGCTGGTTTCCCGGTGTCACGTCCGTCGCTCTTGAACCCCTCCCTTTCCTTCCGCAGCGCAGTCTGGGAGCTGTGGGCTGCACTGGGGGAGGAAGCACGACCCACTCGCCTGGGACGACGCATCGCACAGAGGTAAGTGCACGAGGCTGCTGCGAGCATTGAGCAAGCACGCATTATTTTTGGCTTAAAGCCGAAAATAAAAAAATGCGTGGCGCCCCGCTTGAGCCTCATGAGAGACGTTCCCACTCATGCGAGGCTCAAGGGGCTCTCGTGCAAAAAAAAAAAGCCATGCGAAAAGGGCCTGTAATAGTTTGTGCTACCTCTTGTTCCACTGCTTTGCACCAGTGTTTGCTCAAATGTGTAGTCCAGAGCAACTGTACTGGGAGGGATTTTCACTCTAGTAACATTAAATCAGAGTTAGCCACTATGTTTAAGGCTGCAAGCAAAGGAAGTACTATAGCACTAATGTATTTGTGAATCATTATCTTAGAATTCTGAGAATATGAAAAAGGGATAGAACATTTTTTTAAAAAAAATATTTTTTTAAAAAAATGAGCTACAAACCTGACAGTTCAAAAACTTGGGGAACAAATCATTGCACATGTCAGAACTTAATAAATGTTTGCACTTGGGAAAGAGATAGGTCAGTTATTATTTACACATCCCTCACTGCTCAGTCTTTGAAGGCAAATACAAGAAATTTTTTAACTTTTCCAATTAGTAGAATTTGGTTCTTTATCTTCTGAGACACCTTAGCACAGGGTAATCTTCTTCCAACTCCCAAAAATACACAGCGAGAAACCAGAGAAAATCATGTATATTCTTATGAAATGTTAGATGATGACCTTGTGACACTTGAATAATCCACCAAAGAAGCAGCTTTAAAGAAAGACCTGCACGCATTTTTTAAAAAAATGTAAGAAAGGAAATCTGTAGCTGCAGTGGCACCTTATGGCCAATTCACAGAAATGCAGAAAAGTATTGGCTGACTTTTTCTTCTGTTGCATTTAACTGTACAATACATTGCCTGTATCCACCTGTCTGGTGTACATGATTTACCCACGCTGAAATGCGGTCTGAAGATATTAATTTCAATAGAAATTATATGGAGATTGAAGTAATAAAGCGAAATACATAAGTAGAATGGACATTTCTGTACAGTATTACGTGGAAAATAGAACAGAATGGAAATTTCCGAAATGGCATGTGTTCACTTGACTCTTGTGCTGTCTCACATTGTCTAAACTGTCTTGCTTTTTCTTGCTGTACACATGTGTTGTATTCTACTTACTCACTTAGGAGGCCTTTGGTTATATGGTCTGATTGCATTACACAGTGTGCTTGTATAAAATTCTTGTGCTTATATAATACTGTAAGTAAAGTGCTTGTGTTTATAAAGTGCTTCTGCTTGTAAAGTGCTTGTGATGTTAATAAAGGCAAAAAGTGGCAAATAATGGCTACAGAACGTTCTTTCTCTTAGATTCTAAACTTCTGTCCAGTTCCAGGGCGTCCTCTCCAAGTTGCATACTTTTCTCAATACCTATGTTATTCATCTCATTGGGGGAAAAAAGATAGCATTTGCTGTTATCCACATTTTTTATGATCCATGGTAAGTCTGGGAATGTATCCACTGGGTATACAGGGGATGTACTGTACCCAGTATCAGATCAGTGTTTGGGTGTTCTGTAGTCAAGATAACTTTGAACTATCAAATGTTACAATTCTAAAAGAAAAAATTAAATGCCACTGATTCTAATTTCTTGTTAGTTCTTATATAGGTCAGACCTTTATTGACTCATGTCCACTCAATAGCCAAATTTTGTGATCAAAATGCTAGGGGCAGAAGTAGGAAAGGGAAGTGATAGTGTAGTTCAGATCATGAAAAGAGCTTGAAAGAACATTTGGGATTAAGCTCCCAGATCCCCCCGTTAGCATGGGCAGAAATGAATCATGATATGGAACTATGTGTCATCCCATTAGAAATACACAACTGGGTCACTGAAGAATGGGAAGATGTCATTCATGATTTTTCTGTCGTTTCCTCTTTCAGATATCTGAAATGATGTTGCATTTCAGAGGTTCAAGGTTGTTTAGGGGTGACCTTCTTCAAAATAAATACACAGGCACAGACAGACACAGAAACACCAGTGATCCCATTCAAAATCATTGTCTCCTCAGTGCTCATCACAGTGACCTTGTCTGCACTGGGATTGGTGGGAGTGAGATCAGGCTTAATAAGGGAGGAAGGTTGAACTTGTGTTGTGTGCCTTCAAGTTGGTTTTGACTTAAAGTGACCCTAAGCTGAACCTATCAGGAGGTTTTCTTGGCAAGATTTGTTCAGAGGGGGTTTGCCTTTGCCTACCTCTGAGGCCAATACAGTGTGACTTGCCCAAGGTCACTCAGTCATTAGAAGCCTGTTCTCCAGAGTTGTAGTCCAATATATTATGCTGACCCTCACTCTTGAACTTAATCCCCCTGAAATCCTGATGAAGATCACTGGGAGTGGGAAAGAAAGTGTAGGTAAGTGTGTGTGAAAGAAAGGAGGGGAGAATGAAAGGAATATGTCAGAGAGAGTGAATTAAGTTACATAGGAGAGAGTGCATATTTCAATGGGTATGTGCAAACATGCTGGTCTGACCTCCTTTGTTCTACTTGCCACACAAGCCCACCTCACTCATGTAGGCACCAGAAGATTCAATACTGTGCCTTGTAATCTTGCCTGGATCCTGATATGCATACTCATTTTTTTAAAAAAGCACTGCCTCATTGGTATGGAGATAATATTCGCTAATTTGTTTTCCAGTTGAAAAGTGAATTTCCAGACACTTGGAAATATGGCCAGGAAGAATAACTGAGTGGAAAGGGTTTTTTTCTGCTGTTTTTGCCTAGTAGTATTCTATCTTGTTTTCATCTCAGTGTTTTCAGAGAAATTATTCTACTCAGAAATACATGTGAAATCTTTGTATGACAATTGTGTGTATGCACGTGCATATATGCATGTGCATGTATACATAAAAAAAACCTACCATATTTAGCAAAACAAAAACCTGTTTCTAGATAGCTGATCTGTGTGTGTGTGTGCGTGCATGCGTGCAAAAGCAGGAATCTTGCAATCAAACAGATTTTGCACAAAAACATCAATCTTGTACAAATAATAGCTACTTTTTTGTGTAACAGCACATACTTTGGGTCTTTTTTGTACAAGTTTACTGTTTTTGCAAACTTTTGGTGCAAGTTGTTGTTCAGGATTGCTCTTTTGATCAGGAAACAGCCCTCTTACCCAAAATCTACATATTGCTGTCTGGAAACAGTTGCTTGTTTTTGTATTTTTATTTATTTTGTTTTTGTATTTTTATTTATTTTGTATTTTTATTTATTTTGTATTTTTTCCCTCACAACAAACTATGATTCTTATACAAAAAGTTTTTTTGTGAAACACTTCAGGATATGTGAATGCTGTGCAAAAACTGTATAGAAATGTTCATTTTCTCCAAAGTGTGGGGGAAACTGTAGAAATTACTTGTCCTTGCTTAAATGTTTGTGGATGTGTGTGTGTGTGTGTGTGTGTGTGTGTGTGTGTGTCTACAAGACACCAATCAACTTATGGTGACTCTATGAATTCTTTAGGGATTTCTTAGTTAAGGAATACTCAGGGGAAGTTTTGCCAGTTCCTTACTCTGAAATAGCTGCTCCTGGTATTTGAATATGGCAGTCTCCCATGCAAGTACGAACCATGGCTGACCCCATTTTAGATGAGATCTGGCACTTTTAGGGTATTGTAGGTCCAGCGTTTTTCTTCCTATTGTCTCCAATCCAAACAGTACCATTTTGCATGAAACCTGTGTCTGTTATCAGGTTTCGCACAAAATGGCACTGTTCGGATGTTTTATGTATATTTGCACCTCCTACCTCAGATCTACATGAAACATCCCAATAGTACCATTTTGTGCAAAACATGATACTGCATATAGTATCGTATCAAAAACTAAGGAAGTCCTTTAGTAGTCAGAATATAGTTTTGCTTGATAAATTTATCTCTGAAATAAAGGCTTTCACTATTTAAAAATGTTCTTGTCATGCTTGTTAAAACCTCTCAGCTGTGGGAGATCATTGACCTGGCTGTTTAAAAAATAATAATTTTGACAAGAGCTCCTCTCAGTGGCCCAGTCTAGATTCTAAGTGCTGTTCTCAGCCTCAAGTCCTGACCATGATTTTTATCATAACAAAGAATATATCCAGGGCACTGTGAAAGAAAAGAAAGATGATAATATTATACTGATATGGTAGTCGTGTCATTTAATAGTACTTGTTAGCTGGCAGATGCCTCTTTAAAGGGCAATTGGAAGTATGGTGGGGGGGAAATGGTTCTTTGAATGAGCAGAAATCTATCCAAGAAATACCGTATGCAAAACTACAGTAAACAGGAAGAGAAATAGCCAACAGAGCAAATGTGTGCCAGGGTGAAAGTCTATGGAGAAAAGATTATTTGTAGAGGATAACACCACCTAACAAAATGTCCCTTGAAGTCCAATAGCATGTCTCTTCTTCACTGCTGAATTGTGTTAGGTTGCTACTATGAAGTACAATTTCAAGGAAATATTCCAGCTTTTTCTCTCTTCCTGATTAGACTTTTTTCTTCCAATTGGAATTAACCAACAAAGAAATCATAAACAAAACAAACAATAAACAAACCCCAGAAATGTTGATTCCTTATGTATCCATGACAGGGAGCCATTACCCAAGCATTATAACAACGCTCAACTTTGTTTCCTCCACAGATCTGAAAACCTCAAAAGATTTGGTACACACCCACAGATGTCATCACCCACAGATGCAATGTGATCATCATATAAGGCTCACAAGGGAAATTTATCCATTTTCATCAAATAGTCTTTCAATTCATGTTTATTTTTGATCATGCTGTACCAAAGAGCAATCTTAAGTCTGTTTGAGGATGTCAAATCACATGGCAACTACGTGTTTTTCAATCAAGTATTAAATTCCTGACAAGCAGCCATCCTGCAAATTTGATTGAAAGAGACTTTAGAAGATGGGATGGGGGAGGGGAGTTTGTCTGAACATAGCATGTGGACAGCCTTCTGGTGATAAGAACAGAGGTTTAGGGATAGGTAGAAATTTCACTACAGTGCTTTTCTCAGAAAAATTGACCAAAGATTGCCAGTTTCTTCTGGGATGAAAGTAACTTTGTGGAAAGAGTGTTTAAAAATGTTGAATGTGGGAAAAAAACGAAAAGGACAGATTTTTCTACTGCCACTCTGGTTCGTTCCTGACTTCAGATCATTTATGTAAAAAGTTAAATAGCATCCACAAAGATTCTTGGGTTTCTTCTGGCTACCCCTTTCCATTGTGGAATTCTTCTCTATGTCTTCTTTTTCTATTTCTGTTTTAAACCACCTGCTGATTTTTAAGAGGATTAAAGTAGGACTTAGCTTTACTCAGGAATCTTTGAGAGCCAACATGGTGTAGTGGTCTGAATGCTGGTCTACAACTCTGGAGACCAGGGTTTGATTCCCCATTTGCCCACGGAAACCCACTGAGTGACCTTACACTCATCACACGCTCTTGGCCCCAGAAAACCACATGATAGGGTCACCTTAGAGTTGACATACATTAGAAACAATTCGAAGGGACACCACAAAAGCAAGGAGTCTTTGGTGACTTTATCAGAGCCATTTTGAAGTTAAAGGCAGCCAAGAAAGCCAATGTAATTCTTGATTGCATCAACAGGACTATGGCGTCTAGATCAAGGGAGGTAGTAGTACCCGTCTATTCTGCATTGGTTAGAACTCATTTGGAATACTGTGTCCAGTTCTGTGCACCTCAGTTCCAGAAGGATGTTGACAAGCTGGAATGTGTCCAGAGGAAGGCGACCAAAATGGTGCAGGGTCTGGAAGCCATGCCCTGTGAGGAACGACTTAGGGAGCTGGGTATGTTTAGTCTGCAGAAGAGAAGCTTAAGAGGGGACACGATAGCCAAGTTTAAATAGTTGAAGGGATGTTATGTCAATGAGGGATCGGGCTTGTTTTCTGCTACTCCAGAGACTAGGACAAGGAGCAATGGATTCAAGCTTCAAGAAAGGAAATTCCACCTGAACCTCAAGAAGAACTTCTTTAAGGTCAGAGCTGTCCGGCAGTGGAATATGCTGCCTCAGAGTGTGATAGAGTCTCCTTCTTTGGAGGTTTTAAAGCAGAGGCTGGATGGCCACCTGTTGGGAATGCTTTGATGGGTGTTCCTGCATGGCAGGAGATTGGACTGGATGGCCCCTGTGGTCTCTTCCATGATTCTATGATTCTATGTACATACAATGGTCTACTATACCAGTATTTTTCAGTTTTTATGAGCAAGAATGAAACATTTCAAAATCCTTTTCTTTGCAGGATGAAATTTCAAGCGACTGAGTATTTTTCAGTGTTTTCTTTGCATTCCAGGTATCAGTTTTGGCCCCAAATTTGTATTTTGTACATATTTTATGAAAATTGTATTTTGCTCAAAGAACAATTTTTTATGCAAGCACATGCAAACAAGCATTTCACAAAAAAAAGGTGAAAATTCATCACAAAATGCACAAAAACTCATAACATATTGAGATATCTTGAGATACCCTTTCTCATCATCGATGAGAAAAGTCGAGATATTCTTTACGTGTTAAAATAAGTCAGTCTAATTAGTTTTGCTGCATGTTCACATTTTAGTGAAACCATGTACATGTGGGAAAACCCACCTGCAGATATGCCTCACCTAAAATCAACACAGTCAAAAGAAGAATGAATTACAGAGATAACGGTTTCCTCAAAACCACACCCTTGCTGAACAAGAAAATTCCTGTTCTCTTGCCTCGCTTGCTCCTTTCTCCCTTCTTGGCTACATGACTTGTAGAGATAATTTTTTTTTTCTTTCACAATAAGACAGGGATTTTTCAGGTAACCTGTTTCTAAGCTATTCTAAATCTTTAACTGACCTAAAATGATCATATTATACTGTCCAGAACTTTGAAGTAACTAGTAACACGCGTATACTAGTAGAAACAATTAACTACCAACAACATATAAAAACTACTTACTTGTGCCTAATCCATTTTCCTGGCAACTAAAGTATCAATACATTATATTACAACTATAACTTAATGAGGAGTAAGCTCAATCATTTTGTGATGCAACTAATATTTATGTTACATTTTCAATTAACTTATTGGTCCAGTCACAGTTCATAATGCTGTTATTTTATTTGGTAAGAGCAGAAGATTCCAGATAGTTTTCAAAGCAGTCAAAGGGGTACAATGTAACCCCTTGTAGAGATAAATGCAGCAATCCTTTTCAAACAGAGTTACTACTGGCATGTCAAAACTGGCAAAAACAACAACAACACTCATAGACATAAAGGCCAGTTTTGTCCTACGTGACAATACTGGATCTATAGCACTCCCAAACTGTTATGTTGTTCCTTTACAGTGAGTACACCCTCCTCAGAACAGGAGATGGATGAACACCACATATTTGTGCAGACAAACCATCCAGTAATAGTACCTCCATCTTGCCTAGACTGAGGCGGACCACTCAGCTAGCCCATTTCCACACCTAGGCACTAGCTTATAGTATCCACTGTTCACTCCATTAGATGAAATGGAGAGGTAGGAGAAGGTTTCCCTTTTCACGTTGGTGATACTTCCATCCACACCTGCATACTACCTCCTCCAGATGTTTCATGTAAATGTTGAATGGCACAGGGGATAAAACAGAGTCTTGTGGCTGGAATGCCACAGTTCAATTGTTATGGAACAGGACAATAGTTTCCCAGCAGCACCTTCTGCAATTGACTGTCCAAGTAAAAAGTGGAAACATTGAATAAGGTACCTCCAGGCATAAATCAAATCAGCTTCTTGAGCAGAATACCATGGTTGATGTTATCATGGAGGCAAGGGGATTTTGCCAAGAATATTATGTAAAGTCCAGCAAATTCCTCAGTTGATTTACTGACAATTTCATTGTCCTGAAAGTGGAGGAGGCAGCAAGGGGATCCTGGATCTCATCCTAACCAACAGGGAAGAATTAGTCAACTGAATGGAAGTAGTGGGAACCCTGGTTAGAATCATTTTATTTTCTTGGAATGTGTCATACAAAGGAAAAGGGATGTGATTCCAAATGTATTCAACCATACACTCTGGACTTTAAGAAATCTAATTTCAATATGCTTACAGAAGTACTGCGACTTTCTTAAAGGAGTGATATTGAAGACACAATTGCTAATGATTCTAATGGAAAGAAAAATATGAAGTGTCTGAAGAAACCAAGATGGATATATAAAGAACTGAGAACAACTGAGACATATCCAAGAAATGGAAGAAAGGGAAATGACCAAAGAGGAATACAAACAAATAGCCAGTGTTTTTGTAAGGGAAGAGACAGAAATGCTAAAGCTCAGAATGATTTCAGTCTTGTTAGATAAGTTAAAAATAACAAAAAGGCCTTAGGGGGCTTTGGCTTGAAGCAAGAGGAAGAATAAGAAAATAGCAGGAAAGAACAAATCAATGAAGAAAAAGAAAGCAGTAGGAGCATTGAGTTAGGGAACAGAGACAAGATGGAACTGCTGTAACTGATGTAATTTCCTTCTGTCTTCTCTCAAAAGTAATACAGTGCTCAACCTGGTGGGACTTGCTGTCCAGAAGAAGTAATGAGTTAGTATAGCAATACCTAGTTAGCAGCTGCTCTAAGTGAATTCAGGTTTCCAGGGCCAGATGAACTTCATCCAAGGAACTAACAGGTGTAATCTCAGTATCTTTATTGATAATCTTTGAGAGTTTTTTTGAGAACAGCAGAGGTATTGCAGATAAGAAGAGGACAAATATTGTTCTTACTTTTTACTATTTCTTTTTCTTCAAAAAAGGTGGGGGGAAGAACACCTGAGCAACTCTCATCAGTCAGCTTGATATCAATACCAGGAAAGCTTCTAGAACAGACCATCAAACAGTCATTCTGTGAGCTATTAGAAAGGAATGCTGTGATCATCAGAAGCCAACATGAGTTTCTCAAAAAGAAGTCGTGACAGACTCTCTGTTTTTATAGAGCTTGATAGATAAGGGGAGTGCTGTGGATGTATATCTTGATTTCAGTTGTGCTATTTTTGTTTGAACCCAACCATTTCCTCAAGGACATTAAAATGATTAAATACAGTTATACAAAAAGTCAACATTCAAATGTAACTAAACTATTGACAATATTAAAACAATTTATACATTCACTTAAAAGAGGTTAAACACAATTAAAAATAGTGCAATTTAAAACAACAGACACCTTCTTAAAAGCCCTTTCCTTAACAATCTTCAATTCTAAAAGCCTGTTGGAATAAAAAAAAAGGCTTTGCCTGGAAGGAGGGAACCATTCTAGCTTCCCAAGGCCAAGAGTTCCAGTAGCTATGAGTAGCCAGTGAGAAGGCCCTCGCTAATGTCCTAACTAACCATACCTGTGAAGGTGACAGGATTATAAGAAAGGCCTCTTCTGAGGAACCGGGGTCCAGACAGGCTCATAAGTCTATAATATAGCCTGGACCTAAGCCACAGACCCTAAGTCTTTTACTTCAAGTCTCAAGTAAAGTCTCAAGTCTCTACCTTCAGTTCTCAAGTTGAGTCTCAAGTCCTTGCAAGAAACTTTCAAGTCAAGTCTCAAGTCTGTAAGCCAACTTTATACCCCAACCTATATTCCAGAATTTCTAAACAGAGTCAAATAAAGTCAGTTTTAACAATTTGAGTACAGTCGTCCCTCCAGTTTTGTGATTTTGCTATCTGCGGCTTTGGAAGTGGGGAATAGGCTTCTTCTTACTTCATATTTGCAAAGCTGGAGGCTTTTTCAGAAGTGGGGAATAGGATCCTTCTTATTCCTCATTACTGAAGCTTCAAGAGCTTTAGAAGGAAGGATCCTTCCTCCTCAAGCCCATTGCCTAATACATTTTCTGTTACCCTCTGAGATACATGCCCTGCACTCTGGGCACAAGTCTTGCCTTCTGTTATTAGGAAAAGTTTTAGAAAGCTCCCCCTATATGTAATAAGGACAGGTTGCTGAGCAGATCCCAAGCCCACCTCAAGCCCACTGCCTATTCCATTTGATGTTCCCTCTGAGAAATGTATCCACATCTTGGGCTTGAGACAGATAGTCATGTGACCAATAAGTTGTAAGGTTTCTGGATGAATGTGTTATGTTACTGAACAAAGGGCAGCAAGTCAGTCACTAAAAATATGCAAGTCTCAAGTTGAGTCAAGTCAGTGTGTAATTTTTACCGAGTCAAGTCACTGAAGTGGCTTAAGTCTGACTTGAGTCTGAGTCAATCGACTTGAGTCTACATCACTGATTTGGTAGGTTGAAACCAGCATTTTCAGTTGTGCCTGGACACAGGCAACAGCCACTGGAGTTATTGTAACAGGGCAGCTGTATGACCCCTTAATCAGTAAAGCTTTTGACAGATTTGATGGACTGAACCAAAAGAGCAATGATCCTTCTTCATTCAGAAAAGAAGCAACCAGTGGTGTTTCTCAGGCACCTCTCCTGAGCCCAGTGTTGTTCAGTACATTTATAATGACTTGGATGATGGAATAGGAGATGTACTTATCCCATTTGCAGGTGACACCAAATTAGAAGTGTTAGCTAATACCCCAAAGGACAGAATACATATTGAAAATAACAAACTGGAGAGCTGGGCCAAAACAAAGTAAAATGCTGTTTTCTAAGTTAAAAAGTGGGGATTTTACACAGAATAAGTACCCAAGGGCAGCATTTTCTATGGACAAAGCAGCATTTTCTGGTGTTTGAAATATCTGAATACTCTCCCTGCTCAGTGAGATCGTGAGAGTTTTTGCACATCTTCCAAAGGTTTGTGTTGCCCAATCTTTTTACAAAAAAATTGTAAAGGCTTTTTGCACACAAAGTATTTTTGTGCAAATACACTGGTTCTTGTTACTGCTGCTGAGACTTCCTCCTCCTCTTTCTCCTCCTCATCTGTCAATGAGGGAAAAAAATCTTACTGTTGTACAACCTCTGTATTATGTTTTGTTTTTAAGACAGGTCACCAGTTTTTGTAGGAAATTTCTGGGAAAACCATTTACAGTAGCATTCATTTCTTTCTAGAGACAGTACACTATAAATCTACGGTGGGTTTTTTTGGCCTTTGTATGCAAATATGTATGTTAAATCAAAATAACCATTTCCGCACTACACTCTTGTAGCGCGATTATTCCACTTTCAACATCCTATGGAATCCTGGGGTTTGCAGTTTCTGGAGGGGTTGGCCAGCCCCTTCCAAAACTGCAAACCCCAGGATTCCATAGAATGTTGAAAGTGGAATAATCGCGCTATAAGAGTGTAGTGCGGAAATGGCCTAAATACTGAATGCTCTTCTGCAAAATGGGATAAGCCCCCTGCAAAGAAAACTGCATGTTTATGAGAACTCCCAGGGTTTACTTTTCTTTTAGAGTCTAGAGAAGTAGCTGTGTTGATCTACAGCAGCTTTAATATTACATTAATTATGGCACAAGGTTTCTTAAACATGTATAACCAAGTGGTTTTTGACTTGCACATGCACACACACACGCGCACAAACTGATGCTCCTTCTAAAGTCTGTTTTTCTTTAAGATGCTGCAAGAGGATTTTTGCCAGCCAGCTGCGCAACTCAGATTTCTGTTTCCTTCACTGCAAATCACAAAACAGCTGTATGCACATTTTATTAAACACTGGCATTGGCTTACCAGTTGCAGATGGATATACCTTACCTTCTCATCTCCATCACTTGTTGATCATTGACCATTAGTATATAGCAGTAGTGCATGATATGATGGATATCTTTGAAGATCTTTTGAAGATACCAGACCCCACCTCATCTTGGAAACTAAGTAGAGCTAGGCCTGGTTAATACTTGGATAAGGGATCGCTCAGGATTACCAGGTTCTATGTTTCAGATAAAGGCAACAGCAGACCATTGGAGTACTCCTTGCCTAAGGCCATTTCTGCACTACACTATTATAGTGCCATTATTCCACTTTCAACATCCTGTGGAATCCTGAGATTTGTAGTTTACTGAGGGCAAACTGCTCTCTGATTGAGAATTCTAAATGCCCCTCCCCTAAACTGCAAACCCTAGGATTCTATAGGATGTTAAAAGTGGAATAATAGCACTATAACAGTGTTGCATGGAAAGGCCCTATGAAATTAATGGGTTGCCATAAGTGGACACCCACATTGAAGGCACGTACAAAAACATGTTGAAGAAAAGCAAGGAATCTCAGATATTGCCTTTCTGTCTGAAACATTCCATAGACTATTCCTTCTTCCTATCAGGAAATCTGCTATTCATTATCTTAGATTTTGTTTTGATATTAAAATGTATTTATTAAAATGTTTATCTCCTCATATCTCCAGCTCTCAGGATGGCATAGAACAAAATATAAACGATTCAGATGATGTAAAATGCTTATGTATTTAAGTAACTACATATATTTTCCTGAACTATTTAATACGACAGAATCAAAATAAGCAATTGCTCATATAATTTTAAATTAGCTACATTGCTCCTAGAGGTGGAACATTTACTGGGGCGGGGGTGGTGTGTATGTTTTCCAAGATTGGATGCCCCCTGGTAATATGAATAAACCACCTTGTTAAGTGTAACTGAAATTTTATTAGACAATATTACCAAATTAGAGTTGTAATAAAATATTTCCTTTTCGCTAACAAATATTTAAAGTTGTTTTAAATATGCTACTTCTATGAACATGCTTTTTGAGCTAATTACATTACTGTAAATGCACCTCTTAAATAATTGCTAAACCTCAAGAAATGCTTTCAATAATTGACTGAGTTTCCATAAGGGAAAAAAATGGTGTTATTAAATCTAAATTAAACGCACATTGGAGGCACTTAACTTAAAGTGTTAAAATGCCAAACATTTTCACACGGTTAAGAGAAGTCATTGGAATTAATAGCAGTTAGAAGCCTTTTAGCCATGCCATTTACAGTTCCACCTAGTCACTTCCATTCTTCTTCCAGAATTCTAATTTACAGATTTGCAAATGTTTAACGAGTTCTGCTGTTGAGTCTGTAGACACAGACCTTACACATGAATGAGCTTTCCATTCATTTCAAAGTTAAGGATAGTTCTGTTAGTTCTGTACTCCTAGTCAATGTGCATATGGAGCTCTGCGTGGAAATGGATGGGGAAGTTCTTGCCAGCAGTGGAGTTCTGTGTAAGCTGCAAGAATTGATAAGAAAATAATTCCAATGTAGTTGACACCACTTGGGAAAAGAAAGCAAGGGTACTAAAGGTCATGCTGCAAAGCGATAAGAGAACTCCTTCCAACATTCAAAGTTTTCTCTTTATATTTTAAAAGGAACACGCCCAGCATGAGTAAGGAGCATAGAGTTTTAAATTAAGGAAACACATTTGCTTTAAAAATAAAGAATATGCCACCTGAGTTCAGAGGTTTTATGCCCCACGGAGCACAAGGACAGATTAATGTGCAAGCTTGGTTGGGTTATGTGATCAGTGCTATAGTGGAGTTAGGGCTCACAAGATTAAAATGCAGGGCTGATGAAGTCATCTGTTACCACTCTGGTTTACCTCTGACAATGAATGGATTCTGTTGCTGCACTTTGCCAGCATAATTACACTGCTGTAGGTAGTGGCAAAAGGAGGAAAAAGGCAGTGGGTGCTGCAGACATGAAGGAAGTTGGGCATTGGAGAACCAGGCTGCTTGTAGCTGGCAAATTTTATATGCCTTCCTTCATCACTACTGTGCAAACATGGAAAGAGTGCAACTGCTAGGCACAGATCAAAACAGAAAGGATATTCAAAAATATTTGAAAAATGATTGATTTTTTTTTTTCAAGTATCAGGAAATCCTGATGAGGAGAATCCTAGATGGGCAAGAATCTTTGAGGTCCAGGACCTATTCTCCTTTTTCTGCGCAGGAAATAACACCTCTGCATTTCTTGTTTTCTGAACAGATATATTGTTTTCTGTACAGGGGATTCTGTTATCTGTGGAAAAAAAGTGTGTGTGTGTGTGTGCTTTGCACAAAATATATGTGTGTGTATATATAACCTTGTACAGAATAATACATGTGTGTGTATAATACTGCAAGAATAAGTTCCAAACTGCAAATAGTTTTTGAAAACCATGCAGTTTTCAGTGACTTTTTCATAACAAGGAGAAAAATAATAAAATTACTTGGTTTTGTCTGCAAAAATAAAATTTATAAGATTTACATCCTTACACGGATACGATTCTGCCTATTAGCTGAAATCCTCACAGCCACTTGAGAGGAGGTAGATTTTCTCCTCAATAATATATTTTTTGTGAGCTCAGTGTATTTAGATACTCCTTGGGGAGAACTGTCTACACTTCAAAAATTACCATATCCATGCCTTAAACAGAGGATATTTGGCCAGGGATTTATCTTTGGTTGGTTTGCCATTGGTATGAACTGTACAGTTTGTTTCCTTCCAGGTACACCATGGATGGAATTTGGTTTTCCAGTACTTATGGGTCCCCATTATATCTATACCCAAATTCTGGGCTACACAAGTTCCTTTTTAGCTATAATTCAGGCTAGACAACTTCCTTATCCTCTACTGTTGTCTTAATTTATTGCATTACTAGCTTATTGGTCTTTCTGTGCTCTCATTTGGCTTCATAAACATAAACTCAAAGTGAAGCCAAAATGAAGCTTCTACATTTGAAATTATGAATGCCATCCAGTGTAGTCTAAGAGCTCAGTCCTATACGTGCTGACTTATAGTCTTTCCCATTTGCATTAGTTGGACCTTCTTCTGAGTAAGAATACTACTAGCTCAGCTTGGTCAGCTGTCTGGATTTATAGACATTTCGAGACTTCAGTGGGAATAACATGGATATAAGATGTACTTACATGGATCATCTGCACAATTTTTAAGGATGCCTGATACATAGCAGAAAGGGGAGCATTTACCTAACTCATTCTTCTCCGACCAAATAATAGGAGCTACCCTTTGTTCAACCGAGACACTGTAGTTCAGTGGTCAGACTACATTTGAAAGTAATCTATGAACATGAATTTCAGTATATTTTAACTGGAGTTGAGAAATGCAGCATTATAAGCACTAGAGGGAGATATTCTTCACATATTACTTAAGTAAAAGCACCATGGCTCTAAAAGCAAAACCTATTCTCAAGGTAATAAGTAGGTCAATTTACTCTCCAACTTGATTATTAAGTCAAATGCTGGCATAATTTGGATTCCTTTCAATTCTTCACACTCAGTTTTGATTGATGGTTATTGCACAAGACACATAGATATTAATTTGAATTACATTACTGATTACTCAAAAGCACACAGTGCTTCCACATTATAAGCGGCAGAAATGCAGGGTAAATTTTGTGCTTGTGGGGCCAAGTTAAGCTGGCAAATTCCTCCAAGCACAACCATGGATGTCACTTAGGGAGGCGATTCTTCAGTAAATTTCTTGTTGATGAAAGCAGTAAGCTTAAAAATTAAAGTTAAAATTAAAATTAAAGTTAAATTAAAATTAAAAGTTAAATTAAAAGTTATATTAAAATTAAAGTAAAATTAAAATTAAAATTAAAATTAAACATTTACAATTCAGGACTTATTCTGTACAAAATTTGCAGATTGTTGTTTTGTGCAGAAAACAGCATTTTCTGAATAAGAAACAGCATTTTCCGTGTAGAAAAAATATTCCTACACAGAAATATTAGTTCCTGTGCAGAAAATGCAGTTTACTGCACAAAATAAGCATGTGCAAGTTTTGTGCAAAATAAGTCTCAAATTACTGCATTTTGTGTAAATCAAAGCAATGAACAGGGTGGTTGCAGCAGGAGGAGTGGTAGTTCTACCATCACCACAGGCATCAGGACTCCCCACACTAATTCTGTTCCATCTGGTTTGGGGTTGGTTATATTGGAGACTACAAGAATTCAATCTGTTTTAGATTTCCCTCAAGATTGCGGGAACCATAAGAACTACAGTTCTGGCATGACCATATTTAGCAGTAGGCAACCCTAAATAGTGTACCGATACTATCTACTCAGTGCTGAAGCAAAAGGTCCACCTGGTTCATATGACATGGATAATTGGAGATTTATGGATCAAATCATGTTCATGTTGAAGGGAAATCATACTTGTATACAACTGCTACCAGAACAAGACACAGTTAACTCTCAGTTAACAGAGTGGAGATTCCAGGGAAGTTCCTTCGCTTGTGCAACAAATGTTTTAGGATCAACCCTGTCTAAATAGGCATAGGTTAACACAAGGTGGGCAAGTTGAAGCCTTGCAGACATTGTTAGATTGCAACTCCCATCAGCCCAAGGCAGCACAGGTAATGTCAAAGGATACTGGGAACTTCAGTACAACAACACCTGGAGAGCCACAAGTTGGCCACCCTGTATCAAGGTCTTTACATGATTGAGAATCATGACAGTCCCATATCTTTCCAATCTCACCAATATGAACACGCATAAGCAAATTAAAAAGTAATGTAGTTTCTTCCCTAATTCCTTTCCAGTTTTTGGATAATTAATAGTTGAGTACCACAGGTGCATCTCATCCAGAGCTCTACATAACCTTCAAGCAGTACTAGAAGCTTTGGCTAGGAGAAGAAGACTTCAACTATTTTTGAAGCAAAGACACAGTGCTTAGAAAGGATTATGTTACCTACCTTTAATTATTTATTTGTCATATTGGTGAGGTAGGTCAGGTTGAGAAAGTATGGCTGGCCTATTGAGTTGGCTGCCTCACTGTAGACTTGAACCTGGAGCTTCGAACACTTGAAAACTATACTACTTCACTGGCTATTTTTTATGTCATGCCTGCTCTCTAGGCCATCCTGTTCTGAAGAGTCACACCTAATTTCCTCCGGTTCCTCCACTCTTCCAGAGGTACATCTAAAAGGCCACTAAAGTTATTCATTATCACTCAAGTCCTCAGGAGTGCTTCTTTAATTAACTGATTCCTGGAAGAAGAGAAACAGGGAAGAAAGGGGAAAAAGCATCAGAGTAGCTCTTCCTTTGACCCCAGACCCCTCTTCCAAACAATCTCGCTCATATACACTTTTGATGCCACCCCTTACATAGTAGCTCCATCTTCAATAAGCCTGCTGCACCAAGCTGGTACAGATCTTAATGCCTCTGAACTCAGCAACAGACCACTGAGGCAGGGCTGCTTGGCCTTCGCTGTCCTTCAGAAGTTTTCTGTACAACAATGACCAACAACAATGTCTTTCACAATAAATTTACAGAAGAGGAGTTAGCCACAAGCAAGCCGGTGAAAAAGGCCCACCAATACGAGAACTATTAACTAATTATTAACTAACTCGTAAAACTAGCTTTTTTTTCTTCCACATATTCACTGATACTGGCAAATCTGGATTCTCAATGAGCCCCCCAAAAATTAGCTGTGCACTGATTCATGGCCTAGCAGTTTTCCTAGGTACCATATTTTTTCTCTCTCATTTTTAGTCTCCATATCTACCACATGCGCAACTCTTTTCAAGCAAATGAACAACATACACTCCAACATTTCACAGATGGAAATGGGCACGCATAAGGGCAAGCGCTATCAGAATATCATCAAAATGGGAAAAGTTATGAGGAACAACACAACAGTTAGGAGAGGTTGCAGCAGTCTGTTTTTGCCTGAGCTGATTGGGAAAGGCAAGATTGCCCTCTCCTCTTCCTCCCTCCTGAGGAGTTAATTGAATTCAACTTGGGCCATTTCCGTCCTACACTGTTGCAGTGTTATTTTTCTACTTTCAACATCCTATGGAATCCTGTGGCTTGCAGTTTAGCAAGGGGCATTTGGAATTCTCAGCCAGAGAGCTCTTTGGCCTCAGTAAACTACAAACCCCAGAATTCCACAGGATGTTGAAAGCAAAATAATAGCACCGTAAGAGTGTAGGGTGGAAATGGTCTTAGTTTTGTGCTTTGAACTCGGTTTGCAGTAAATGAGTAAGTTGAGGACAAAGAGGAGAAAGTGGGAAGAAGAAAGAGAAACCAGGACATTTTCAAAGCAGCTGAAAAAGTGGGAGAGTAAAAAATTAATTGGGAGTGTCCCTGCCAATTGGGACAATTGAAGAGTATGGAATAATATATAGAGAAAAAAGGACCCAACGTGCAGAGAGATACTTGCAGATTCTGTACTATCTTTGGCTTCAGTGTTGTCCACAACACTGACAATTAGGAGAACACTAGAACACCAAGCGATTTGGAGGCTCCAAAGCAATATTGTAGAACAGAGTGGACTATTGTGCCCAATTTTTGCCTTTGAGACCCTGCCTCAATGAGCCACAACAAATCAAGATTCAGAAATATTTTAAAAATGGTCAAAAAAATATGTCCGAAATACCAGACAATCCTGATGAGTAGAATCTTGTACTGACAAAAATCTTTAAACAGGGATGCAAAGGTGATTTCTTTTCCTTGAAATTTCCACAGAAAAGCAGACTTTTTTAAAAAAAAAGAAATGTAATTTAGATAGAGCAAAGTATGGCATATAATTTGTACTTCTAAATACTAATACTTAATCAGTAGTATATAACCACTATTGGTAGAGTTATGAACGAAGAGTCTTTATAACAGTAAAATGGAGGAATCAAGCAATACTTTTGTTAGCTTTTGGTGAACACATACAGTACAAGTGATTGATCTGAAAACAAACATAATGAAATGTTAACATTTTCTAATTTAATTTGAAATTCATAAATACATTTTCTTGGAAGTAATGGCTTATCTTATTAGAAAGTTGTCTTCTAAACTCTTCCAACCAGCTATAATACATTATCTTTGCAGTAATTTAATATGATGTTTGCAAAGCATCTGATGTATGAGATGAATGTACAAGAGAAGAAAGCAGTAACAACTGAGCCACAGACTTTATTTTTTATGTAATAACCTGGTGGCAACTAAGGGAGCAAAATTCTTATCTTCAAAAATTATTATTTTTGAAATGTCCGTACCGCCACAATATACTTCCAAAGACTTTTCACAGTGGCTTGGTTTAGAGAAAACATTCTTACAAAGATATACCTATGCCCCAAAAGACTATTGACAGTATAATTTCAAAGAAGTTGGCCTGCTTAACAAATCACCAGAAAAATAAAAAAAAGAAGGGGAGGAGGAAGGTTCACTAAAAATCAGGAAAAAAGTGGACAGATATGCATTAAAATTAAACATACTAATTCCTATGTACAGAAGCACATTCAGAAGGAATTGATATAATATAAAGAGATCAAGAATGCATACTATCATATTGCAATAGATTATAAAGTGACAGTCCAGTCTGCTGCATGGGTGTTCACTGCTGATAGACAACTTCAGGACCTCCTCTGCTCTGCTCTTTTGTGATTCCTTAAACTATACCTGCATTGAACAGCTCTCCAAGGAGATACTGCCTTCAGAAAGATGCCTGGGCCACTAGATAAACCTTGAAATAGAGGACCATTACCACTATAACTAGGATGGTCAGCCACTTTAGAGCTAGACCCCCGAAATGCAGTAGCTGTGTCCTACAGTAGGAGTGGGGAAAGTGTAGCACACAAGCAGCATGTAAGCCCAACCCTCAGAGCACATCCCACAATGGCCCTCCATTTAAAAAAAAATAAAAATCTGAAAATGAATGCTTCCAAACCACTCAAACTACTACAAAAACACACCCAGTTGCATTGTCTCTTACAAATGCACTGAATTTTTTAGCTCATCTGTCAAGGACCACCTGGCAGTTCCATATACTCTAGAGATCCATTCCATTTTTATTTTGTTTTGTTTTCTTTCATTTTATTTTTGGAGCAGGACATTCAGAATTGTGCCACCTATTTGCAGTCCAATTTATTCTGGTATTCAGTAGTCTTCAGCAATTTCTACTTTTAGAAAACAAAACTATTATCAATGAACTTCACAATGTAGTCCAATCTACCATCTGTTTCATGGGCAACACAAATATTGCATAAGTATAATTTTGTATAAGTTATGCTTTATGTTTATTACGGAAGCACACCACTGTGAAATCCTTAGACTGAAGTAACCAATTTATACATATTTTTTGTAAAATTGATAAATAATTAGAATCACAGACTCGTAGAGTTGGAAGAGACCCCAGGGGCCATCCAGTTCAACCCCCTGCCATGCAGGAACACACATCAAAGCAGTCCCAACAAATGACCATCCAGCCTCTGCTTAAAAACCTCCAAAGAAGGAGACTACATCACCGCTATATCTTTATCGAGAAGCCTGGCCACCACTTTGCACAACATAGCGCTCCCAGACCAATATTTTCCTTCAAAAATATATGGGAGTGGGGGGGGGACAGGGCCACCGGTACAAAATTGGTGGAGAATATTTTGAGAAAATTCTGTGAAGTAGTCGTGTTTTCCCACGGGGTGGAGAAAAAAATAATGTCATTATTTCCTCAGAAAAAAAAATCTTCTGAGAAATTTCAAAATGGGAAGGAAGTAAACAAGTTTTTAAAACATTGATGAATGGTTCCTAAATCAACAAATCACTTGTATTGGTTTGTAGCCCCACTGCATTTACCCTCTTAGTGGTAAATCTTCTGCAGGTATGGGTCTTCATACTAAAGAAGATGAGAATTTCAGTTTTCAATTTAATTTTAGTCAGAATTTACCAAAAATACACAGATTTCTTAAATATTCAGTTGGGAACGAATTTGAAGTTTCAAATGCAGGAGAAAGCAAATTTTACATATTAGTCCACTCAGACTAGATCTTTGGGTTTTAAAAAAACCAGCCAGCCCCTCCCTAAACTGCAAGCCCCAGGATTCCATAGGATGTTGAAAGTGGAATAATAGTGCTATAACAGGCTAGTGTGGAAACAGCCTTAGAGAAGAAGTGCATCTAGGAATAAAGGAAGGATGTACAAGGAACATCCATTTCCTGCCCATCTTTTTTCACCTGAATGTTGCTGGATACAAAGGTTGCATCCATTGATGATCTCAGCTAATAGACACAGTTTATTCTCGTCTTTTTCTTTTAACCCGTTTAACTTTTGGCTTTCTCAATATGCTAGAGTAGTGAGCTTTGTGGGATCTTTTCAGTTGCCTTCCACTTTAAGTGAGTAGTTCATTAATGCAGTGGGTGTTGTCCTGTTGGGAGTGTCTGTGTCATTAGTAGTCTTAGATGTCCCACCTTCTGTCACATCTATTTAGCAAATTTCACCCTTTTTCTATTTTCCTTCATGGAATTCCATTGTCCTGTATTTTCATAAACAAGATTTGATGAATTTCCAGGTATCATTGCTAGATGGAGCTGCAGCATAAAAAATATGCACAGGCACACAAGAGTTTTCTTGTAGGTGAGAAGAAAATTTATTTTATAGAATTGTCTTCTCTACTTCAGTCTCAAGATGTCCATAAGAATTTTTTTAAAAAAATCAAATAAAATCAAAACAAATGGAAAGAATGTGGGGAAAGAATAATTAAACACCAAATGCAAGCTTTATGTTCAAGTTTATTCCCTGTTACTTCTTAGGCAGCTGCATTATTGCATAGACAGCCTTTTGCAGTGCAATGTTAGAGTCACTTCTTGTGTTACGAAGCATACAATTGATCTGGCATGATTGCTGCATGAATATTTACAGCAGGCTTGGAAAACTTGTAGGCCTCCAGTTGTTGTTGAACCCTGGCTCCCATCAGCCCCAACAAGCACAGTGGAGAGTTAAGTATGATGGGATATGTAATCCAACAACATTTGAGCCACATGTTCCACAGCTCTAACTAAAATGATTTGCTGGGAGGGTTTGAAAACACCTCTGGGAAACAAGAATAAAAACTAGAACCATAGAATGAGTTTCAATGGTATGTATGAAATAATATCAGCCTATGCAGCAATGAAGTGGAGTGGCGAATGTTTATTAAAACAGAAGAAATGGCAGTACATGGGAAAACTTTCATTGTTCCTTTGCCTGTGCATAAAATTCATGAACTTGCTTACAAATCTAGTTGAGGGGGTTGCTCACAAAATCATTTGAATTCTATGAATTAAAAGGACCTAGACTAAATACAGTTAATTAGAAGGAAGTGCACTAAATGTTTCTTTAAAAAAAAAAAAGAACCAAAGATGGTCTCATAGAGGTCCGGGCAATAATGTGACAGTAACTCTGGAGTGCATTAAATTATAGTATAGACATGTAGTTTTCTGTTCCAACCACAGGATAATGGTGTTATAATTTCTCTTCTTTCCTGGTTAAGTGGGAAATTTACAGAAGTGGAATAGAGTAGTAGAAGTAAGAAGGAATACAACTCTTTTTTAAAATAAGAAATAAGCCAAAATAAGTGTTTTTATCTCCATTTGTTTTAATTTTCGTAAGCTACCTTGACATTATGGGGGAAAGTGGGAAATAAATGAGATCAACAGCAGCATCACAACCATCATCATCACCATCACACTTTTTTTATTGCTGTGTCCTGCACAAAAATACCATGCATGAAATGTGCAAAAAATAAGTCTCAAACTGCAGACAGTCTTTGAAAACTAGTAAAGCTCTAATCATTCCTTCTTTCAGGATTTAAGTTAGTGAAGAATTACATCCTATGAAAGACATAACCCTGAAAAACAGCTCAGCGCTTCTGAAGCTTATTTGTGTTCGGCTACAGCTTATTTGTGTTCAGCTTCTAGGCTACACATTAAACAGATCCAGTGTCTGTCATTTGCTCATGTCTCCGTAAAATGAAGGTGTTTAATGTAATGTCTGAATATCTTGGACTGCCTTCTGCCCACTGTCTGTATAAACTATATACGTTACTCATAGACACTGCTCTTCTTTCACATTAGTCCGAACACACTAATGTGAAAGTCATTTTTTTATGAGGCAAGACACCTCTACCTATTTTTTAGTTATGCAGTCCGGTGAGGAAGATCTGGTAACTAGCTATTTTAAGGGCAAACTCTGCCTCCATAAATTCTGCATTGTTTAACTGAAGTACATTCAAGTTAAAATACTTCACATTTATTTTTTGTCCTTCATAAACATTGTGCTCAGCTCACTAGCATTTTCTTCTTTTTCAGATGAATAGTTTTTTCTGAACATCCAAAAGCATTCAGAAGAACACATAGGCAGGGCATCAAGACACAGGTTGGTCCTTTGTCCTATTTTACAGAGGAAAATCTTCTGTTTGATGGTAACTTTTAGATGAAGGATTGTCCAGCTGAAGTCTGGTTTAAAGATGGAGAACCATCACAAGAGAAAACAGGGAGATCTTGAAGTTGCCCATCAACATGTGTTCAGTCAAATGAAACAGCAGACTAAATGGGTGAAGAGGTCACTTGGCCTCAGTCTTCCTCCTCAAGGTGAGATGTTTTCTATTTAAACTATAGCAATTATTTTGAAAATGCATCTGTATCTATATATAGCATATGCCAAATTCAGACTCACTCTTGTTTCTTATGATTTGCTATTTCAATTCTATTTCTATTTCCATTACAGCTTTTTTCCCCCTAAATCTGCATCTGTACATATATTTTAGCAAATGCCAAATTCAGGCAAATTAGTCCATGCCAAATTTATGCTCACTTTTGTTTTCTTCTGAGGAATGGTCCCTCCCCTTTTTGTTTTGTTTTGTTTTTGTGGACATGCAAATAATCACCTGGTCAAGACACCAACCTTTTATTTGTACTGGAAAACCTCCACCTGTAGCAGTCACTATTTCTCATTTTTTAAAATATATTACTTCAAATATTTATTTTCTAAAATATTTGTAAGCCATATTTTAAGGAAAATGCCCTCACAATACAGTTTTCACACACAGACAAAATATCAAACTGCAGAAGAAATCATATATAGGCTCACTGTCTTCTTTCTGCATCAATTTATATTTGAGATTATCCTGCTGCATTTTATGACAATTATTGCTAGCCTTATACCATAATTTAAGAGGATAAAGATTAGTAGTATGTATTCTTTTTTACTAGAATACTACTAATATTTTACTGTTACATTTTTTTCAAATGCTTTTATATTGTTTAAAATTAGTGATGTTTTAATAGGTACATTCATTTAATTAACTTTTTTATCGTTAAGTTTTTAGGTGTAGTTTGTTTTTAATCTATGCTGTAAGCCACCTTGGTTTTCTGTTGAAAATAAGCTGCGATAGTAAACAAACTAACTAACTGAATTCTGGGCACAAATTAGCAGTTCATAACAGAGTCCATCATCTTCTCTCCTCAGGAACCATTGGTTGGCAAATATACAAAAGCCAGGTGTGAGTTACCAGAGATCATTGATTCTGACAAAGCTCTTTCAAACTGACCAATAGAGGTGATCAAAGATTTATGCCATTTCTGCACTATACTGTTCTAGTGCTATTATTCCACTTTCAACATCCTGTGGAATCCTGGGGTTTGCAGCTTAGGGAGGGGCATTTAGAATTCTCAGCCAGAGAGCTCTTTGGCCTCAGAAAACTACAAACCCCAGAATCCCACAGGATGTTGAAAGTGGAATAATAGCACTAGAACAGTGTAGTGTCAAAATAGCCTTAGTCAAAAGCAAATCACTAGTACTCCTATTTTACAAATGAAAAACATGGTGTCTTAGAGATAATTTATTAGCACGACACCAAGTCAGAGATTTTCTCTTGCAATTTTACTTTTTGTCATTTGTGGAGTCAAAAACTGTCAGATATCTACAGCTAAACATCTAGAGAGCTTCCAATAGATTCTCACTCAGGTTTTGTCCACCTTTGGCTTAATGTACTGAGGGGGTCAGAAGGAATTACTGTTCTTCTCTCTTTTATTAGAAATTTAGCCCAATATTATTTTACAATTATTATCTCCTGCATTACAGAGGCATAACTTCAAACATGGTCAAAATAGGTTCTAGGTCTGTGTTCTCAAAAGAGTAAAAATTACTGGCTTGTATTAGTGCTATAAGCACAGAAATTCTGAGAGGAACAGAACCACACAATTTGTTCTGTCTTTAGATGGGACCTCCTCAGAACTGATCTTTGATGTCTCTCAACCACATGGCCAATTTTTTATTTATTTATTTAATCAGTATATTCTTGGCAAACTGGAACATAGCAGCAAAAAGCTTTATAATGCAAAACAGAAACTAATTTTTATATTCTGTTTGGCTTTCAAAATTCCACAAAGCCATTCCAAGATCTCTGGAGATCAGCAAAGGTGAGGTGGCCTTTGTGATACTGGCTGCAGAAGTCCAGTCAGATACTGTATAGGCATCTCCCATCCTCTCCCAGCCACTGATTGGCTGTAAGGGCATGTTGCAGCAGCAGTTGGTCAGTTGTACATGGGAATAGGTTGAAGTGCAGTGGCGGTACTTACTTTGAGCATTCTGTCGCTTAAGCACTTGTAGGATATCTCTCCTAAGTTTGCTTTACAAAAGAGTTTCAGGCAATGTGTCAAGAAAAAAATGGAAATATTTCTATTTCAGACTTTCTTTTCAAACACCTACCAGTGCCAGGATTGTTCTCTTTCACAATTCCCTCAGATATATTTGTATCATTCCCTACGCCTTCCCTGAACTCATAATTTTCTCTCCTACCACCATCCTGCCAGCATGCCAAAACAGTTTTCAGCTGAGAAACCAGTTTTTTTTCCTTCTGTTGTTCCTTCCTTTTCAGTCCTTCTTCACAATGTTTCATTTCATTTTATTGGTTGAACTCAGAAGAGGGAAGACTCCTGCCATGTATGCTTAAAGTAGTTTAGGGCAAGAGCTAATAACTGGCCCTTGGTCATCCAGGAAACTGTAAGAACAAATGGGGATTTGAACTTGGGCCTTGACAATCCAACAGCCTACCTACAGCGCCACAATGTTCTTACACCATTGTAGCTTACTACTTTGAAAAATAAGAAGCAATTGGCTGTGTCCTCCTTTCCTACCTACCTTTTGTCCACCCACTATCTCCTGCTTTTTTCCTTTTTTTTTAACCTCAGTTATTTTGAGGCACTATGATTTATGGTTTATACCAGCTCTGACACACTACACAATTATACCACTGTGATTCCACTTTAACTACCATGGTTCCATCTTGCAGAATCTTTGGATTGGCAGTTTAGGGAAGGACATTTAGAATCCTCAGCCAGAGAGCTCCTCTCGAACCTCACCAAACTACAAACCCCAGAACTGTCTGGGATGCAGCCAGTTAAAGTAGCATCAAACTGTTGTACATATTACATGAAAGTAAGAGATAAAAGAAAGAGAGAGAAAGAGAGAAAACTCTCACTCTGTTGGTTTCCTCCCAACTTCTGTTCTCCTACGTTTGGACCCAGGCCATTTTCACACTAGACTGTTATAGTGCCCTTATAGGGGCCTCAAAGGCCCCTCTCTGAACTGCAAATCTCAGGATTCCATAGGATGTTGAAAGTGGAATAATAGCACTATAACAGTCTAGTGCAGAAATGGCCCCACTCTTTTGCCTGCCACATGTCAGTTCTTATCTTTTTTTCCATCTGTCCATTGTACGTCTCCACTTTTAATCCTCAGTTCCATTTCTCAGAAAGATTTGCTTATTTAAAATAACAACAGTTCTCCTTGACCCAACAGAACAGATGTAGAGATCTTTTCTTCCTATTGTGGTGAACACTATTTCACTCAAAACTCACTGGGGGAAGAAGATCTGCATTTCAAGAATGGGAATGGCCAGAGCCAAAAGTGAGTGGAGCTTTAGGAGTAACTTTTACTCTTGCCCCATATATAGTTGGGGAGAGGTTGGGGAGGAAAGACATATTTCCAAGCAGGCATTCTCCCTAATTTATGTACATAAGGTAATTATATACCTTATATAATTTAGTCCAGCAAATTTGTACTTTCAGGGCTTAGGCTGCTTTCACACTGAATAGGCATAGCACCTTGATATCATGTTGACTGCTATGATTGTGATGTATGGAATCCTGTTTTGTGAGGTATTTATGATTTTCTGCCAGAGACTTCTAGTGCCTCACTAAACTATGAATCCCAAGATTCCATAAGACGTACTCAGGGAGTTAACATGGTATCAAACTGCTATAATTGTACAGTGTGAAAAGCCTGAGTAAGAAAGACCAAATAGTACGAACCAAGGATAGTGAAGAAGCACGAGGTGAACCTAGGGGCTCTGACTGAATGTCCTGGAGGTTTACATTGGAACCATCGGGTGGAGTTTACTTGACACTGCAATAGAAGTGTAATGCACAAGTGTCAATGCATTTGAGAAAATGTGCAAAGACTCATGCTGAAAGCACCTATCCTGACCCTCAGAAAAAAATAATAATATATCAAATAAATATTTGTGGTGATCCATAGTCACTAGAAATTACTTGGGGAATTTAGAAGTCTATTTTAAAATGCAATTCTGCTTTAAAAAATACAACAACAACTGGATTAATCATTGCAACTAGTCAGAGTAGATAGGATTTTATTAAAACCTTCACAGCAGTACCTGTTATGCATTTTTACATCCTTAGTTCTGAGGGTGATAAGTTACAATCCAAAATATTTGGAAGGTACTATCTTCAGAAAGGCTGGTTTACAATATTCCAAATAGCAAGATTACTGAATTTTGGTTTGCATGCTGGTTTGGGAATTGCAGATGTGAGCCAAAGTCCCTTCCCTTAGTAGATACATATTATTGCCACAGCTCCAGAATGAGATTTGTGTTCATGGTCCATATATTGAAATCCTATATATTGAAAAGTGGTCCCAGCTGATGCCTAGAGTGCACTGCACTCTCCTTTGAGTGTACGTACACACAAGACTTTATTTATCTATTGAATGTATATCCTGCCTTCATTACATAATGAAATTCAAATCCTTGTTAACTCCATCAAATTTACTTCGTTATGTGTCTTTTGAGACCATGCCTTGGAAGTACTGACGAAAGCAGGAGGGAGGCATATACAGACAGTAGGGCAAGAGGCAAGTAGAGCTGGTTGGCTTCTTTCTCAGGCTGTCCACTTGAAACTTTATTTTACTGTACGAATTCTTTTTTGATTTAACAAATACCTGTACTAGAGGTTCCAACCCTGTTCACAAAGTATAAGCAACTGGATATGACAAGAAGCCACAAGCTGTCTCCGCCCTGCCCTTATTTGCTTTCTGGAAAATGATTATGACATACATAGGCAGCACTCCACACAACCAGGAACTCTGTTCCATTGTGTAATTTACATGAGTGCAGGATCAGGTCAGTAGGAATATTGCAAGTATACCTATGGATGTCCCTACAGTTGGGAGAGGGCCCTTCGGCCACACTGCCACGTATTAGCCACATGAGGGCCACATCCCAGTGAATTGACATGACTTCCTTTTTCTTACTGAATTCTACTGTGATATGTAACATCTTCTTATGAATTTGCTGGTTTGTCAGTATTACTAATAACGGATCTGTTCAGACAGCTGCTTTTTTTCATCCTTCCTTGAATGATTAGCAAATGCCTTGATCTTTATTGTCAGTGTCACAGGATCAATATCACAGGGGACATCAGTGAAAGAGAGATCCCTAAAACCATGCCAAAATTCATTTAATATTAAAAATGGCACTTACTTAAAGTATCGAATGACCAACTGATGGGAAACAAGGATCAACTTTTAGAACATGTATTTGAGGCAGTCCATGGTCTAATCCACTTCCTAGTCCCACTAAAACTATAGGTCCACCCCATTGCAAGACTCTGTTCTCCTCTCCTCTCCTCCTTGGCTTTGTAATGGATGAAGGGCCTCCATCTTAACACTGAGCGGTTCAATCCCAGCTGCGTGGCATAGCAGGTCACTTAGTTAACCTACTTTGTCAGCCTTTGTATGTGGAATCAGAGGGAGTGGTGCCATCTTGTCATTTGTTTCTGGCAGAAAAACTGTGCTGGGCAAACACCACAATGGCCCTTTCCGCATCCTACCTTTTCTCAGTGCGGGGGTGCGGTGCTCGCACGAGCAGCCTCTTGTGAGAGGCCCTTGTGTCCAGGTTTCCTCAGCTCCGCACAAGCTTCCTGCTTGCGTGAGTGTCCCACCTTTCCTTTCGCAGTGCAGCCTGGGATCTTCCCAGGCTGCAGTGAGACAGAAAGTGCGACTGGCCCGGCTCCCAAGGCTCCGCACACAAGGTAAGTGTGCGCGGGGCTTTGGAGCAATGCACAACCACGCACCATTTTCAGCTTAAAGCCAAAAATGAAAAAGTGTGCGAGCGGTGCCAGCCAGGCCCTGGAGCGTTGCACAAATGTGAGTGCGTCATGTGGACCGCTCCTCACATTTGCGCAATGCTCGAGGGGCCCTTTTGCATAGAAAATGCCATGAGAAAAGGGCCAATGTCTTGAGACCCAGCTTAACACCCAAACAGTCCAATAACAAAGTCATATCAATCCAAGTCCCTAACAATTCCAAATAGCACTGTTGTAGATAACCAGTACTACCAGAGAATTTGAGTCATGACTATTTGAAGATAGGAGGGTTACTCTCCTGCCTGGAATTCAAGCTACAGCTGCCACAGTGCTGGGCTTCCTCTTCCTACTCCTACCTCATTCCCTCTTCTTCCTCTTTCTATGTGTCTCCTATTGTGCTCCTTTTTGTGCCACTGCCCACCACAGAGTGAAAGCCTTGGGGCATTTCTGCCCTACACTGTTATAGTGCTATTATTCCACTTTGAACATCCTATGGAATTCTGGAGTTTGTAGTTTACTGAGGCCACAGAGCTCTCTGGCTGAGAATTCTAAATGCCCCTCCCTAAACTGCAAATCCCAGGATTCTGTAGGATGCTGAAAGTGAAATAATTGCACTGTAACAGTGTAATGCAGAAATGGTCTTGGTGAGGACATCAGATGGAATGGGACGGAAACGATGTTGTAAATTAATACTATTCCCCATATTGTTCTGAGGAAAAGGCTCTAAAAATTACATTGCATTTCACTAGGAAAAATTATACTTTACATTTTTATTTAAGTTCTCTTTAGCACATACACACATGCACACACACATACAGAGAGAGAGAGAGAGAGAGAGAGAGAGAGAGAGAGAGAGAGAGAGAGAATGTAATTGACAGGAATGTGCTGATTCCAATCACTGCTTTTCTGTCTGATATACCTTTTCAAAACAGACATGCACACAATCAAACATGCTATATGTCTTTTCTTTCTGTGTAAAAATCAGTCTGGTTGTATGAAGAAGACACATGCAAAGAACACACCAGCCAGGTTTTTAAAAGATCTGTCCATGATTTAACAGGACTAAGTAATCTTTTTAAAGTTCAAGCTGTCTACCTTTTCTCAGTTTTTTCTAAATATAATTAAAAATAAAGTCATTGCGGAATCGCAGCATACTTAATCCTCCTCACCCCTCACATAAAGTAAATATATCAAAGGGCTCATAGCCTTTGTCTGGACTGTTTGGCAACAGTAAGAGCCCACTCTTTACAGTGCAAGCTTGTTTGCCTGCAGTGTTGCTCTGCCTAAAACACAAACGAGGAACAGCTACTCAGGGCCAATAGGTACTGTGACTGAAATGACCTGTTTCTTTTCATGGCATGGAATTGTTAGCCACGCTGTGAAAATTGAAAACACAGAAGGGCAGAAGTGAAGACTGTGCTTTCCTAGAGGGACTGGTGCTGTGCATATGTCCTTTTTGTAAAGGAATAATCAGACAAATAAGAGCCCATCTGAGGTGGAACTGTCTTGAAAACTATCCTGAATCGACAGATCTCAGATGTCCCTTCTGTAATCGTAGCTCTGGGGCTAATGAAGACTTCTCAGTGGGTGTTTTATTTTATAAGTACGCATGCAAAAAAGGTTCCCCTATTCTCAGAAAAGAAGTAGTTCATTCTCCACCCCTGCCCTTCGAATTTGTTTGCTTTGTATTCTAGGTGCTACAGCTGATTAATCATCAAAATATTAGGGGAAGAAAGAAGAAGAGCTTTATAAGCCGTGAAGCACCTTGGCATCCATCTACTAGCTGATGGAATTGAAAACAATAATTCTCTCTCCCTCTCTCTCCATTCTCTCTTTTAGATTGCAATCACTAGATGGCATTGTTACTCTGAAATAAAATGTGAATAATGGGGCCGCCAAATGAGATAGTTAAATTAGCAGACAATTATCCCTGTTCTGCTCCTCCTTTTATGTGATGAAACTGGTTACTTATAGCCTGCAGGATAAATTCTATAGGGTGCCTGACTCAGTCAAGGCTCCATCTTCACAGGCTCTCCCTTCCCAGATTTCACCTCAATCTGTCATACAGATTTGACACTGCACCGTTCCAACAGTACTCAGAAATGACATGTATATAATGTGGAATATTGTGCACATTTACAGCCAGATTTTTCCCCCCTTAAAACATTGCTTGCTAGATTCTGGCGATCATCAGCCTGAAAGGGGAAAAATATTAAAAGAAAGGGGGAAAAAAACAGAGGGTTCTTTTCATTCCATATATCAGAGGCCATCTGACATCCAAACTTCTTTTTTACAGCTATATATAGGCAAATTGATATTTCTTTTGTTAAGGATGTACATAGTCCCCAAAATTAATAATCAACCATAGCCAGGGCACAATTATCACATCATATTTTTTTTTCTATGATCCCCATTAACATTTCTCAGTAAAAATCAGACTGACATCCCAATCCTAAACACACTGATGGGGAGATTTGCATCTCTTTGGGAGAAAAGTATTTCCAAATCAGCTGTTTTCAGACTAGGATATGAGGAGCAGCTTTACACTTACCAGATACTTCCTAGCATATTTTTAAAGAGCTACATGATCAGTTGAACAATTCTTTCTTTCCTGCATTAGTTAAATACAGTGCCGTCAATTTTCTTATTCCAACCACTTCTTCTTCCATTAAAGAAATCCAAACACATTTATTTGCTTTGCCAAAAAAATCAGGAGTTTAAATACAGGAAGTTTAGCACACAAGTTCTCTGCTTTTAATTCTAGAACACTCATTTGTTCTTTGTTTCATGCACCTTTTTTTCATATGCACACTTTGCAGAACAGAAGTGTGTGCATATATTGTATATGTACACACGCACACACACACACAGGTGGCAAAGATGCTGTCAATAATTACAAATATCACTGTACAATATTTTGCCTTTTGTGAGATTTCAAAGACAGTTATTTTGGCACTCAGTGAGTAATACAGCTACAGTATACATCTTCTGGCAAGATCGCCTGCTTTTATTTGTTTTGTTCCTTTTTTAAAAAAAAAACCACCTTTTTCTTTTTGTGATTCGGAAGTGCCTTGCTTCAGTTTTGTCAAAGCTCACCATATGATGCATTCCCCTGGATTTCTCAGCACATATTTACATTACATTCATATTTTCCAGTGTCAAAAAAGTGGGAGGGAGAGGGATTATGTTGGCCCTGAAAGCTGAGAGGGTGCTACACTGAAAGAGTTAACCATTTTGATGAAACTTTCTGCATAGGAAGTGCTGCAGATATATCTTGTTCCTTGAACAAAAGCAAAAAGGTTACAAATGTGACTTCAGCTGCAGTCTTAAATGTATGCCATGAATAAAATTTCAGCTGATATTATACTAGATATGTCACCATATGATATCTATCTGTCACCTATCTCTCTGTCTAATATCTGTCTATCTATCTATCTATCATCTATTTATTATCTATCTATCTATCTATCTATCTATCTATCTATCTATCTATCTATCTGTCACATTCCTAGGTAAGGATTTATGCATATAGTCTGCAGACATCATTTTTATACCCAGGCTTGTGGGAGAATGACCATTGATAATTGTACTACTGTTAAATAATCCTAGGAAGTGATCTCCCAAACTTTTTGATGCAGATTTTTAGGCTAATCTGCAGTAAGGCTCCTGGCAAATACTACCTCTATTTGGTAAAGCTCTGGTAAATTACAAAAATCAGTGATATATTTTTACTATGCTATAAAGAGGTACAGATTATCACAGAGTCACATAAAACCATTCCACTGCAAAGGAACGGCATTTCTTTTTTAAAAAAAAAAAGAGAGAGAGAGAAATAAGAAAATAAGGCACACATATTCTGTTGAACTCAGTTCATATACTTTTTGGTTAGCAGAATTCAAATACGGACTGCAACACAGAAATTATAAAACCAATCAGCATGTGAAAATTTATAAGCTGGCAATTTCTACTTGTTCACTACTTAAATTTTTTTTTTTGTAGAAGACATACTTTTTTTATTTAATTGTTTAGCCAAATTCAAAATATTATTTAAGTGTTCACATTTTTAATCTTTTAAATTATTTTTTAAAATATATGTGAGGGGATATGTGCATTTTTTTTGAAGCAGCACACAGTGCCAATTGCTTTCCACAATTGGTTTTATTCTTATAGTCAGGAGCATGAAATCACTGAAAATGTACAAAACTAGAATTGGTCATTTTTGTATTTATTTTTAAATCCTGCCTCCTAATCATTAAAACTGTTAGATGATATGAATACAAAAGGCTATTTCAGCATATGCACTTTTAATCAGAAGAATTGGTACTTTTTGCAGGCTTAGCAGATTTTTAGAAACACAAAACAAATCAAAAATAGAATAAGAATGACTTATTTACTGGTCAGTTCTAATTTGACTGAGAATCTGTAATTATACTGAAACTTTCATCACAAGTTCATCAACTTTATTGAGGTTTTTTTAATCTATTTTTTTAATTCAATGAAAGTCTTCATTATTCCCATCTGTGCCTTTTCTGTTCAGCTAATGAGCCCCTTAGAAGAAGGAGAGACCTGTTTTTACAGATGAATTTCAGGAAGGCAATAAAATGGGGGACAACAATCTCCCTCAGCTAAAAAATGAAGATGACAGTTAATATGATAATGCTTTTGATTTGTACATGCTCTAGGTTCAGGTTAAGATACCCTAAACTAGCGTGCTTAATTCTGTAAATTGAGGAGGCATGTGGAGGTGAGGTGGGAGATGAGATTCTCTGCATTATTTATTTATGGGTCTTCATGTCTATAGCACAAATTAATCATCTCTGATACCGCCAATGTAACCAGCTGCAGTTGCTCTTGGAGATTCATCAGGCTTGCTCCATTAAATACTACATACTGCAAATCAAAGTTTTCATCACCAGAGTCAAAAAGACACAACATATTTTAATGTCATTTCTGTTAGTCTTAACATCGGTCATTGTAAACATTAGTTTTGGACATACATTGTGTGTGTGCATGCATGTGTGTGTGTGTGTGTGTGTGTGTGTTTATTTTTGCACCAGCTTGTCACAGTGCATATCAGGAAGGAAAATCACCATAATGACAGACTCTCTAATCCACGGTGAAATGATGCCACAACACTTTCGAAATGTCTCTCTGCATATGTTGCTGTATTCCCTATAAACATATTACATTGGAGTCTATCCTATTCAGATCAATGGGACACAACATTCACTTGACCACCCTAAGCCAGCAAGGATGACCTATGTGTTCACCATGCAGGAATAAGGGCTCTTGATGGAAGAAGGAGAAAAGCATGTTAAGCACCACTGGATGGGTGTTGAATATTGCAACTATGATATCAGAAGAAGCCTTGGTGATCTGATAGTAAGCAGAATAGATTTAGGTCAGAACACAGGCTGTTAATTGACATCACAGGCCTGTGCACAAGCCAATGACCTATCAGGTCATGAGAAACCCACAAACAGAAGTATCTCCCTCCACCACCACCACCACTTGCACTCCTTAAACATCAATATTCACAAATCCCATCTCCAAACATTTGGTGAATACACATGATCCAACAGATCAACTGACTAACCATGCAACCTTCCACATATTTGCTCTTTATTAGGCATATTTAGGCTTGTGGCCAAATTGTTTAATTTATCTAGATTTAGCTTTTATATTTAGGAAGCATGTATTAATGTGAGCTGATGGGAGAGGCAGGTTTCAGTCTGAGATTTTAAGGAGCACTCTGAGGTTCTGAAAATATTTTGGAGATGGGCCTGAACATTTTGAATAATTCTATAACATTTCAGGCCAAAACTCAGATTCACCACCCTACCACCACAGAAATGGCCAGTTGCCATTGCAGTGCCCTTGTGACTGCTTTGTACTGATTTATTTTACATGACTGGCAGTACAAATTAGATCATCAAACTTAAAGGAGTTACTGAAGTCTTTTTGATTTCATATTGTACTTCCCTGAGATTATGACTAAGAAAGGATGCTCCAATAGGTAATACAATAGTCTCTTACAATAAATAGTTTTTAATTATTGTTTTTAAATGTGTTGTTACTCCTCTTGAGTCCAATTATTGGGAGAAAGGAGGGATATACACTAATAATAATAATAATAATAATAATAATAATAATAATAGCCATAATGAAGATGAAGAAATCTTATGCTTTGTTTTTGTTGTTGTTTTTAAATGTTTTGTTTCAAGAAAGACTATGACATTTTTATTTTTGGTTTATAGATAGCAGGAAAGAATTTGGAATAATACGCTATGTTTAGAAGCCATGCTGGGATGAAAGAAATATTTACATAATGCAGCTTAGTTCATATTTGCAATTGGCATAGAATGACACTTTAGTCAGTATAATGTCAAGTGGGGTTAGATGGGGTTACATTGCATCACTAGACACAACAGACATAGCACATGTAGTAATAAAATGGGAGAAAAGGAAATTTCAACAAGATGTGCTTGTTCTTCTATTACTACAGCTTGAAACAATCTGTCTGTGCCCTTTCTAGAAAGTCATGACTCATGATTTCCTGAATGAAGACTCAGTACATGGAAGAAGCTCAATGTACTATATGGATTCCATTTTATTCAAATGTAACATGTAAACATGATGTTCGCAGGTTATAGAAAACTCTTGCCTTTGGAACAGCCACTTAGTGAAATGTAGTATGTACTATGAATCTGAGATGCTAAGTGAAAGAATGTAGAAGATGAAGGAAGGAATGATATACATATTTATTCCTTAGGTCATCTTGGGTAAAACATGTTTTCATTGCCAGACCAGTCACCATCCAGCCCTGCTGCTCTGTTCATGAAGAGCAGTAATGGCATCTTCCTGTTAAGTATGAGTGGCACTAATAGGTCAAAATGTAGAACTGCAGCAATGAGGAAAAGAGACAAGAGATTGAGTCATGGGCAATGAGCAATGAGACAGAGTTGTGGTGATGCCTGTCCTAGAACGTTAGGTGAGAGAGACATGGAGTTAGCCTATTAAATACCCAGACAGTGATGCGGGGGGGGGGCAACAGTTGGTCAGTGTATCATGCGGTTTCAGAAAGGGGCAGCCCTACTCCAATTTCACTTATTTGGTATCTTCATGAAACTAAGTCCTGGGCAACTTCTAGAGTTCTCACACACTATACTTATAGTGCTATGATTCCACTTTAATTGTCATGGGAACATCCTATGGAATCCTGGGACTGGTAGTTTAGGAAGAGGAATTTAGAAATCTCAGCCAGATAGCTTCTCTGGAGCCTCTGACCAAACTACATAGGATCCCATAGGATGCTGCCATGAAAGTTAAAACAGAGTGTAGTGCTACAACTGTGCAATGTGAAAGGGTCCCTGGAACTTCAGCTCTTATCAGACCATTTGAGTAAAGCAATCAAAGATATTTTGTTCCTAGACATTTTGCTGCTTGCAACAAAGAACAGAAGCAGACTGGAATGGATGTTATTTCTCTTAGCATCTGTCATCTGAGGCAGTTGACCATTTCTAGATAACTACATCCACAGCATCTCTGCAGTCAAAATAATATTTTTGTCACTTTTTCATGTGCACACCTGTCTTTGTGCACACTTGAGTAAATTGAAGCTGAGGAAAACCTTTGGTCCAAGTGTCAGGCACAATAAAAGATTTTTACAAAATTAATAATAGTTAGTACACCACATAAAATTCACAGTGGTGACTGACCTGATCAGAGATGTAATCAGATTTATTAAGAGAAGAGAAGAGAAAAGACAAGACATAAAGTAATTGTTTCCTTGGGATAGTACTCCACGAAAACAGATGTTGGTGTTGCAAAATTTATCTTTTTCTTCTTCTTTGTAATGCCCCAGGTTAATTATTTTTATATCAGTGTTTGCATGACCTGGATCAGTAATATGCCTTTATATTCAATATGCAGTAACAGCAATATTTCACAGCTCTGACTATTAACTTAATCAGCTTATCTGAGCTTCTTCCAAATTCTGTGGTGTGCCCAGAAAGTATAGGAGGATTGAAGCAGTGGAGGCACATATATATTTATGAACTTGGAAGTTCAAAATATGTACTTTTCTCCCTGGCACTCAACCATCGTGGCTAGTATTCCTTGGCTCAAAAATCATTATCAGAACAGTGAAAATTTGTAAATTGGACACATTTTCATGCCAACCTCCACAGAACAAATTTACTTCTCTTTCAAAAAGGATGAAAGGGAATAAATGGAATGGAAACCTACTGTCTCATGCACGTTCCCATGGCAGCATAGCAGGCTTGAGAGTCATCAGACAGTGAGGGGTGAAAACAGACACAGAGAATGGGAGATGCTGGATCTCATACATGGAATCACATCAGAGAGAAAGAAATATCCCCAAGCAAAGCTGATGTCGTGCAATGTCTGGTAATCTAACCAAAAGTGAGATTAGCAAAGGAGGAAGCTAGATGTTCCTGATCTTTGTTGTGCTTTAATTATCATTTTCTCTCTCTCTCTCTCTCTCTCTCACACACACACACACATTTAGTTTTTCTTGCAATTTTCATTGTCTCACCCTGTTGTCATTCTCACCCATTTGTGGATTTTCCACTCTATTTATGCAACCCCAAGCGAATTCTATTCTCAAATACTTCAGCATAACACTTATAATGGAAGAAGTGTTTTCTGTTAACGTTTGGATTTAAAAAAAAGGCCAGACATCATTTCAGCATCCAATGTTTGGCAACATTTCACAGTATTTGCTCCTCAAAGGATGTGTTTGGTAAGCAAACATTCTCCTAGAATCCACGAATAACAGAGTTTAACTTAAAGAAATATGAAAGGTATCTTAAATTTCTAGCCTAAGTTTTCATGGCCTCCACTCTGCATCTGATGAAGTGGACTGAAATCCATGAAAACTTATACTACAATATTTTCCCCTCAGTCTCAAAGATGTTACAGGAGTCTTTTGTAATTTTTTATGCTGAAACAGACTGCCAGGGTTTAAATCTGAGATGGATGAATCTGTTAATTTTTCTTTCTCTCAAATTGGATTTTTTTAAATAAAATAAGTTCTATCCCTTCTACTTATGAAGAAATATGCAATTTGGGGAAAGTTCTTATCAAAAATGAAATGACCAAAATTTTCCTCTGCACTGGCCAAATTCATTGCATGTGCAGGTGTCCTCAAGCCACCTATCAGCTTACAGCAACCCCCTGAATTTTCACAGGATTTTCTTAGGCAAAGAATACTCAGAAATGGTTTTGCTAGTCTACAGCATCTGGGATTCATTGGTGATCTCCCATCTAACTACTAACCAGGGCTGACTCTGCTTAGCATTGCAAGATCAGACAAGATCCGGTGCCTTTAGGATATTTAGGCCTTTTATAAGGTAAGGCTATTTCCAGCATGAGAAACATCATATGAGTTCCACTTTCAATGAAACTGTTCAAGTAGGAGAAGCCTGTTAGCAAAAAGACATGGCAGACCTAATTTAGCCCCAGGGACACAGTGGTGCAAAGGCAGACATGTAAGACCAAAGCGCTCTGTCTGGGTGAACAAATCTGCTTTTCTCTCACATTTTTTTAAACACCTCAAGTTCTTTATTTCACATTTATGGAGAAATTTGTTAATATGGACAGATTATGTATAGAGAGAGAGAGAGCCAAAAGAAATTTCTCACCCATCCCTAGCTTAACTTTGGTTACAGAGAATGAATGTGCTACAAATTTAATTTTTTTAATTTCCTAAATTTCACCATACCCAGCTGAGATGCCCAGCACCATCACAACAGACTATAACGATGCAGATCAAGACTGCAGTGATCTGTGACCTACCATTTTGAATCAGTAATTTGAAAGTGAAACTTTCTTGTAGAGCAGACATGGGAGGACCCTATGTCCATGGGCTCTACGTGTCCCACAGTGTCTCCCATCTGACCGCCGCCAGCCACTTCTCTGACCTTGTCAGTTCTCTCCAAATTCTCCCTATCTCCCAATCCATGCCCCGTTTTCCATCTCTCTTTTCCTTCTTCATTTTTAACTGAATGTTTTAGCTGTATCTTTTCAGAATACTGTAAGCTGCCACGAATCCTGTTTGGGAGAAAGGCTGGATAAAGTACAATCAATCAACCAATCAATCAATCAATCCCTTTCCCTGCTCCCTGCTGGCAATTAAGCCCCCCTGATCATTCCAAAGCCTTTCAGTGCTATGTGCGTTTCAGTGAGCAAGGGGCTTCTGCAGCTGTTATCTCCCATTAGTTGCTGATTGGTGCAAAAGCCTGTCCATGCTGAATGCCCAGGAAAAACAGTGAAGCAACCATAGAAGGAAAGATAATTTGGTGTAGCACCTCCGGGCCCATTCACATTAACAACTATAGCATTTTGATTTCACTTTAATTGCCATGGAGTTTATAGTTCGGTCAGAGGCAGTAGAGGAGTTCTCTGCTAGAGGGTTCTAAACACTCCTTCCTAAATTACAAATTGCAGGATTCCATAGGATGGGACCACGGCTCCGCAAGTGAAATCAAAGGCCTATAATTATGTAATGTGAAAATTCCCTCTGTGCTTCATGGATTCTTTGTCAAAGGGAAAGCCTATTAAGCCCCAGAGCATAAAATGAACCTTTCTATGCTAAACTCTTAACATCTATTTTTATAATGTACTAGCGTATTTACCCGGCGTTGCCTCGGATTTTACTTTCCTCTTAAGCACTCACCAAACTATCTTCTCCAGTACCTGTAACTTTTCCCCATTTTTCCCAATGCAATCTGTAGTTGTAGTTGTTAACATACAAAGGTTGGGTTCCTGCAGGAATACACTGTCCCCCTCCTTGCTGCTAGGCCTCATCTCCAGAGCAACCAGCCTATTCCAGTACCTGTAACTTATCCCCATAGTCCCCAATCCAATCTGTGTTCTCTGGCAACATTGATGTATTGGCTTTTTTTGGGAGGGGGGGCTTTGTGTTGAATGTATGCAATGGCTTTACATTTTTCTGGAAGCATTTTTTGTTTTGAATTTCAATTTTAAGATTTCTCATGTATGGAACACATACAATCTACTGTGTGAGGCAAGAAGACCTTGTAACAATGTTGTGTATGTCATTTTAATTTTTCTCCCATATGCCTCCCAAATGTTTTCTGGCATCTTTATTGATGGTAGGCCTCATCTCCATAGCAACCGGCCCTAGGCCCAAGAGCTCTCAGCTGAGAACTCTAAAGGCCCCTCCCCAAACTGCCAACCCCAGGATTCCATGGAATCTCCACAGGCAGCCAATCATATGAGGCCTTCTCGCCTCACACAGCCAATCGTATGAGGTCTTCACTTGCCTGACATGGACAAACAGACAAACGTGCAGACAAACATTGACTTTTATATAGTAGATTTACAGATCCAAGAAGCAGAACGTTGCTGTGCTTCTTTTTTTTTAAAAAAAAAAAACACCTGTAAACTATCTTGTACCCATGACCTCCAATGACAAATTAAAGAAAGTAAGAAAATAATAAGTACAAATGACAAAACATGGCTCCACTTATTGCCTTCCAGAGGGTCCAAGATGGTAGATGCCTATGGATTTCTCTCCATACTTTGCCCCTCCTGAGAACATCACTGTGAGAAGAAGCATTCACCTTCAACACAGATGCTGTCTGTGAACATGTGCACACGGATTCTTGTTTTGCATACTCATACATTTTTTCTTATATAGTGGAATACACCTGTTCATACAGTGGTTTCTGAATTTATATTGATATTCGTATTTCTTGATTAACAGCCAGTATGGCATTTGAGGATTGGAGGTTTTATGTCATATCATTTTGTTGTTGTTGTTAAAAAAAAAACAATTATTTGTAAAGTTACTAGTGCTACTCTCCACAGAAATAAGTCCTCACATATTCAGTGTGGGTTGCATAGGATTGGGTCCTCTGGAAAACATACTTTTTTTTTTCTAGGAACAAAACCATTATAAATATATGCAGTGTTCAGCATATCAAGCATCAAGTGTTTAGCATTTTTAATTGATCTGCCCACCAAGAATGCTACTGTCAAATTTTAAACATGGTATAATACAAAGTAAAGAAAGTCCAAAAATATTTGTTGGCAGGAAGTTGATGATGAGCAAAGATGAGCAAAGAGGCAGTAAAGCAATAAAAACCATGCAAATAATGATACAATTTAACTATACTAACAAAACAAAGCAAAAACAAGGTTGGATGGAGTCTGATAAACCAGATAGCTTCCTAATGCACTACCCAGCCTTGAGCTAAAAAAACTTGTAGGCTTCACCCTTCCACTCCCTGGGTTCAAAGTTGCTGCTGCTGAGGTTATTAGTCAAGTTATATCCTCTGCTCTCTTCTTTAGCTGGTGCTGCTAATTCACACTGTTTCCCTGAGCTTTCCTCAATCTCTTTACTATTTTTCATCTTCCATTATCCCCTCAAATGTCCTCACGTACACACACATGTACATACAAATCCTGATCAGAATTTCCTATAGCAGCTCCTTAAGGACAAAAAGGGTTATACTCCATGCAGGGTGTAGGGGCTAAACTTACTTACATAAAAAGAACATCTGTTCATCAGCTCACGTTAGCATGCACGTGTTTCTACCCAGGTATAGCTAAACATGTGATCTGTACCCTGGATTTAAGAGGGTTATTGTACCTGGGTGCACATCAGGACTAAACACAACTACAGGGATTCTCACAGATATCTGAACGTACAATGTGAACCCCCCTAGAGTTATTGGCCGTCTAGTCATCTAGTGACATATGCACTCAAGCTGCAAAACTGAGAACCTGATAATATCTTTACTAGTCTGATTGATAATCTAGTACTATAGTGCCACTGTAAGTTCCAATAAGTGCCAAAAACACCCTCTTCCTTCTTGTAAGTAACTTGGGCCATTTCTGCACATTTCTGCAAACCCCAGGATTCCACAGGATGTTGAAAGTGGAATACTAGCGCTATAACAGTCTAGTGCAGAAATGACTTTGGAGCAGTGTCTTTCTTTAGACGGTATTTAGAGTACGACACTGATGAGCTCAGTTTAACAAGCAAAAAAAGACAGAAGAGCACTGTTGATTCAGGCAAAGGACCTATCTTATCAACCATTTTGGTCACAATAGCTTATGGGGAACCAGCTGGAGGGATGAGAATGTAACTGCATCCACCATTTTGTTTTCCCTAGTAACTGATATACAGAAATATACTTCCTCTGATAGTGGAAGTGATATATAGTCACCCTCAGTGGTAGCCAATGATGGTCCTGCATAAATTGATGTCTGCAGTAAGCTAGGAACTGCATGTATGTGATGTACTGGAGGTGCTGAATCCTTTGTCACATATTATATTTGATGCCAGCCTATGATGCTGACCATGCTAAAAGACAAATGTTAAATTGGTTCCCCAATCATCACAAATGGTTGATGCTAACCACATAAAACCTACATGTCCAGTCTTCTGTCTAACTTTCTTTCTGACTCTATAAACTATAGGAACCTCTGGAGTTAACCTTAAGTGACTCTGAGAACACCCACCTACATTTCCTCCTGCTTTAAGTGTTCAATGTATTTATCCCCACATATGCACACTATTCGGATCCTCACATTGATTTTAAAAAGAATGAAGGTCAAGTTGTAAGCAAGGCATACTTGTCTATCATCACTAATTTTAGCATAGTGTACTAGAGTCTCTGTTTGCCGTATAAGCAAACATTCCATTATTTACCACAAGCAAAACATAATTCCTTGATCTGGCATAACATTTTAGATTGGTTTTTTTTTCTCCTTGAATGTTGCTACTTATGTTGGTTTTGGGTTTCTGCCAAGATTTATGAACTTGCTAAAGTATCTTTTATGTATTGGCTGTCTAAACTCAAGACTGGACGCCTGAGGTTACTTTTATATAGCCCCTTCATTCCTCATCATTGGGGTTCGAGTCAGTGGGAAACCAAAACAAATTGCACACAAAATTACAGCTTTACCTGTGGGAAGGAAACTTTTGAATGTTAATTTGTTGTGAATGTGCTGTAATATAATGACTCAATCTGCTTTTATCTTCTGTTTAAACAAAAAGCTACACAGCAAGAAATGCCATTTCTCTCCAGCATTAACTTAAGTTTCCTCCTTCACAGAATTTGGAGACACTATAAAATTCCTAAAATCCAGGAGAAAATCACTAGTGCAGAAATCTGTACAGGCTCCCACATGTTACTGCACCATGGGACAGCTGCTCACATAGGAAACTGTCTCAAACCAGACTTCTTATTCATCTAGCCCAATACTGGCTACTCACCACTGGTGACTTTCTAGAGCAGTGGTTCTCAACCTGTGGGTCCCCAGATGTTTGTAGACTTCAGCTCCCGGAAGCCCCAGCCACTATGGTCAATGCTCAGGGCTTCTGGGAGCTGAAGTCCAAAAACATCTGGGGACCCACAGGTTGAGAACCACAGTTCTAGAGTCTTGGGAAGGAAAAGCCATCCCATCATGTATTATTTTTATTGTGGGTGCACTATTCTGGTGTATATTTTTTTAAAAAATCGCTTGGATAAAACCATGGTACAATAAAGTTTTAACTAACATTTGTGAGAAAGACGTGGAGCATATCTACACTATAGACTTACGGTAGTTCTATACCATTTAAATGTCATGGTTCCATGCTATGGAATCCTGGGGATTGTAATTCCATTCTCCTGATCTACAGCACTAGAAATTCACAGAGAATTGTAATACCTCACCAAATTACAAACTCTGATATTCCATAGGACAAAGCCATGACAGTTAAAGTTGGAGTGAATTGCTATAATGGTGAAGTTAATATTCTGTCATTGTGGCATAGAAGCTACATTAGGGTTACATGGAGGATTACACATTGATTATGCCACACAACCTGAATTGAGTGCATAGCTGAATGTGGAAGTGAATGCATAACCAAATTTGCACACACACCTACGTTGCATGATGTACAATAGCAGTGCACACTCAACAGTTCTGCAACCTGGATACAGACGTTCCACTTGGGAGGAATGTCTCCAATCATTTCTATAGGGAAATTTACATAAGACACCAACACAATTGTGTACTTTGTAAGCCCCCTTCCCTCAATTTTGGGAAATAAAGCCTTTGTAAATTTTTAGTTAAGAGAAGTATGAAAATGCCATTGAAAAATGCAGAACAGTCTTGTAAGCTCATCTGGCAGAGATCAAATTTTTGATTTTTTTTCCCTTCTCATTCACAAGATTGAAATAAATGAAGAAACAAAAACCTAACTCTGATGTATTTGAAAAGCTGGATAGCTCTACAGATACCAAGAAATATCAATGGTAAGGTTATGCATACATAAATTGTATGAGAAAATTAAGGGATCTGGGAAATAGACACCATATTACCCAGTTGTTTCCTCTTTCATATTGTTACATGAAAATTAGCACTGAATACAAGCACACAGCAATATCTACTAGTGCAGGCTGGGGAGATCTGCAGAGAAAAGCCACACGTCTTAAATATTCCTTAAAATGTGAGGGAAACATATAGAGAATAGTTAAAGCACTTCTGTCATCATCAGACATTGTCAGAAGGTGAGATATGCTGCAGAGGAAATTCACAATAACTTTGACACCTTGCATCATGACTTGAGATGTTGCTGGGTGCTGGACAGCAGGATAAATGCTTAATGAATGTCTCCACTCTAAAAGATCACTGAGATAAGATCTATATGAGTTATCAAGATAGACAACAAACTTGCCTCTCCTTTGGAATTTAAATAAGACGGACAGACTATAACTTCATATCCCTCCCCCCAGGTATTTTCTGCCATTTATGGCCATCTCATCTGGAGTGATAAGGGAAAGATTTGCCGATGCAAAATAATATTCTGTCACTAACATTTGATATCAGATAAAAAAGATTTATTGAAAGAGGGAGCAGAATCTCAATTCAGTGGCCATGTGAGATCACAAACCTATAACTAGGCCAAACAATACGTGATGCTGGAGATGCAATTAGAATTCACGTGGCCCAGGTTCCACAGGTGTGGATTTACTAACAGAGCTGCTTCCATCAGTGGAATGGGTGGTGGGGTGGAATTTTTGTTTTCCCCAGCACCTTATTTACCCTCAAAATATATTATAGGTAGCCCTGAGAGTCAGGGTTTTTTGTTGTTGTTGTTTATTTTATTTTATTTTATTTTATTTTTTTTGGATCAAATTCCAGGCAGTGCAGATGGCAGTGCAGAAGAGGGAAAGAGAAAAAAGTCCATACCACACAACTCCCCTAATTCTATTAATCCTCAACCATCTCACTTTTTGGGCTGCTTTAAAAATATAGGAATGGATACTGAAAAGCATGCCGTATGAATCAGCAGTAAAAGGAGACTAGGCTCGGTGTGCTTACTGATGGTCAGAATTTATTCTTTAAAAAAGCCCTATCTGTTTCAGCCTGTAAATAAACTGATTGGCCTTCCACAGCAGCATTAATTTAAATCAAACCAACAGCAGAAATTTCCTGAATTGCAGATACACTCTCTCCATTAGCTGGGCTCATAAGCTTAAAAATTCTGACCATCAATAAGCACATGGAGCCTAGTCTCGTTTTTCTGCTCCTTTTAAAATGTCCCAGTTTTCCTCTCTTCCTGTACTTTCCCCCTTTCTTAGTTCAGCTGCCTCAAACTGAGTTCAAAGTGTAAAAGTAGTTTGTTTGCACTCAATTAACTCAGTAGAGGGAGAGGAGGCAGAATCTTGTACTTCCCAGTAAGTGAAAGCAAACTGCTATACCTTTTCCTAGCTTGTCCATTCTTCTTCATTAATAACTAATGTGCTATCTAAGCCACATTCTGATGTTACTGGGCCACAAATGTTCCAGTTTTCATTTGTGAAATGTTGGAGGTTATGAAAGTCCCTTTGCCTTAGCCACTGGCCATTTCCGCACGGGGATATAGTCCGCGCTGGGACGACCTCACCAGGAGGTCATCTACACCACGGGGTGCACTAGGGCGGTTTGAAAAGGTGAGGTTCTACACCTCAAAGTGCCCTCGCGCAGCTGTGGGGGTGGCACCGCATGTTTTATAAAGACCACCTTTCAAGTGGTCTTTTTAAAACAAGAGAGCGCTAACCCATCTCAGCACTCCGTGAAGAACTGCAGGGGCATGCAGGCGCATCCCTGCAGAGCTGCCCGGGGGTGGGCTTCCTGCTGGCGCGCTGCCCCAATTGGTGGAGCGCCGCCAGAAGCCACTGGCTGCCATTTTGGGCGCCGCCGGACGCCGGTGGCATGTAGAGCAGCGAACGCGCGCTCCTCCCCGTGGGGACGGAGCCACCTGGATTAAGGTAAGCTCTGTCCCCGCGTGCACCGCCCTGTTCCGCCGCGTTTTGGGCCACCCCATGTGGAAAGGGCCACTGTCTATTAATACAACAGTGGATTCTGAGGAGGTAGAAAGGGTTGTTGGAACTGAACAAGCATACAGCAACATTTCACACAGAAGAACTGCATGACCATAGGAGACACTGGTGATGAAGGCCCTTTCCGCATGTGGAGAGGGAAACGGGGGAAAACGCGCTAAAACGGGGCTTACCAGCAGCCAGGTAAGTCCGTCGCCATGCGGAGCAGCACTAGCTTGCTGCTCCGCAGTCCTCCGGCATCCAAAATGGCGGCTTCCAGCTGGCGGAGGCTCTCCACCAACTGGAGAAGCTCGCCAGCTGGAAACCCGCCCCCGGCAGATCTGCAGGCACGCACTAGTGCACACCTGCAAATCTGCACTGGAGCGCGGCAACGGAGCTGCACGGGGCTGCATGCTCCGTGCTTTTTAAAAACCTCTGAAAAGAGGTTTTTAAAAAACATGCCGCGCCACCAGTTCCAGTTGCTTCGGAGCTGATTGAGGTGCGGAACTACAAAAAGTAGTCCACCCCAATCCACTCCACGGTGCAGATGACCCCCATCGGAGGTCGCTCTGCACCGTTTTAATACCCTGGTGTGGAAAGGGCCGAAGTCAAACAGTTTGGACCTTCTTGTTTATATGTTCTAGTGCTGACTGATACTTTTTATGGTGACTTCAGCTGTAGGCTCTTCTCACAATCCTCTTTCAAATTTCTCCCTGGTATGTCATGTAGTAAAGCATAGCATCCTAAATGATTATCTTATCATTAGATAAGGTTTCTCTAACACACACACACACACACACACAATTTTCTTGCACTTTCTCCAAAGCTGGTCTGTGAGCTTTAATCACAACTGCGGTCTTGTCCCTCCTTTACATCTTTCCCCAATGTTTCTTCTTCCATGAGAAAAGCAGCGGGGAGAAATGAATGCTAGGAGTATAAGCAGATTCTTAGCTGGCTGTTTGTCTTTTAAATATGCGTGTCTATGACCCAAATAAACTTCATTCATCCATTCAAGCTGGTTGCTGCCTTAGGTCTGCTCATGTGAATTTGACTGCCCTTGCTCTGGAAACACTTGGGCTTCCCATTTTCAAAGCACCAGTATGAGGCCTAGTCTGGAAAATATTCGTAGTCTAGCAAGGCTCATCTTACATAATGCACCAGGCTGAGGGATCATTTAATTTTTTTCTAGAATTGAAAGAAGCACTGAGCAGCTGTAGCAAGCTGCCATTTGAATTCCACTATGATGGTCCCACCATAAAAGGAATACTGGTACATTGTAAGTAAGGTCATCTTTCCTGTAAAGGAATAACTTTGGAAGCAAGACTAAACCATCCTATAGGATTTTTCCCAGGAGCATTAATCTCCTTTGTCAACTACAGCCGCTGAGAAGGCAAGCAATAGTGTGAAGCAGCTCATTCAAGATCTAAGTTATTGAGGGTGGGGAAAATCTGGTATGATTAACTTGTGCAATTGTAGGAATATATGAGATGTCTACTTGGAACATTAGACATCGGAGCCAACAGACACTAATGTGTGAGAGACATTTGGAGAGGAACATCATATAGAGGTCTTCAGATTCTGATGACAGAAACCTCTGAGGTAAGAAATGTGATTGGAGTGCCTGGGCATAACAATGGAATCTAAATATAGTGGGCACAACAAAAATGAAGCTTTAATGGACTTAATGGATCTACTTCACTGATTTAATGTGTCTACTCTAGTTGGGACTAACCAATAGTATTTAGACCATTGACTAGATTAGCACTTGTTTAATTCATGAATATTTGGCAAAAAAAAATCTTTATTGTATGTTTTCCTGTTTTTTCTATGTTACGATATACTAAAAAATTATAGCAAGCAAAAAATTGGAAAGTACCAAAGCATTTTCCTTGTAAAACATTAGAAACCATTACTGAAGATGGGATGTTCATTCCCATAACTATCTGAGATTAATAGGTAAGGTTTTGCATGAAGAAAACTTTTGTTCAAGGAGACAAAAGAGAAATCTCAAGTATAACAGATAAAAATTATAATTTTCAGTAAACTAAAGATTTCCTTTTTCACTAAGGACACACTCCTTTTTATTCTAAAGATGTTACTGATTCAAAGGATGGGTATTGAACACTGAAAGTGGAATTGAGATCTCACCACACCTACAATACTTTACTTCTCCATGAAACATTCTTTTGGAGCTTCTTAGTGCTTACCCATTTAAAGGTAAACTTTTCTTGGGTTGTGTCTCATGTCCATCATTGCTTTCTTGCAGCCTGTAAGCCTTCCTTTTCTCTATTAGAAGCCCTTGGCGTCTTCAAAGTCATATCAAAACACCGTTTGTTCTGGCCTTTGATTTCTCCTACACAGAAAATTCAAAGTCTACAAATCTATGTGGGAGAGAAGAGAGAAGGTACAGGGAAGAGAGGGCATTTCACATATTATGTGGTCATTTGTCTTTGAATGTTTTAGAGCCCAGCATAAGTACTTACTTTCTAATAAAATAAATTCTTACACAAATTGTGTTTATCCAGTCTTTCCAGACTATTTCTTTTACTTCATAAATGCAAATGCACTGAAATATAACTGTAATGTACCAGTTCCCTTTAGAAAGGTGAGTAGTATTTGTTGCCTTTTAAATAAACCCATTGCTTCAACCTGGCAGATTTCAAATTCTTGATGGAAAGGGGAACATTTGTTTCAATTAAGAACCCTCCTTAATGAACCCCACAAGTGATGACAAAATTTGCACTTCAGATTAAATGAATGGCTCACAGCTTTGCATTACATATTTTACTAGAGGGTATACCTGTATCCTAGATTTGTCAGATAATGTTACTATGAAATCTAAGTAACACGAAATTGAACATATTATTTAAGGAGATTTCTACAACTGCTTCACTCTTTCTCACTAGCCTTTCAGCTTTACATTTCAGTGGGCTTCTGCCACTATGTTCTGTCACTGTGCTCTTCTGCCACCCTTGCTTCTCACTTGACCATGAGCCAGGGGGACAGGGACCGCCTACTATTTCCACTACTAGAACACTACTAGGTTGTTCAAACACGCCTTCTTATTGAATTAAGATCTCTCCTTACTTGTTAAACAATAGATGCATGTGAGGAAAATGACATCAAGAAATCCTTCTCTTTCAAGTGGTGTCCCAAATAAAGGTAATCTTCCATTAGGTGCAACTAATGGAAACAGTGGCCTGAGTGGTACAAATCCAGTGCTACTGGGAACATTATAGCAGACTGGACTTGGTAGTTTTGGAGCTTAATTCTGACTTTAATATTTTTTCACTTTTCTATTTTATCTCCTCCCACTTTTGTTTCCTTCCAAACATTCTGCTCTTATGAGATGACCAATGGGAAATTCTTAGTTTCAGAATTGATATGTTCTGATAACCTAATTATTACCTCTCAACTCAGTGAAAGACCTATAGTATACAATTATATGCTGATGGCAGTCTCTTCTAAATAGCACCTGGTGGGAGTCTAGTTGAGATGTAGAATTTCATTTTCTGAAAGCAGTAAATCACTGAGGCCCTTATTTGGTTATATTTGCCCAACTTCCTGTATCACAGCATGCTTAATTTAATTAATTCTAACCTATCCTTTTCATTTGTAGAGGTAATGCTAATTGCAGTGACACCACAGCAATTTATGGCTGATTATTCTATGGCCCTAAAATGCCCTTACACATTTCTCCTAATGTTTAAACCAACATTTCACTCCCATGGCTTAATTTCATTAATCTGGAAGAACAGGACAAGGGAGGAACCCACCTTCAAACCAGTCCCCTTATGGGAAACATTTCCTTAAATAATTCTAGTCAAGAATCACATCTTCCTCCTTGTTTTTCAATTCTTTCTGTCCTTTTTTTGGTGTGTATGTGGGTCTTTTATTTTTATAAAATATTTTTATTAACGTACTAACATATACTTAACCATAACATAAGATAATATAATATAATGGGGGGGTCTTTTTAAAGGCAAGTTCCCTAACACCTACATAAGCATTTTCTCTATGCAGGTCCTATGGAAATGTTTGTTTGGTACACATCGTAATATGATCCAAGATAATATATTTCCTGGACTAATAATCAAACCAGGATGCAATTATTCTTTGGTTTCCATCTTCTCTAAATTTAGGGAGGTAATTCTCTGACCTTAGGGAAAATTGTGTACAAAAATACATAGCTCAGGAAAAATAGCTACAAGAGAGCATATATTAGGGGAAAGTGCTTGCAAAAATACCTACATTAAGGAAAACTGCATACAAAATGCATACATCAGGGAAAATGTCATGTGTAAGAAGAAAGTGCAAAAACTATGTTAGGGAAAATGTGAACAACAATGCAGACATGTGTTTGTGTCTGTGGAAACGCATATTGATATTCACATGGATTCAAAATAATTCACAGATTAATAGGGAAACAGGGAGGTGCAAACCTGTACTTGGAAAAAAAAATGAAAATGCTATAAAAACCAATATGGCCATCCTAAGCATGGCAGTCCAAAGTCTAAGAACTTAAGTCTCCAAACCTTCTTTCTGACTCCCCGCCCAAAAGCTGTCTTCTGAACTTTCTCCAGTTTGTCTACATTGTTTTCAAATGTGTCACCGCTATACATATTTGATATGTGAATGGCACATAACTTTAAAATGATACCCTCAGGTATAATGTGACTATATCTGATCTTCATGTTGGAGTCTGAGTAAATGATTGTTTATTGCTTTCAGCCTTCATTGAAACACACTTTTCACTGGCTATTGTTTTCTGCTTCCTAATACCCTCAGCAATTTTATTAAGGGTTTATTTACAGGAATATTGACAAATGCATAACAGTGTGAACTGAAGTGGATCCAAAGTTTATTTCTTTCTATTTTATTTGACCTTGTTAAAGTGAGGAAACAATTATTCTCTCTAAAATACCTATATGGGAACACTTTCCCCTTTGCATTTATATGTTAATAACTCAGAATTATATGGTCCTTATTTAGCTCTTTACATGGATAAAGCAATTCTCAGCACTTTTAAATAATTCATTGAAGGCTTTGCTGCAGGGCTGCTGTGTTCTGAAAATTATACAAATTATATGATTGAAAGGAATGATGCAGGAGTTTACCAACTTCTTTTTCCAAAGGAAATTGATATACACGTCATGTTGGATAAAGGCTAGATTATAGTAGCTACAACATTTTATTGAATGAGTTGTTAAATCAGAGGAATAAAAGAAATATAATACATACAGCATAGCACCTGCTTTGATTCTGGTTGAAAATTCAATTCAAGTCTTCCTGCATGAAAAAAGGGCTATTACAATTCATACTGTTACCCTGAATTGTAAAATTTTGCACCTAGTTTTGCAATCAGTACATAAAAGTGCAGTAGATTGGAAGTTTTGGAATGAACAGAATGGGCAGATATTATTATTGGCACCTTCTTTCTCACTTTCAAAATCAAATATATAAACCCTGTATACTTAAAAAACCCAAAATATCCTATTCAGTACTTCCTTATGTACTTGCAAATGAATAAATAAATCCACTGACTTTTTGTATATCCTTAAAAAATGTACTGCGCCACTGGATCTCAATCATGTTCCAAGGACTGTAGTGAAAGGACATCTGATGAACTCAGATGTGATGGCAGGAAATATACTTATTATTGTCTAACACATTATTGGTTTTCTGGGTATGCACACTTGTGTAAAATTAATATTGACAGTGCATAGATGTGTTAGCCAAAGTTCGTAACTAACCTGTCCATTGCAGAACACACTGCGCAATTTGTACCTTTCTAAGAGACACTATTGTTTTGCAGAATGCAATTGCACTGCATGCTGTTTTGTTCTCAGAAAGAGCATTTGTTGTTCTCAGACCATATCTTCTCAATACTCCCAAGTTTTGTTGTTGTCAGCTACCATCAAGTCAACTTTGGTTTATGGCAACCCTATCAATGAGAGAACCCCCAAGTCACTCAGTCATCGACAGCCCTGATCAGGTCTTGCAGACTTGGGGTCAGGGGCTTCCTTGATTGAGTCTATCCATCTGTAATGATGTCTTTTTTCCTACTGCCTTCTACCTTAACAAGCGTTACTGTCTTTTCTAATGAGTCATGCTTTTCTCGTGACAGTTTCAGTTTAGTCATCTTCACTTCTAGAAGAGTTCACGCTTGATTTACTCTAGGACACATTTATTTGTATTTTTGGCTATCCACAATATCCACAGAACTCTTCTGCAGCACCACAATTGGAAGGAACTGATTCTTTTTCCTATTAGCTTTCTTCATGCCCAACTTTTACAACCATACATAGAACCTGGAAGTACAATGACATGGACCATCCAAACTTTAGTATTCAATTATATATCTTTACACTTCAGGATCTCCTCTAACTCCTTCATAGCTGCCATTCTAAGTCATACTGTTCTTCGATTTCTTGACTGCAGTCTCCATTCTGATTGACTGAGCCAAGGTATGGAAAATCTTGAACTATTTCCATGTCTTTGTCATTTACTTTAAGGTTATGTAAATTATCTGTGGTCATTATTTTGGATGTCTTAATGTTCAACTGTAAATATGCCTTTGCACTTTCTTCCTGGACTTTCTTCAGTAATCATTCAAAGCCTTTGCTATTCTCTGCTAATAATATGTTGTCATATGTGTATCTTAAATTGTTGATGTTCCTTCTTCCAGTTTTCATACCTTTTTCCTCTGAGTTACTTACAGCATAACGTTGAGCTCTTAAAAAACCTACAACTCCATCCTAGCTATTATAAACACTGAAGTTTTTTACATAAATATCCCCCACAAAGCTCACAGGCACATTTTGTGGGAATCCAACAGAAGGCCTTCCAAATGGTTTTCACTGGAGGGTAGATTGTCCATCTCCATAGTATCTTTCCACAGACAAGACTTTTTATTCAGTCTTTAGACTTTTTCTCACACAGCTTAGGTAGTAGGGCTGCATTTGCTTATAGCAATCTCCCCCTCAAAAAAAAAAAACACTCAGCCCCCCCAAAAAACCTACCTAATACTTTCCACAATTGTTTATCTGACTGCTGTCACTGAGATAGTACATAACATATGAGATAGTACTTAACATATTTCTTGTCCCTTGCTCAGATGTCTGACATAAGTAGTCTTGAGAAACATCATTTTCCCCAAGGGCTACTTATGCTGGCAAACAGAGAAGCAGGGGAAGGAGCTGTGAGCATTAGGAACCCCAGGATTTCTACTTCCAATGCAAGAAAAGGAAGTGTTGGCAGTATCAGTAATTCCATGTTGTTTACCGTTTGGATCATATTGGCCAATAGCAAAATACATATACCATACTCTCCTATTTGGGAGGGACAGTCCTGATTATCCTTCGTCATCCGACTTTTTCAGCTGCTGTTAAAATGTCCCTATTTCTCTACAACCCTCCCCCCACCTGCTTCCCCTTTTGTCTTTGGTTTACTTCAGTAGCTGCAAACTGATTTTAAGATGCAAAAGTAGTTTGCACTCAATCAATTCAGCATGGAGAGGAGAAGAGGATGAGTTGACATTGTACCCTTCCCAGTAATCTCAATCAAAAGCAAACCTCTGCAGTCTCTCCTAACTTGCCTGCTTTTCCTCATTAATAATTTTGCCATCTCAACCACACTGTGGTGTGGCTGGGACACACACTTTCTGATTTTCATATGTGAAATGTTTAAAGATGTGCATATACCAGTGGGACAGATCTCTACCCAGGCTGCTCTTGCAGTTCTAGCCTAGGAATCCTGCCAGTCATCTTACCCTTGCTTCCACACTTAACCTTTCTTTGGATTGGGTTTCAGGGTTTCAGAGTGACCCCTTAAATGTGAACTTGTGGCTATGCTCTTGTGTGGGTTCTGTATTAGTATGTGTGGCCTGACTCCAACGCAGGCTTGATAGAGACAATTGGAGGCAGTTTTAAAACAAAACAACAAGAATAGGTTTATTAAACATAGTAGAACAATACATTAACCTCTAATATTCTATTCTTTTAGGTGACCCAAAACCACAGATAGTTCTCCCTTCTAACTGACTATCTGGTTCCTACTCAGTCCATTCGCTCTGTCAAATCTACCCATTTCTTCAAATCCAAAACCATATCAGGCTACAAAACTCTGCTGGTCTCTGTCAGAAGAGAAGAGTTGAATTCAAGTACCTTTGAAATAAGATGGCTTGCTTACAAACAGCTATCTGAATGATTTAAAATGGATAAAAAAATTGTTTGGTTTTAATATAGAAAATTCAGATTTTAAGAATCAACTGTATCTTGATGATGAACATTGAATAACTCTAGCCTCTCCCAAATTATATTTAACATAGAGAAAAGTATGATCACCATATTCAACCCACCATGGATTCCTTTGAGGCATTAGAGTTCTTTCACAAGTGGATGGCTGGTGGCTGGGGGTAGCTGGGGGGGGGGGGCTTACTGCCACCTCCACTGCTGCCCCACACCATTTTTAATAGGGACTTACAAGCCTTGTTAGCAGTTTTTCAGTCTCACAAGGCTTGCAGTCCCTATTAAAAATGGCATAGGGAGGCAGCAGAGGTGCCAGCTAATAATCCATGAATAATCAAATCCACAAAAGTTGTAAAAATAGTAAGCCCCACCAGCCACCCACTACTACCTTATGAAGGAACCCTGGTGCCTCAAAGGAGTCCATGGTGGGCTGAATATGGTGATCATACATTTTTGGGTGTTAAATATAGTTTGGGAGGGCCTAGAGTTATTCACAGTTTTTCCACTTTCACAGGTGTCCTGTGCCCCTAACCCTAGTGAATGTGGAGGGATGACTGTACTTTGGTCATCTTGACCACAGTTTGATGTTGCTTGTATGTTTCTATTTCATCTGTGAAATGTTGGAAGGTAAGTCTAATGGTACTGGTTTTCTTCCCACATAGGGCCCGTGATGTAGGAGCCTGAGAAGTGATCCCATGGGCATATGTATGGGAGGACATCCCCTGTCTGAACTGGGACTTGTTAACAAGAAAGGCAAAAGGAGAGCCAGATTGTCTCAGGACTTAGTGGTTTGACAGCCAGTTCTATAGGATCAGCAGCTAAACCAATTTATCACAGTGGGCTGCCAAACAGCAATAAAATATAAATATTCTATTCAATTCTGGAGTTCACAGACAGATGAAGCTATTTTATATGATTTTTAATTACTCCAAGAGATTTTAAGACTTCTTTATCCAATTGGATGTGCTAATCTTGTTTTAACAAGCTCCAGGCAGACTCCAGCCAACATTAGACATTCTTTTAAACAGGACCCATTGATCTCGATGGGAGAGATTTAATCACATGTGTAATCCTCCCACTGAAGTAAATGTGGATGAAAATTATTTAACTTTGGCTGAATTGTGCCCATTACAACTAAGCTTCTTTATAATAAATGGTCATTTAAGAAAAAAAGCCCACACTACCTAATTAAACTTGACAGCTTATTCACAATGGGTTCTTGCCTGGTGGCAGCTTAGACATGTTACATTTAAGAAGACAGCATAATAAAGCATATAACAAGCAGAATTAGATAGTGAGGTTTTGTTTCCTATTCACTGTATTCCTTTCATTGTTTGATATGACCAAACTTTGCACTTGGATAAGACACAGTATAGCAAGGGCTTTTCACAGGCAGTAGCATAAAGTCTTCCAATGTAACAATATATTATTTTAAGAGATTGCTTGGGTTACTACTCATCCATCCCTTTTATAGAGATTTCCACCCCTTGATACCAGTATTCGCACGCAGTTTCTTTTGCGAGAGGGCCCCTTGAGCATCGCATAAATGGGAGCGGCAGCCCGTACGACACATTCCCATTTACGCAACGTTCACAAGGCTAACGCGAACCACGCGCACACCTTTTCATTTTTGGCTTCAAGCCAAAAATGGTGCACGGTCGCGCAAGGCTACCGGGGCCCGTGTGCATTTACCTGCGCTGCAGTGCGTCATCCCAGGCGTGCTGCTCACGCTTCCTGCCTCAGTGCTAGCCTGCAATTCCCAGTAGGAAGGGGCAGGGTGTTCATGTGGCACTCATGTGACCAGCAAGCCAGCTGCAGTAAGGAAGGAGAAATGAAGTGAGTACCTCGCGCAAGAGGCTGCTTGCGTGAACACCACCCCCCACCTCTGCGAAAAGGTAAGATGCGGAAAGGGCCTGAGTTATGGAAAGGAAAGGGAGCTACAGCTCCCATCATCCCTTGCCAATAGCTATTCCAGCTAGGGCTGATGGAAGATCCTATCTAAAAAGATCTGGATGGCCAAACATTGCCTGTTCCTAACATAAATGCTAAACACATTGTCCCAATCCATCCTGATATACACATATACATTCACAAAAGCACACTTATTCTTTAGAAGTTAGGCCCTTTCCGCCTCACCCTTCCAACCCACTATAGGAACGGGAGAAGGATAGGACTGCGTTGATTCTTATGCACAATGTTGTCATGGTCTTGTCCTTCTCCCGTCCCCAGGCAGCGTGATCACACCACAAATCATGGATACGTTTTCTCCATCAATGCAGATATTGTCATCCTGCTGTGCACCTGCATTTGCCTGAGCTGTGGAGGCCCTGGAAGTGCAATGGCTGTGCTTCCAGCCCCAGCACAGCCTGGGACAGTACCCAGCTGCACTGCATCACAAAGAGGGGGGGCCATCACTCTTCCTTCTGCAGCACGCCAGCTGGTGCAGAGGGGAGCATTGGCATCTGCATTCCCATCCCAGCAAAGCCACTGTCAGGACAACGCTGGGATGACTGCAGGCCTGGGTAAGCTGTGGAAAGGGCCTTAGAAAAAAAATACTTTCTGTGCTCCAGCTCCTTAAATTTCCCAACCAACATAGCCAGTGAGAATCATAGTCCACATAAACAGCTTTTTAAAGCTCTGATCATCCTTAGGTGTATACCTAATAGCATTGTGTGGTCAGGCTGTGTAGTGCCCTGGGGGGCCTGATGAACTCCACTCTTACTCTACTTATATTCAAGGCATACAGTAAAGGAAACCCAAGGTATCTATCACACTACATTGTTATGATGCTATTATTCCACTTTAACTACTCTGACTGCACTCTGCAGATTCTGGGATTTGTAGTTTGCTGAAGCACTGGAGCTTTCTGGCTGAGAATTCTAAATGCTTCTTCCTGAACTATAAATCCCATGATTCCATGTGATATTACCACGGCAGTTAAAGTGGAATAATAGCGCTACAAGAGTGCAGTGTGATAAGGTCCCAAGTCACTAAGAGTACAAATTATAATTCAATTGATGAGAAATGGATGGAAAAAGGATGCAGTAACAGAAAATATAAACAAAGTGTTTTTATGTGCCTTCAGACAAACTCTGACACTGCCTCTGCTGCAGGCGATTCCTTGCACTGGTCAAACATTGCTAGCTTAATTACAAATGGATCTTTAAGGTGTCAGCCTTCCCTTTTCTGAGACTGAGACAAGGGAAAGCCCTCATAGGTAAGAGTTATACACCAACACATACACTCCTACATTTCACAAATGAAAACTAAGGTGCATGTGGCCAGGTCAAATCACAGTGTACTCACAAGAGGGAAAAACCTAATGAGGAAGAGCAGGCAGACAAGGAGAGGCTGCAGCAGCTGACTTTGGTCTGAGTCTTTTGAGGTCAAGAGTCCTCTCTCCTCTGCTGAGTTAACTCTGAACTCACTTTGTAGCAGTGAAAGTAACCTGGGGACAAAGGAAAATGGGAGGAGGAGAAAGAAACTGGGACATTTCAGAAACAGATGAAAAAGTGGGATAGCAGAGGATTGATTGGGAGTTTCCCTACCAAACTGGGGCAGTTGGAGAGTATGCTAATAAGACTGGCTTTCTAAAAACCATAGTGATGCTTAGAGGTTTGGAACGGGGAGTAGCTCTCCTCTTCCCCGCCCCCGCCCTTCCTTAGACTGAAAAGAATCCTATTTTCTGACAGCTTCCTTATCAGTGCCAAGGCCAACGCTCTCTGTTTAAATTTATACTTAAGGCCTTATTTTACTGAGTACACATAACTTAAGCAGGTTGCAATAAAGCTGTGAAACTGTGAAAGTGGGCATTAATGCAATCTAGCATATATATGCGTGGTTATATTATTACAAATGAATATGGATAGCTCAGATGCCCAATTACTAAATTCCAGTAACTAAACTCCTTGCTAAACTTATGCAAATACAACCCACTACTGGTTACAACGTGTATGGTTCCATCACCTTCCCACCTGTCAAGATGTGCGCACATAGGCCATTTCTGCATTAGAGACCATTAGCATGTTATACCGTTATAATGGCATCGTTGCCATTCACGTGATGCCATCGGTTTAGGGATGCTCTTTTCCACACCCTTCCCCCTTAAGCAGATGGCTAGCAGTATTGCCACAGGTGTTCCTTCTGCAGTCCAGCATCCTTAGCCACTCCCGTGCCCCGCCTTCACCTTGCCTCACCACTCCTGATTGGGCGGTGATTTTTTTTTCTTTTTTTGGAAGCTGTACTAACACAGCAATGTTGTAACAGCATGACATGCCGGTACACTATTGCACTTTCGCCCCTATATCGTTTAAAAATGTATTAGAAAAATAAAACATTTTGGCTCAAAAGAGACATTGAAAATAAACAGGGAGACGTGATAGGAAGTTACCATGCCGTGGGAGTTGCTGAGGTGGGGACAAGCTGAGCACACCCACAGCCCACCCATTGCTAGATCCACCATAACAGGAAGTGCTATCAAGCACTATAACAGTACTGCTGTACGACAGCTGATGGGATTGAAGTGCTATAGGAGGCTCTTAATAGATTTCTTCTGGAAATAGAATATGGCGATTTGGCAATGCTTGGGGATGGGATAGCAGCTGGATAGTGGAAGCATAGTAACAACCCACTGCTATGGTGTTATAGTGATATCAAGTGGAAATGGCCATATTCCCTGTCAAGAAGACATTGTGAGGATCCATAACCTAATCAGCAGGGAGAGTTCCTTTAATTTCTGGCAGAGTATGAAGATTGTGCCATTTGGCTTGGGCTTTGGATCTCAAAATCAGAGGTGTCTGCTGCAGCTGCTTTCTCAACTGTTTGTTTGGCTTTAGAGCAAATTTTAAATCAAAGTTTTAATTGTTTTTTAAAAGTGTTTTAGGAACTCGAGTGTTTTACTTTTTTGTTATTTAATTAACATTTTAAACTGTTATACTCATTGTGTATCACATCAGGGTACTGGTGATAGACAACTGTGATAGATAGACAAATGCAACTATGGACTATGACTCTGGAAACAAGGGTCAAATCCCTGCTCAGCCATGGAAACCCACTGGGTGACCTTGGGCAAGCCACACTCTTTCAGTCTCAGAGGAAGGCAAAGGCAACGCTCCCCTGAACAAATCTTGCCAAGAAAATTCTGTGATAGGTTCTCGTTAGGGTCATCATAAATCAGAAAAGACTTGAAAGCACACAACAACAGCAACTTGGATCTACAGCTATATTAATTTCTTTGGTGCATGCTTTGTGTGGTGGGGAGGGATACTCAGATTTATTTCCTCGTAGAAAGACCAAGTGTGCAGTAGTGCAGAAGGTCCCAAGTTTAATTTCTGGCATCTCCAGGTATGGCGGAAAAATTTGCGAAACTCAAAAACTGGTTGATTGCTGCCAGCCATTGTAGATGGCTCTAGATGGCCAAGTGGTTCAATACAGCAGCTTCCTACATTTGATTTGGATGCCATAAGTATAGTAAAGCTGTGCTTCCTTTGTTCCCCCAGCTGCATGCACCCAAGGCAACTGGGGAGGCAGTGGAGAGTTATAGTAAAGCCCCTCCTGCTTCTTTCCATAATTTGCCTCTCAACAACATCACTGTGCAAGAAGATTGTGTGTATATGTGTGTGATACCATCAACAGCCCAGGACCCCTAGCCAGTGAGGACACTCCAGCATTTGTTCCAAATGAACCATGAATTATCTTTTGCCTTACGTATAACTCCAAGTGGCAGTGCTACTGACAAGAACCACTATAGAGAAAGAAACAAAATAGGGGTGTAGGGAAAGAGATCTGTGGGATATCTCATAATTCAGTACTTGGATTTCCTCACAAAAAAACAAAAACAAACAAGAAAAACCCCTACACTCAAATTCTCAGTCTGAAAGTGTATTCACAGAGTTTCTCACAGCCCTAGGCAGAACACTGGAGATCCTAACAAATCCTAAATTTGAAAATTTCAGGGCAAATTTAATCTTCAAACCCAGCACAGCTTTACTCAGTGAGGGTCAAATACTAGTCTCATTTTCTATGAAGCATTGCCATGGAAACTACGAGACTTACACAAAGCCACTACTATCCTGACATTTTTATTCCTTTTAACCACCTACTGTGGGTTTTTTTTTTTCCCCTTTCCCTGACTTTCTCCTTGGTCTTTCATGGTCTTTACTTATTTTTGTAAGTAAAGATTACCATTATCTGCCTAATGTTGAGTGTTCTACTTGTAAATGGAGCAATCCTTCTATTCCCATGGGCAACCAACATGCTCTTTCAGGCCCCAATCAGGTTTTCTAATCAATTAAGCAAATTAATCCATTTCTCAAATTATGATTAGACTGCAATAATTATTATAAATCCATGATTGGAAGAAACCTCTCGACATGTTTTTAGAAGCCCTTAAAGGCTAAAATGATCAAGAAGGGTTGGAAAACAAATAGGGTGGAGTATAGGGCAACCGCCTCCCCCGCCCACAGGCACATCAGTATGGTTTATAAGACTGTTTGAGAGAGATGTGGGGCATTCTTCCTGCTTCTTTCAATTTTTTGTTTACTACTCTCTGCAATCTGTGGTGTAATGGCTGAAGTTTTAACTGGGATCTGGGACATATGTGGTCTAGGCTCCACCAAGCTGTGAAACTCACTGGGGGAAACTTAAGGGCATTTATCACATATTTAGTTTCACACATCTCACAATGTTGTTGGGTGGATAAACGTAAGCAGGAAAAATCCATGCACACTGCCTCGAGCTCATCAGAGTAAAGACGGAATAAAATATAGGTAAATAAAATCAAGATTTTTTAAATAAATAAATAATCTGGGATCCTGTTAGTGGCGCACAAAGGCACAACTGAAACATATTCCTGTGGGTCGAACTTTTAAGGACATTGTGGAGGGAGGAACTTATTATCTCCATCATGCGATGACCAAATTTTCTGAACAACTCACTTTCCTCTTGTGGAAGCCCTGCTTTGGGGTCATTTAGTGGCTCTTGGAGAGTGAAGCGCATCAGACAAGCATCTAGAGATGTCCCTAAAGCCAGATGCAGAAAACAAAGGCATCCTTCAAGATCAGAAGATGATGTCATTCTTGTGCATCTGGTTATAGGCACACAGCCAGTGCTTCTCTGATACCCTCTGCCCTCCAGCCGTCACTGAATGGCCATGGGGACACAGAAGGAAGGTATGTCCTTTTGGAGAGAAGAGAAATGTTATTTTACTACTGCCTGGGTGGAACTTTATGCTATGCTTCCTAATGTCATATCAGCTTACATGTTTCTCCTAGGAGCATGAGGAAGCAGTGAGATTTGCTGCGCAATCCTATAAGGCAGCTTAAACTAAATTTACTTCACAATCCTATGAAGTAGCTTAAGCTAAAAGACAATAAACATCTTCAAAATCTCCCCAGTGAATTCACTTTCTATTCCTATCCTAAGTTTATCGTACATTAGCTTTCTTGTAAGGTTCACGCTACTTGGAAGGACTTGCCACATAGTGTAGTTTACTAGGACTGCTGGAAGTTGAGTTTATTATATATGAAAAAAAGTCAACATTTCCTAAGATTTCAAGGCAGGAATGAATCTATACATCAAGGAAGAATGGAGCCAATTACAACTCAATAGAACAAAGATTGGGACCATACTACAGGACGGTTCTGGGCTGCCACCACTCACCACCATGGGTCCAGGCAGTAGGTCAAGAAACTCCATGATTATTGTAAGGTTGCACACTTCGCTGGAATAAAGTGCCATTGGATAGCACACAACTTTACTGTGCAAACATGGCTAAGGTGTCACTGTAAATCATACATTAGACTGTGCTTTATATTATAGTGGGATTGATTTGAAATACCCAGTTTTCAGATTTGATTCTATTGATAAAGCTGCAAGCTGTTCAGATTCATGAGTGCCTTTGCAAATACAAATATAGCAATTTCATTTCTTATTAGTCTTAGTAGTATAACACGAAATTTTGTTGTAAAACCAAAGTCATAGTAAAAGATGATTTTACACCCATGAATCACAAATAGAGGATAGTGGTTCAATCATAGTCCATATTCTATTTTGCACGCCTGTTACTCACATGTACAGTGGGGAACCTGGTGTTGTTTAGGGTTAGGAGAATAGAAGCCTATGAAACAGCACAAAGTAACAGTGAAATTATAATGCATAATCCATAATGGAAGTGAAACCCTGTAGATATAAGCAATGAATCCCTGTTTAATCTTGCTGAATGACAAAGGGAATGCCACTGCAGTTTTAAATATAAAGCAGTGGTGGAAAAAGCTGTTATATTTGCTGGAAAATAGACATGATAAAACACTTTTATCTAGTGAACCTGTTTTGTAATGTCTTAGTGCAACACTCAATAATGGATTGTAATCTAATTTATATTGCACTATTGGGAAGCCCTTCAGAGACAGTCTGTCTTCAAGAGTGTTCTAATGACATTGCTATTATTGACCTTATCATCAAATTTACATGCAACAACACTAGAGAAGTTCTTAAAATTCATTTTATCAGAGTTATGCAAATATCAGATAACTTCTCTTTCTACTGAGGCATTTATTGGACTTCCCCAATGGACCACAGCCCTTTAATTTTATTTATTTATTTATTTATTGGTAAAGTCCTCTCCAAAAGCCACAAGATCAGATTGATAGTTTTGCCAATGTCTCAGATGAGTTTCATTGCCTTGTGGGAGGTGAAGAGAGCAAGGATAATTATTTACCATAAACTAAGATGTCAGAAGAGCTAGGTGAATTCACTCCACTTTGAAAAGGCTGAACAGCCCACCCACCACAAAACCATCTTCTACACCACTCAGTTTATCCACCAATCATCTGAATGAAATATGCTGTCAAAAATCTAGGTAGACTCATTGAATTAATTGGATCTGCCATTCAGCAATGGATTCAGTGGGTCTACTCTAACCAACAGCAGGGGCGGGACTGCAAATCACAGGAGCTATAGCAAAATCAGACAATAGGAGGAATGCTGGGAATTGCAGTCCAGCAACATAAGGTGATCCACATAATTCCCATTCCTCCTGTTGGTAGCCGCAACTAGATTAGATCCATTAAATCAATTGCTGAATGGCAATTCAACAAATCATACCCTGTATATGTACCACCACCACTACCACTCCTCTCTCTATGCATATGGACAGAGTAGTTCCCATGAACCTCCTCACATACTTGCTTCAGTCCTGCACGGTTCAGCAAGGCATATTGGTTCCAAATGCAAACTACATTGCACTGAATCATTTGCCATGCCCTGGACCTACTATAGAAGACAACTACCACAGCCATTCTTACTTGGAGGACAGTGGAAGGGGGAAATCTCAGAAGCCCATAGCCAGATGTGAAGTGATTACATCAATCTTTGAGGTCCTCTGGAAGTCTCAACAGATGATGTAATCATTTTGCATCTGGCTACAAGGACATAGCCAGATATTTCTGTGATCATCCTTCCACTCTCCTTCAAGCACAAGCGGCCGGGGGGAGGAATTCAACATCTCTATATTAGACCCAGGAGGGGGCTTGGGTTGCTGAAGAAATAAAACGAGAATACCAACCTCTGTAGTAATAAAAAAAAAGGCATACAATTAACTGACACCTGTTTATGCTGTTGACAGGACACCAGCCACAGAAAGCAAAACCGAGGGGATTGTTGCCCTACTAGTCATGGCACTGCCTACTCATAGCATTCTAAGCATGGTATTGGTAGCATGTTTTTTTAAAAAAAACTATATAAAAGTAACTGAAAAACAATACACAACAGAATGAGTAATACAATGAATTTGTTTTAAGCATCATAGTAATCACTTTTATTACTTTTCAAATATCCCAATAAGTAACTGAGGGAAATTACTTTCCAAAAGTAACTTTCCAGACTTCGAATCCAATCCAGCATAGTTTTTATTATGTTTTCCAACCTGTCTCAAACTGGAAGACAATATGGTAAGATCTGTACAGCTACAAATGGGGAAACCTTTTCAGAACACATCTGAGGCAATGTGCAAATTTCAGTAAACAGCCAGACTTCTAGGAATTTATTCAGAGCTTTGCCTCTATGGTTTAAAGTACACCTTATTCCAGACCATCTTAGCTTGTTCAATCTGTTGTACTAATTTGGGACAAGCAAACCATGTGTTCATTTCCATTTTTATAAGAACTATGTATTTTTAGCAATTACGCTCTATCTCAGCAGAAAATGTTCTTGAGGCGTGCAGTGCTAAAATTCCCAGCTCTGAAATATTTGGCATTTGGACTAACACCATTAAAAGTTTATTTCCGATCATTATTGTATTCTGAAAATAGCAATGTCACATCTTTTGAACACGTGTGAAAGATCAATTTCTAATTATCTATAATTCTTCCGCCCAGTCTCCTTTATCTCCCCCTTTCCTCATGCTAACATATGGCCAATATGTTTTGAATTTACCACTCTTCTGAATGAGCTTCAACCTTAGACAAAGGTTGGATTTATAAATGTTCCAGCTCTTCCTGTAATTTTAAAAGTCTGGAACTTCACTGAACACTTCAGAAACCAACCTGTTGAAGCAGTTTTATCTCTGGAACATTCAAAGCTAGGAATACACATTCAGTTCAGAGAAAGACTGAACCCTAAACCAGAGAGGCCTGAAACCATCTTCTGTGAAACTTGGACTTTGTCCTAAGCTAATAGAGTCTTCTCTCAAACCTGTCTCAAAAACAGTCTCAAAACTGCCCCACTTCAGAGTTTTGTGTGACTACATTTGAAAATGGTTACATATATCTCCTCTTCTAATCTTTCTATAAAAGGAATATATCACGCAGGGAGAAGGAAAAGTGTTTTGTTTTGTGACTGATGGCTCTATTTGCTAATCTGCAAGTGACTTTACCTCAGCCATTTCTGCACTACACTATTATAGTGCTATTGTTCCACTTTCGACATCCTATGGAATCTGGGGTTTGCAGTTTAGGGAGAGGCCTTTGGAATTCTCAGCCAGAGAGCTCTTGGGCCTCAGGAAACTACAAATTCCAGAATCCACAGGATGTTGAAAGTGCAATAATAGCACTATAGCAGTGTAGTGTGGAAATGGCCCTCATCTTTCTCTCTAATCATAATACTCTTGGAGGGACAATGAAGTAATATGTCAGCAGAGTGCCAGTGTTTTCCATTGTTCTTTATTAGGCTAGAGTCTAAGAGAATACGTGAGAAGTTGCTGGTGGAATGCTGCTGACTATTGTCTTTGGCTTGTATGACCTATACCTTTCCTTATTCCAGTTCCATGTAAGAAGACAGAGATGAAGTCTCAGAATGAGTAAAAGATTTTATTTCTCAAAACAACTCAATGCATTTCACCCCAAAAATATTTGTGAGGCCTTTCTGAGACAAAGTGTGCAAGCTGACCTGCATTGATTTTATTTTTTTTAAAAAAAAATCTCCAAAGCTTATGCTTGGCAACTGAGTTTACATTTTATGGGAGGGAAGGAATCTGACCATATATAGTACAAACGGCAAATGTAAGAGGTATTGTTCCTCAACCATGAGCTGATCCAGCAGCGTGCTCTGGCCTAAGAACCACAAGTGCCTCATTCTACGACAGCATGAAGTACCTCTCCCTCCCACTCAGAACACAGGCTGCTGGTGTGAAGAGCACATGCAACATGTCTCAGTTAAGCCCACAGATTTCTCCAGGTGAAACCAAAGAAGATATCTGCCTGACGTCCAGGACAGTTGGGCCACTTGGTGAGTGTGGAGTGGTCCATGGCCTGGAGGACAAGACCTGGTTCACAGTCCACCTACAGCTCCAACCATTTTGGTGCCCCTCCTTCCAAGCATTGTCACCATATTACTGCTGCTGGATTTCCTGCCATAGTGGCTGCTGCAGGGGCAGAGGAAAAGGTGCTCCCTCTGTAATATGTTTCGACTCAAAAAAGAAGGAAAACACACTGTATGGCATTCTTGGTGCAGCCTATATCCCATAGATTAAAGCAATGCCAATATGTCCTTTGCTGGCACAACCTCTGAACACACAAATGTGAAGTCTCATGAAGCTTTGTGTCCCATTACCATCAATGGATGCACCAGGCACACACTTGCACCTGTGTGAGTGCACACTTGTTGCATCCATTTATGATAATGGGATGGAGAATTCTCATTTTTGGTTTTACGTGAGTATTCCTGGGACAAAATTCCCACATAGATGGAGGACGCACTGTACATCAAGTGCCTTCTGGCACTGTCATACAAAACAGAACCTACCAGCTATGGCATCAGCAGTGCAGACTTAGGCCCTTTTCGCATGGGCTTTCTCTCACGAAAGAGGCCCATGAGCCTCGCGAGAGTGGGAGCATCACTCTGCATGGTGCACTCCTACTTCAGCAGCACTCACGGGGCTCAAGCAGCACTTGCGAGGATTTTTTTATTTTCGGCTTTCAGTCGAAAACCGCGCTTGCGCAAGGCTCCCAGCGCCGCCGCGCACTTACCTCCCGTGCGGTGCGTCGGCGAACCGGCCAGGTTGCACTTCCTCCCCCAGCGCTGCCTACAGCTCCCAGGGAGCGCTGCGGAAGCTGGGGGTGTGGCTGAAGAGCATTGGTCGCGCACGAAGAATCACATGCGGTATGGAGGCGCGGGGGAAGCGGCGGCGTTTCGGGAGAGGGTCGTTGCGCAAGCCGCCCTTCCCTGTCGCGCAAGTGCTGGCGCTGCGAAAAGGGCCTTAAATAAGGATTTTAAAGCATGCCATTACAGATCTACTGGTCAAAGGGCAACCAAACAATATGGTTCTCAGAGTATTGGCTTTTATCTTTCTTTCTGGTTACCAAGAAAATAAAGTACCATTCACATATTCCTGGGTCCATAGCTTCACTATTTACATAGGCAGGTTTTACTTTGGTGGTAGCAAATATTTGGTCCTCCAGAAGTTATAGCATTTCAATAACCATCCAGCCCTACTCAGCACAGCGATTAGAGATGGATGATATGTACTGTAGCCCAATAACATCCTAATCGCCACACATTCTCTTGCCCTGGTTCTTGCTTTCCCACCACTTGCCCTGGAAAAGGGATCATCAGCCAGAGGGATATAAACATCAAGCCATCTGCATTCCTAGGGCGCTTTCAAAATTATAACATTGTGATTCCACTTCAACTGCATTGGCTACATCCCATGGAATCCTAGGATGTGTTATCTGGGGAGGCATCAGAAGGACTCCCAGACTGATCATTCCAAATACAGTCAGCCCTCCACATTTGTGGGTTTCACTTTTGCAGATTTGATTATTCATGGATTATTTGCTATCAGCTCTGCTGACTCCCTATACCATTTTTAATAGGGACTGAAAGCCTCGTGAGAATGAGAAACTGTGAACGAGGCTTGTAAGTGCCTATTAAAAAGGGTGTGGGTCAGCAGTGGAGGTGGCAGTAAGCCCCACCAGCCAGCCACTTCTGCCTTGTGAAGAAACCCTGATGCCTCAAAGGAATCCACGGTGGGTTGAAGGTGATGACCACACTTTTTTTCTGTGTTAAATATGGTTTGGGAGTACCTAGAGTTATTCAGGTTTTTTTCACTTTCACGGGAATCCTGTGCCCCTAACTCTAGTGAAGGTGGAGGGATTACTATACACCTCCCTAACCTGGAAATCCCAGAATTCCATAGGATAGAACCACCACAGTTAAAGTAGAATCATAGTGCTGTAACTGTGTAGTTTGAAAGGGCCCCCAGTCATCTTCAGTTGTCCAGGATAAAGGCCACTTGGAAAGTGATGAATAATCTACATAGAGAGTCACTGTGTGTACGAAATGGCACAAAAGCTAGATGCTCCTGGGGGATGTACAAACTCCCTTCGATAAATTTTGTTAATCTTGCTGCATATTTGCTTCTGGTGGTATTTGTTGAAATTACTTTGGCAACTTCCATGCTTAGCGCATGTGCCTAGTTTATGACACACAGGATGGGAAAATACACCCAGCCACTTTATTCTGCTGTTGGTGGGTAAAGGTTAGCAATATTCCCAACTATAGCCTTTTCTAGCTCCCTGACTCCTCTAGCCTCTTTTGTATCTCCTATGAATTCTGGAGGAAACAAGGAGATTGGAGAAAGGTGCAGTGATATCTCATAACAGGAAACTGCAGTTTCCCATAGCAAGTTTCACTTTTAGGGCTACCTACACATTGCCTTTAATATACACACTATGCAGCCATGATAATGTTTCTTTTCTTTCTCACCTGGAACTGTGAAGGGGTGCAATACACACAGTATAGGGGAAAGTGTCCAAGCAGCCCCTTTTAGTCCAGCTAATCCAGGGATTCTAGGAACTATAGACCAAAAAAGTAATGGTCTCAGGCTCCACCACTGGAAAGAAAAACTGGGAGAGTAGTCATATGGCAATCTAACATGACCCTGTCTCAGAAATTCAGCAGCCACCAGAAAGCAAATATTTCAATGCTGCCTGAGATAATTCATTCAGATTTCCTCAATTCCCTCAGTCTGGACATGGCTTAATTCTGGGAAATATTCCATTTGTCCCACCAAATTATTGTTCCTTTGGCTTTCATTTGCCTGACATCTGCCTACTGGCAGATTCCTCAGACTACTTGATCACCCAGGGCCAATTCAAGTTGAGATGAGCCTCAGCGAGGGTCATTTGCCAAGGGCCCCTCTTGACAATGGAAGCCTCCTAGGATTTCTGCCATCACATTACTCTAAAGTTATTTTAGAAATGCATTGTGTATTTTACACAGAATTTTTTTAAAAAATTCTTTGCTATCATGCAGCCCTGCATTAAGTTGTCCTACTCCATCTCAGCAGTGAGTAGCAAAACGGTTTGTCAATGTTACCTACCACCATCTGCATCATATGATAAAAGTGTTTCTACATTTTTCATTATTCGCATACACTTCCAAGTTCTCAGAGCAAAGCAGTGAAAGGCTTAATAAGACATTTATCTAGTCTATGTATTTTACATTTTTCTGATAGTATAATGAGGCAGAGGTACTGAGATGAAACATCCCTAACGTTTCCCATAATTTTCCACTTTCACTCCACCATTTTTTTAGTATTGCTTTTGGGTTTTTCATTGTTCAATGTTTAGAACTTTATCATGGCTATCAATAATCACTATGTCAAGAGCAACATCCCCCCTGTGCCTTGAGATCCTGAAAGAATGGCTCGTCGTTTATCTTCTGGCGTATAATGGAGGTGATTGCTATCTAATAAATAAGGCATCAATTTCTCATTCGGGTTCACTACCTCGTGTAGACTTCTCTCAATATTGTTGCTGCATTTCTTTCATAATTTGAACCAATGATTAAATATGCTTTCCACACTGTACAAAAGCTGGTTCAGCCTTAGAACCATTGATCATAAAAGCATTATGGTTTATTTTTACCCAATAGGATCTGGGCTGGGTTGTGGGCAACAGTCTGTAGCAAGCCAGAAACCAGGAAACATGAGACCAGTCAGTAGCCAGGGCTAGCCAGAAGACAAGGTCAAAAAGAAAGTCAGTTACTGGAACACACCAGCACTCAGGAAGATCTTGCTTGTTCAAGTAAAGTCTCTGGTGGATCAGGAAGTGAATTATACTTGTTTTATCCAGCCTGGGTGGGCAGATTGAGAAGGCAGGGAAAAAAATGCCCCCTTTCTCCAATACTCCTTATCCTTTGTCACACTGAACGTCACTAAGTCAAGAAGGCCATTTAGTTTCTTATGGCTCCAGGGAGGCACATCTGGAGACCTGTTAAGCAGACTATAGTGTGCCAGGAATAACCTGAGATCTACCAAGGGCTTGGCAGTTCCCTAGTCATTTGAGGGCTGTCAGGCAAACAGAAAAAAAATGATATTTACTGAGTTTAGTATAGTCACTATAAATATCTGTTAGGCTTTGTCCAGTTATACCCTAAGTTAGCTGGTCTATTCCAGTCCAAGCAATGGCAACAACCAGAACAAACTCATATCTAGACCTTTAATGGACAGACCTTGTGTATAAAATAAATGAGTTGAAATGAGAAAAGTTGAAATCTGTGACAAATATGTATACTTCTTACAGCTAAACATGAGTGTCTCAAATCAGAAATGGGTGGTCAACTGCAAGCAGTGTAAGAAGGAAATCATTATTGCTGATCTTTCAAAGATAGGCTCATAATTATTGGGTAAGTCTGAATTCTCATAAGGACATTATGAATTGTAAAGAGATTCAGATTTAGAAAATGCTAGGTCACCCTGCATGTGTGTGTGCATATCTTTCCACATGACTATTTGCTTGACGTGCAAAATTGTGTTCTTCTTGGTTAGTTTTTCATAAAATAAAAATTTGCTCTCCTAGCGGTTGGACTCAGAGGTACTTGGGGTTCTCTCTCTCTCTCTCTCAACAACTGGACTCATAATTTGATTTTATGAAGCTCCAGTTTACCTGGCGCATGCCCTGCCCTGGGCCATAGATGGGTTTTTCTGACTCAGAAATTCACAGCTAAATTAGCTGATGTCAGAACTCAGGAGTGAGGACAACTTTCTGCATATTACACAGCCAGTGAAAGAATTTCAGGCTTTGCAACTAATAAAGATGGGCCACTATGGAATTTGGCTTTTGAAGCAGTGAGTCTCAACAGTACAGATTGCGTAGTCACAAAAGCCTATAAGGCTACAACAGTTTCATTTCTAACATTTTGACCAGAGAACTGTTTTCAGCGGCCAAGAAGTTTTTATGGAAATACTTTTGTATATTGGTAGCTAGAGGAATATGTATTGTAAAATCAAAGTTTTCAAAACTCCACCACACCACTGTTTACAGTGATGGTTCCAATAAAAATTATGACAGCTAATGCGGCTGTCTTCTGCAAATGCAGTCTGGGGAATCTAACATAATATGATCTGTATATGTCTCTGTCTTGTGTTGAGGTGAATTAATGCTTTTCTCAGTGCAGGAAACTTGTACGTATTATGCATATTCATCAAATGCTGCAGGAGATATTGTATATCCAAAGTATCAAAAGGGATTCTTTCATGTACAGAAAATTACAGAAGTATAAATACTAAATTACTCTAAGAATGTGTTGATATGATGAATAGTAAATTTATTCAGAGGTTATGAGAGAATAAGAAACTGACAATAGCCAGGAGACACATAGAAAGAGATAGGGCCTTAAAGATTTTTTGAAAATATGTTACAGACTGTTTATTTTCAGTGTAATTAATAGTCACTCAAGTGCATCCAGATATACATACTTGTCCTTTGTTTTGAACACTTCAAGTTATAAACCGTATAAACCAGCCTCTTGTCTTTGTACCCAAATATCAGACCAGCAAAATGATTTCTTTTCCACGTGGGAATCTTTCATAAGCCTGACAGCATCCAAAGAGTTCACCAGTTTCTCCCAAATGTAATCCCATCCATCCACAAAATGCATGTAATGTAATCCCATCCATCCATTCAGTTGGGGAGAATTGGATGGAGCTTTCTTGGGAGAAGTTTGCTAAATCTCCTTTCCTTACCACCTAATCAGGAAGAAGGATTATTCCAGGTGGGTTAGCAACTAGGCAAGTACAAGCAAGCCAAGGCATTGACATAGCCAACTGTACTAAATGAAATATTACTGCATTGCAAACTGAGCTTTGTTTACTCAGGATGAATTGCTTTAAATGTATTTTTTTTAAAAAAATCAAAATTTTAGTTTTCTTGTTTCCAAAAATCAAAACTAAGACAACAGTTACATTTAAAGCATTTAAATTGTTTTTGTCCAGTAGTCTCAATACTCCTTCTTATAATACCATGGGACTAAGTCCTAAATAAATATGCATAGCATTCTGTCATCAAGATAGACTAGGTCATCAGCAATTGCATGGTGCTATCCTGAAAATTTTACCAAGGAAGGATGAATGTTAATTGTAATCTAAGAAGGCACTGATCCTATGCTAAGTGTACCCATCACTGACATTAACTATATATTAACTGGAGGGAGAAGCATATGATTTCATTAAACACAGCATATAGATTATTGTTTATAACTCAAATCCAAAGAAGAGAGGTAATGAAAGTTAAGATTTATTCTGTGTGGTAGTCAGTGTATGTTTTACAGACACCTCGGTAGTGGTATTACTAAGAAGCTAAGAAGACAATGCTTTTACCAACGTCTGAGAATACTCAATTTATCAGTGAAATGAAGAAAGCCATTTGGAGAAAAGGATGTTGTGATTTCTAGGCAACAAACCAAACTTGCTGTAGCTATGAGGTCACAGATACGCTTTATTAGAAGGCTTCTTTACGAATGGATATCATGGCTTATGCAAATAATGTCTATTTTGTGTTCCAGGAGTTGACGCATCTGGCTTAAATAATGCAAATGGCAGAAGCCAAAAGTTTAGGGAACCTGATTTATATCCCATGCTTTTATCTTTCACTGTCAATACATTCCATTTTCCACTATCTCAGTTAGAATTGACATTGGAATTTCAGACAGTGCTTGCATTAATCCAATATTTGTCTCATTCCTACTTCTTACATACTTTGTTTGCCTAATTCCCTCTTTTTTTATTTGTTATAAGCCTTATCTTTTCCAAAAGCCTTGCTGTATTTAGTCCTTCAGTCTTTTGCATCTGTAAATGAATGTGTACTGCATGCAGGAGGATAGAGAATCCTACAGAGATTCATAGTTGATGGCCTTTGCAAGACTCTGCCAGGGAACCCTGAATGTTGTTGACTTTTCTAGATCTACTCCTTAAGACATTCACAGTTCACACAAAATTCCAGGATGTGGTTTCCTCAACCTGTATGGCAATGGTAAATTGTAACTCATCAGGACAATATTTTTATCTCAACACCACAATTAAGGCAGCTGATACAGACAGAATATGAAGAATACAATAATCAGGTTACACTATTCAGTTAAATGCACCATCACTTAGCAAAGGTGTCATTCATATTTGTTTTATTCAGCTTTTGTAAACTTACCACACAGTGGTATCTTCATTTTTAACCCTTAGCACTCTGCAACAATTCTTACTTCCTTTTAGGGCTTATTTTGGAATTTTAGTTTAATATTGTTTTATAATCTTGCATATTTGAACTATATATATTTGTCAGTTTGCTTTATATTATATTGTATTGGCTTGCATTTCTATCTGGATAATTAGTTTTACAATTGGATTGCATAGTTTTATATCTGTATTTCTCCTTCCTACCCTGTATGTGTGTGTGTGTGTATTTTAGACTGTATACCTTGGCAGGGATGGCTGTTCTTTGTTGTCATAGAATCATTGTGGAAGAGACCACAAAGGCCATGTAGTCCAACTCCTGACATGAAGGACACACCATGAAAATATTCCAGAGAGATAGGCCATTCCGCATTACACTGTTATAGTGCTGTTATTCCACTTTTGATATCCTGTGGAATCCTGGGGTTTGCAGTTTAAGGAGGGGCATTTAGAATTCTCAGCGAGAGAGCTCTTTGGCCTCAATAAACTACAAACCTCAGGATCCCACAGGTTGAAAGTGAAATAATAGCACTATAACAATGTAGGGTGGAAATTGCCTTAGTCATCCAACTTCTGTTTAAAGACCCCCAGAGAAGGAAAATCCACCATCTTGCAAGCAATCTATTGGACTATCAAACAACTCTCACTGTCAGGAAGCTCCTCCTGACATTTAAGCAGTGTCTCTTTTCTTGCAATTTGGATCCATTGGCTTGTGTTCTAGTGTCCACAGCAGCTGAAAACTAGCTTGCACCATCAAATATTTTAAATTGGCTATCATATCACCTCTTGGTCTTCTCTTCTAAGTGTCACATACACTGATGATGGTATATAAATTCAATGATGGGTGAAGCACCTGGAGGAGGAGATTTCTCTTCCTTCCTATTCCACCTGCCCCCCCCATCCCTTACATCTACTCTGGAAGTTTGTAGATGCTTTGGAGAAGACCAGGAGGGGAGGGGATGAGATGCAGAATGGCAAAAAGAAAGGGATCTCCAGTAGCACAGCCAGAAGTCCACTTGTACAAGGCTGGAGGGGGCACTTTCAGTTTAACACTGAGCGTAATGCAAAATTAGTAACCATAACATTTCCCCAAACATTGTGGGCCAATCTATACAATACATTAGAAATGTGCAACTCTAACACTTTAAAAAGTAACTGGATTTATTGACCCTTTTCTGATGTACCCAACTTCTATTGGGTCATATAAGGAGCATGGGCTGTTTTGTCTGTTTGTCCCTTTGCCCTTTTCACAACCTCTTGCAGTGTCCACCATTTTTAATCAACTGCAATTCTAATCCACTCCCCCACCACCACTTGGTAAGATATTAGAAAGAGAACCTGTATATAACCTGCTAACTTCCACATAGCAGGCAATTATACTGCCAGTGATAAAGAAGGGAAAAGTAGAAGGACCTAAATATGCAGTGCAACACATCATGAATTTGCATGCATAGGCATTCTGAAAATCCTTCTTGGACAAGGATTCTATTTAATTGGCTTTAAGAAGACACTCTTCTCCCACACTGTCTTATGCAGAGCCATCTGTGCAGGGAATTAACAATCTGGATATTCAGCAATGGAACGCTTACTAACTCTCTGGTGCTGGACATTATATACCAAAGTTCTAACAGTTGTGCTAACAATGGTGCCAAGTTCATGGGACTAAACAAACCAACAAGAGGTACTGGAGGACCGTGTGATGCTTTCAAAGCCCAAGCTAGACTAGCCACAAAACAAAACAAAAAACCCCCAAAAAACATGCCAAAATCTGCATGTATGTGGCATAGAATTCAGTAGAAACAAGGAACATGACCCAAAGAGTATTCAGTTAGGACATTCTCATAGTGCCTGAACTAGAGTTGGGAAAGTAACTTTTCAGGGGAATGAGTATATTGGCATGCTGAAGAAATGTACAATTGAACAGTGATAGAAAGGCATCATCCTACACCATGCAGTTATGGATGGAATTAAACATCTAACATGTTCAGTGGGCTATTTAAAAGTAATCTTTCTAAACAACTACTGCATGCTGCCATACTTATTTTAAGAAACCAACAAAAATTACATATAAATGTCTCCACCATGCTGTTATTTTTCCCTTCCACCTTCTTTTTCCAAAGTTATCTTGACATCTCTTTTTCATGCATGCACATTTACATTCATACATGGCCTCTCTCATTCATACATGCACCTTTCCCATATGTTTACTCTGTTAGCTACATATGCACACATATTCTCTCTGAAGAGAGAAAAGGATATGCAGTTATATTCAGGCTTTCTTTACAATCAGACAAAAATGTGCACTGCTGTAAATTATTAACTTTCTATCTATCCCCATACAATATCCTTTGGAAGATATAGATGGGAAATGAATGGGTTGAAAAACAAAAGGATCTCTCATTTATTCTTTTTTTTTTTTCTTGCCATATCCCTCTTTGTAGATCCTTATGAGGGAGAGGGTGAGTAAACTTAACCGTAGATTTTGAATACAGCCTCAAATTTAGATGACACATGCGGTTGATACATGTTGCCACCAACTGAGACCAATCAAGACACTATCCATGTATGCACTGATAGTCAGAGTGTGAGCCTCTCGCTCCTGACCAATATAATACAACAGTTTGCACATTGCCACAGTGTAGTTGTACTTGATGTTATCCCTTGTGTGCCATTTTCTTATCCTTTTGTTGCTTTTCTGCTCTTACCCACAGTAGTGAAATGATTGCACTGATGATATCCTACTGAATCTCCCCAGAAGACACTAAAAGGATAATAAAAAGATAATTTACTAGCATTCATTCAGATAATCCATCTTGAATAGATTTTGAACTATCTGCATATGCCTAATTAAGATTCACTAGAGTGTCTGGGGTCGATATTACTGTATACTTCAGAGTGGAGTGCAGAAATAGAAAGAAGTGGGAAAGCTTTCTCACACTCTGTAGTCAGTGGGTTTCATAATAAGGATCTCTACAGAAACACAATATTTTTCAAAGGCAATAATTCAGCTGCCATTTGAGAACCTGTATTTAAAAAAGACAGTTATACACTATATAGTGTACAACACTGGTCAAAACAAACAATTCCAAAGTATGTATCTTTAGGAAAGGCATATTTCGATCAAACTGAAACCACAATCCTATATCCAGCATTTACCTAGGAGTAAGTAAGGAGTAAGCCTAATTGAATACAAGAAGAGATATTTTTCAGTAGATGTGCATACGACTATATTGAAAGTTGTTCTAAAGGGGAATTATATTACATAGAGAAGGCTTTTAGAATAACCCACTGGTTTTTAATGTATAAAACCTTTCATGACTAAACCTTCCATTAGCTGTTCCATTTCATACTGTTGGAGATGTCACTTTATATATTATTTTTGCATCAATATATTTTGTGTTCAGAGGGGATGAGGTGTGGGATTGGTTCAGTTCATACACTATGGCCATTTCCACACTACACTGTTATACTACTATTATTCTATTTTCAATGTCCTATGGAATCCTGGGGTCTGCAGTTGAGGAGAAGGCATTCAGAATTCTCAGCCAGAGAGCTCTTTCGCCTCAGTAAACTTCAAACCTCAGGATTCCATAGGATACTGAAAGTGGAATAATAGCACTATAGCAGTGTAGGGCGGAAACGGCCTCTGACACAGAACACACAACATAGTTTTAAAACTCAGCAGCAATTTACATAAACATCATACCATAATGAAACAAGTTTTGATATTTGGAAAAAGTAATATGATATCATTAAACAGTTGCAAGTTTCATGGTTGGTATAGGCAATTCTTCATAATAACCCAACTATCTTGGATGGAAATTGTTTAGATCGAAAGTGGGCAACTTGTGGCCCTCTGCCTGATCCCATGTGAATTTGGGACACATTTCAATGTGTTCTGAAAGTGATTACCTACAGACTGATTTGCTCTTTCCCCACTAGGTGGAGGGAAAGAGAGATATCAGAAAAGTGGCAAAAGTGTTGTGCCTTCTCAACTAGACTTAGGAAGATTACTTGTTTGGTCTACATTTCCCATAATGCCCCAGCCATGTAACTGGGGTGTGATTATTTTGGAAGCTGCTTACACTTTATACAGCCTTACTCTTTATATCCTTCATTCCTCTGGGGAGGCACTTTCAGTGGTGGGACATACTCCCACAGTCATTGCACTATGATGATGATGGTGAAAAACATTTAGTGTTGCACTACCTCCCCTGTGAAATTCACTTCCTGTAGACATGTGTGCCTATAGCGCTGAGGTTTTGGTGATTATATTATATCTATATTCTCCCTGAAGGATCATCCATCTTTTGCTTTGATATGGATCAGATGATTACCCTATTTGTTGGTGTATAAGACTCATTTTTCCCCTAAAAAATACTGTTTGAAAATGGGCTGCATCTTATACGCCAGTGCATCTTATACGCCCACAAATAGTATTTGCCAACATGTAAATGGGGTGCATCTTATATGGTGGTGAGTTTTATGCTGGCAAATACAGTATTGTACTTATTTGTACTCTGTCTTGTTATTTTTATAATGTTTATTATTTTTGTATTCTTTTATAGATCGATATATAAATTCATATAGATAAATAATTCACCTTGTCCCATGACATACACAGCTCAGAAAAGGTAGGTAAGTGAGTTAATGCAAAACGGGGACTTGGAAGTGAAGGCCAACTTTTTTTGGGGGGGTGTTTGTGTCTGGCTAAAGTGAAATATGCATGAACATTATTACATTACAGTTGGGACAGGGAATTCTAATGTTACCCTGTGGCTTGGGGGTCCTGTGAGGGGCTCCCAAATAACCAAACAACAACAAGCAAAGATAGGGAAATTAGCTGGAGCACTCTCTTAGCTAGCGAGAGGCCGGGTAACTTAGCGGGAATCTTTTACCCAATGTATACAGCATCAGGTCAGTGAGCGGACAACCAGTTAAAATAGCAACAAGAATATTTATTAGCAAGCAGGCAAGTTAATAAGAAAACACAACCTCACTACTAAATAAGAAATAGGAAATAAGAGTTTTGGGGGAATGGGTGATACATCACCTTTCTCGCAGTCCTGAAGAAGCCAATTGGAGAGAAGGAAACTCGGCGTGGTGGCCAAGGGGAGCCTGCAGAAGCAGCAGCAAGGTGGGATGAAAGTCCAGCGAAGTCCAGCAAGAGATCCGAGGAGCTCTCAGAACTGGGGGTTTTTATCAGGGAAAGAATGACCGTGGGCTAGACTGGTCTTGGGTGAAAACAATGAGTTTTGGGCTGGAGACAAAGTCTCCGAAAGGTCAGGGTTTACATGATTGAGTTAAGGTCCGAATTGACAATAGTATAGCCAGTATGTAGATGCAGCTAGCTTGGCAGTTAAGCACTCAGCTTGCCAGGGTACCCTCTCGGGGCAGAGGTTCTCTTTGTATTAACACGCATTTGTAATGAAGGTGTTTGTTTCGGGAGGTCTCCTAAAGCAGATCTGGCAGTTTCTGGCTTGCCTTGGTGTAAACAAATATGACTCAGCAGATAATAGCCATGCCTAGCTTCGTGCTTGTTCAGTGGCCTCACAAACACTTGGCTGGTGGCAGAGTAGGGCCGAATTATGATATCAAAATGATATCTAAAGGTTACCAAAGGCCAGGCCAGTTCACGGTGGTAACGCTAATACACAGGCCTAATTTAGGTCTATGGTGGTTTCTCATCCAATCCATGCCTGAGCCACAGGCCAGCCACAGTCTCCAGCTCTGGAAACTCCACCTCCCCCAGTCTCTGATACTATTGGAATCCTCACTGTTATCTCCAGTCACTGATCAGAGATTAACTACAGAGATACCATGTTCTAAACCACCACTCACCATCCCAGTGGGGTCAAACAGTGGATGAAGCCAGTGTGCCATTTGGCTAACATCTGAAGGAGGTGCTTCACCAGACAATGGCAGAATCTCTTTCTCCAAGCAGAGAGAAGCAGAAGAGAGACAAACCAAACATGGGTTAATTGGCAGCAGGGCGGCATGATGATAATTGGGAGAGGGCTTTAGTTGTAGGGGTTCAAGAAGCAGTACTTCAGGGGGTGGGGCCATATCCACTTATGTCATCTATGAGCTAGAATTCAAACCCTTACTCACAACATATTTTTCAATCCTGCATTAGAAAATTATATACTTTTGGATATAGGTTGTACAGATTGATATATATGGTACAGGAAACATCCCACAGCTTCATAGGGTCATGATTTGCTCATAATCTTTGCCACATTTTTCTCTGAGAAATAATCCAAATTTTACTTGCCTGTTTCAAAGAAGTCTACATTTATTACCACATGGAAGAAAACCACTTCTGTTTCAACTTCTGAATTCTTGCAATAAAATTAGTCATTGAAAATAACACAAGCTAACTCTTCTTGACCATAATATTTTTATCATTATTTCCACTTGTATGTTTTCAAAACTGAAAAAGGAATTATTGTCCAGTGCTCCAGTAATACGAATATGTCCAGTGCTACAGTAATATGAATAGGTGGCAAAACAAAGTGTGTTGTAATATTATTTTAAGAAATTTCAACTAAGCAAAGTCTTTCAAATCAGATGGAATGCTGACAACTTTTTAAGTTGTTTTAATTATATACACTGTAATTTAAATCACCGAACCATAACAACCCAATACTTGTTGTTATATCCTCAGGAGAACTTTTAAAATATGCATATAATTCTTCTTGCAAGGTAATTGAGGCATATTTTGGAGATGATGTGGGTACGTTAAAGGTTAGGTTAGAAAGTAATGCAAATAATACTTGTGTATTGATAGTGTTAGCAACTTGTGTTCAAATCTCTTCACGAAACTTATTCATGTACCCCCTCCCCCACACACACGTATATAAACTCTTACCTGTCTTTTCTTCTCTTACTTCTAAAGGCAACAAGCCATCCTCTGTCATTTTTTGGCAGGCCTGTTGCTTTTATATTTAATAGAGTCATTGGGAAGCAAATTTTCATTGTGCAATTTGATATCCTAGGCCAAAATAATATGACACTTAAGGAATAGCAGGGGCAATTAATTGATTTCTCCACATCAGGAGCCAACAAAGATGTCTGTTTTATAGTTCTGCAGAATGCAAGGGCCTCATCATCCAGTAGTGGCATAAGAATCGTTATCCCATTTTTGACCGAATATTAATACAAAACTAAGCCCCATGTACCCATGCACACACACACACTCACAGACAGAGGATATGTAACAAAACTCACCCTTTAATCTAGATAACAGAAAGTAAATCCTCAGATTTCCAGGAATGGAAATGAACTGTAGACTCAAAAGGCCTGGATAACTCTATGTGGCTGTTCAATTGTGGCTTTCAGGCATTCGGAATGACAAAAACCGTTTGAGCACATTTATGAACATCCTGACGGAAGAGATCTAGAGCTATCTAATTTGGCCAAGCGATAAGAAGGAAATTTGGCATGAAATGGCTATAAACCTCACTTTCTAAAAATGTACTTAACAGTCCCTTCTATATATCATTTTAGGGGCAATGTTTGCTATATACGGAGGAGAGGGGGAGGTACTAAAAATCCTCTTACAGTGACGGGCGGCACGGCTATAACTGCCACAGTGTGTACAGAGAGATTCAATGTGAAAAGTGGAAGATAATGTGCTCACAGACTAATGGGCACTGAACTAGACACAGGCTCATTTTTCACATCATGTCATCTCTAAGGTTTGAATAAAAAGTAATGGCCAGAATGAGCCTGGATCTATCTCAGACATTATCATTTGCCTCCTCAGTTTTATTTGTGTTGACTTGTACAGTCTAAAAAGATGACAGTCTCTGGGCCTCTGGATCAGTCAGAGTGATAATACACAGCACATTACACTATTGGTGACAGGTTCTGTTCTCCTGGCTGGCATATGAAAGGAACGCATCTCCTTCCGTCATTTCAAATGCTATAAACTGACAGAATAAAGAATCTTGCAGAGGGGACATCACAAACCCTGTCTGTTATGATTTTATGAGATAAACTGCAGTTTCTAGGGTATCTTGTTCGGGAAATTAGTGTCAGTCAAACTTTAGCGTGTGGACAAAGGTGGGCGGGGGAGTGGTTTTTAAAAAAGGATAAATAGCAGGATCATGAAATGTAGCTTTTCCCTGTTTATAGCTGCCACAAAGCCAGGGCTGTATTTTTAACTTGCAAACAGCTACTTAAGAGCCACACACTGCTTTTGCTTTATAACTCAGAACCAAAACTTGTTTGTTTTTGTATAGGAAAGGCTAAATAGCAGGGCTGAGACCAAAGGACCAGGAGGGGAGAGGAAGGTGCTTTTCATCAACATTTTCAATAGTATTGAAATTTCTGTAATTTGGAGAGCGGTGTGTCAAAGGCAAGGTGAAAGCGTTTTCCTATGCAGTTAGTGACCTGGCGGCGAGGAAAACCCTTGCAACGGAGTCAGGAAGTCACCTACTACTTCTGTCCCTCTGTGTTGACTTCACTTGGACAAATCTGATCAGCCAAGACAGAAATGTCATTTACACGTATGATGTGATTTCTAATTGGCCACAGTCACCGTGGGGAAAAATAACAGGTGCTGATCCAAAGAGGGTGGCAGTTTCAAAATAAGACAAAATAATTCCAAAAATCAAATATTTATGAGTTTTGAAGAAAACATTATGAATAGCACCATCACCCCTCTCCCCGTAAAGTTTTGATTTTGGACCAGAAATCCAAATGAGGCAAACATAATATTGGCCCAATTTATAGCTGTATTTAAAAAAATGCCTCAGTATGAATGTGTTGTAATGGGAATTATTCTGCCAAAGATTAGGTGCAGCATTCTTGAGGATGTTTTTTTTTCCCCTTCCTCTGATAAGAAAATGAAGGCAATTTTTTTTTGTTTCTTCTTTCTGTTAAATGTTCTACCACTTCAAATAATGACACAGCTACAATGACCCAATGGGTTGTTATTTCTTGCAACAATGCTCTGCTTGAAAAAAATGCAACCTCCTTCCATGGGCACAGGGGTGTTATGAGGCAGACCTTCTTTTCTCCCACAAACGTTATCCTGACAGTACTACTTAAAGAATCTCAATCTCAATCGTCGTCGTCGTCGTCATCGTCACCATTCCACCTTTTTTCTCAATCTGGGACTCTAAGCAGCTTGCAAAGGTTAAAGCAGATACAGATAAAACCTGAGACATAGTGCAAAAATTAAAATACAATTAAACCATCAGTAAAATTAAAAGCAGTGGGTCTCCCAGAAAATGAAAAGACAGAGGCCATTTCTGCCCTGACCCATTACAGTGGCATTATTCCACTTTCAACATCCAATGGAATCCTGGGGTTTGCAGTTTAAGGAGGGGCTTCAAAGTCCCCTCCCTAAAAACTTTTGAATGTGCCTTGGAAAGAATGGTTTCATTTCTGTCTCATATTTTAAAATCTCATTTGGTTTTATTTTTCTTCTTCCTTTCCTACAACATACTATCAGCTAAGCCCATGCACTCTCTTTTTATATACCAGATATAAAAAGAACAACTGGTTCCTGGCCAAGATTAGGATATATCCTTAACCTTTGAGTCAATAAATGACAGCCCAGAGGAAGAGACATTTTTTTCCTCTGAATGTAGGTCTCATATTTCGCATGCTAACCCTTATATTTTCTAAGGCTTCCCTACTGGAAGGAAGAAGCAATAGCCTACCTTATGCATCATGTTAAAACACAGTTTTCTAGTATGTACATGATATATGCAGAGCTTGGAAAAGTTGGTCAAGCTCTTTGCTGGAATTTAAGAGATGATCATCCTGTCTGGGAGACACTTTGAGAGTGTAACTCAAAAATTAACCTTTCCAAGCCCTAGTTCCAGTCTTTCCTCTTTCTTTTTCCTCCCCCACCTACTGTAATCTAAGAGATTAGAAAGATACATTGTCATTTTCAGCTAACTGTAGTTTGCTGTTATGTCTGAATTAGGGACTCTAGTTACTTAAAGGTAATTATAGTTTATTGAAACAAGCCAGGATACTTAATCAACATTTGAAAATGACTTGTTTCAGTACAGCATAATACAAGGAGAGTTGTCTGTGTTTAGATTAAGCTGCTGTTAATGGAAAACAGAAGCAAATGCTTCCAATCACTTCCCTGTGGATGAACTGAAGGAAGAGAAGGGACAGGAGAGAACATAGACCAAAGACCTGTAAATATAAACACTAAAGTTCATTTAGTGTTATAGATGAACAAAGCCTAAAATACAGACTGAAAGCCATCAGGGTTCAAAGGAAAGGATTAATCAATTATTCATTCTGAATTATTTCTGGATTTTTACTCAAAAATACATCCTCTTCCATGATTTCAGTCAATGTGGCAATAATCACAGTCTTTTAGCAAAATATCAGGTGTTAAGAGGAGTTTAGCTAATTTCAAATTACAATTTCCTGGAAACTGACTTTTCTTGAGACTGTAGCTCTGTTGTCAGATTATATGGCTTCCAGGGAACTTAATACCTTTTCACCTTCAATTACATCTGTAGAACTTAACTCTTTAACTCATTGCCAGCTTTCACAGTACAAATAATAAAAATAAAACTGAAATATTCCTGTATGACCCTTGTGTTAGATTACTTGTGGTAATACCACTGTGGCAAATTACAAACCTCTTCTGATGATTGTGAAACTAACAACAGTATTTGTGGCTCATGGTCTGGAGGCAGTTCACGTCTTAGCTACTGATTGTAAAATCTGCCAGAAAATGGGCTATGTAAGGCCTCTTTGTACAACAAGGCTTGTTAATTCATAAGTTATTAATAATCAGCCACTGTCTTAAAATGCAAAGGAGAGGTATAAAGACAGGAGTTTTACTTGCTCTGTTAACTATTTTTCAAATGTTATGTTTATTTTATTCTGTTCATGTTCCAGTTTGCAATTTTTTTTAATTTCATCTGTATTTTCATACCCATTTTTAAAATTGTTCTTAAGTCTCTGGTGTTTTTTTCAGAAAACACTGCTTGACTCATCTGTGATATAGTAGTGAGCCCTGCATCACACCCACTGAAAAGCTGGTGATGATTCATTATATGCACTCATTCATGTACCTTTCTAGGAAGTCAAACTACCTCAACAATACCTACATTTCCCAATGGGGGGCATGTTCACATGCCAAAAAAGAGGAGCCCGAAAAGTTCATATTTATATAGGTTGAGATCTTACACCATGCAGGGCAAAGCATAGGTCTCTGCCATTTGAAGTTCTGCTCGGCCACATTGGAATAAATAGAAGTAGATACCTCGGCAGCCAAGTTAAGCAATCAGCTGTTCTCTTTCTCCCAGATACCAGTCACGGCTCCTTTTCATTTCAGTTACAACCAGATGCTGCCTGGTACCTTGCACTCTCCTATGGCCAATACATTGCTAAAGGAGCTCTTCACATCAGCTTTGCAGAGATAGCTCCCTGTGCAAAGATTATAAACAGATATACTCACGCAGTAAGTGAGTGCATGTCCCCAACAGAGAGTCCGCATGGTGTAATGATTTGACTGTTGGACTACGACCCTTGAGACCAGCGTTTGATTCACTATTCAGCTACAGAAACCCACTGCGTGATCTTGGATGTGTCACATACTCTCAGCCCCAGAAAACCCCATGATAGGTTTGCCTTAAGTTTGCCAGAAGTCAGAAACGACTTGTATGCACACAACAACAACAACAACAACAATGTCCCTATGAGGATTTTGGCTGTAATATTTGGGTGTGCTAATGTACAGGGAAAGACAAAAAATAGAAATAATTGCTGTCATTTCAGTAGAAATAGAAGTTATTTTAATGCAGTAGGAAAGACTGATCAGGTGACTTGTACACCTGCCCAGGCCACTGTTCATGAGCTGTTTACTGGAACGATGAGAAATGAGCAAGTAATGAAATAACTTGGATTTAATTTGATGATATTTCTCCATCCCTGTCATTTGGCTATGAATGTCATCACACTGTGCCAGGAGTGAACCACACAGAGTGTCCTTTAAGAGCTACAACTCCTACAATAACATCCACCAGTGTGAACTTCCAGGTGTTTGGTATATGCTGAGCCCACTAAGTTCTGAAATGTAAAACAAAAACAGCCTTACTTTAGTTTCCTTACAGGTGGTAACTGTTATTTGAAAAGAACAAAAACAAAAAATGAAAATACCACCATGACCTCTAAATGGTTATTTTTTTTAAAAAAGGGAGATAATTTTGTTCTTGATATATTAAAATCCTTAATGTACAGTACTGTAGAGTTTCTAGACACAATCCCACAACTACCAAATATCCTTCAAACTTTTCTTCTGCCCATGCTGATTTACTCAGCTAACTGACATCGTAAAAAGGAAAATGTTAATTGTTTCCTTCAGCAGAAGCAGCAAGACAAATAAAAACCACCCTCCCAGACAAGCTAGAAATGCTCTTCTCTCCTCCTTCCCACTCCAGGTTGTAAAGCATGATTCTCTTAGGCACTCCCTGTTGCCTCCCAGCTACACAGGGCCTAATGAACATGGTGTCTGCCCCAGCAGCTGCCACATCCTGGATGCTCAAGCTGCTGGGTAAGTAGAGTGGGAAAGAGAATATTTTCCAAGAGGAAAATGCTAGTATTGTGATGATAAAAGTAGAGTATTTACTTTGTACTGCATCTTTTCAAAACCTCCTTTTTTCTCCAGAAGGGATTTACATTAGAACTGAACTCCCCCCGCCAAAAAAATGTGGACTTTTGTACCAAGCTTCACACTGTTTGGAGCAAAGGAAGATCTTCAGTCAAGATGGTATGCAAATCTCACAGAAACAAACATGTTCTGTTTGTGTCTTTTATAGAGAGCTGTGAAAGGGACTATGGAAAGGTCTATCAAACCTAAGATAGTGTACAAGGATCACACCCAGAAAAGTAAAACAAACAAACAAAAAAAACAAGGCTATAAATACAGAGGGGGAAAGGTGCTCTTCTAACTTCCTTTTCGCACCTTACCTTTTCGCGCTGCTGGGTTGGGGTCCTCGCATGAGAAGGCTTGGAAGGAACACTGCCACGTCCCTGCTGCTTCGGCTCCGCAGCTCCTTCCTCCTTGTGTGAGCGTCCCACTTCTTCCATTCGCAGTGCAGCCTGGGACCTCCTGGCCCGGCTCCTGAGGCACTGCACGCCAGGTAAGTGTGTGCGGGGCCCCAGAGCGATGCGCGACCACACCATTTTTGGCTTTGAGCCGAAAATGAAAAAATCCATGCGCGGTCCGCGTCAGGCCCTTGAGCATTGCGTAAATGTGAGTGCGTCATGCAGACTGCTGCTCACATTTACGCAACGCTCAAGGGCCCCTTTCACTTCAAAAATGTCGTGCGAAAAGGGCCACAGAGTGACTAAAGCAGAATTTAAAGTTGCTTGATATTTTTACAGTTCTATTCTCATCCTGACCAACCAACCTGAGACATACCATGTTAGACATTTTAAAAAAGCAAAGAAACCAATACCCATAAATATTTGATTGCCGTACACAGAAAAGTCTGTATTTCTAGCAAGGCTGTAGTGTACCCAGTATTCAAAGGACTGACGCACTGGGACATTATTGCTAGCAAAGACTAATTATACCACTACCTTGAATTTCCATGTTTTCAGTCCTCTATATCGGATATATCAATATCTATCAACACAGTTGCCAATTCTCCTGGGCAATTTCTATAAACACTACTGTGATGGGTGTCTCCACTTCCAAAATTGCCACTGACTTCTAAAGATAACAAACATTTTGCAGATAGAAATCAGGGCATGCTTGTCGTAACATTCCAGTACTCAAAGCAAATATCATTGCTGGAGCCTATACAATCCTGAGAACTCTTTCTGCTTCCTGTATGCTATATTAATTGACTCTGCAATTGATTGATTGATTGATTTGATTTGATTTGATATGATATCCTGAGTTTCTCCCACAAATGTGTCTCCAGGCAAGGTTCTACTGATAATCCACTGAGTTAAGAGTCAAGAAGGTGACAGTTCTTTTGGTAAAGATACACCATTAAAAACATAGGTGAACATCCTGCATTGGGAGACAAGACATAAATTTTACCCAGGCAGAACTATACCCCATCACCTCTCTCACCTCTGTAGGACTCACCTTCTCCAATCTCTCCACCAACACAGGCATGTAGTAGCTGGGTTAGACATACTAGATGAGTGGCTGGCTCTGTCCCTATAGGAGGTTGCACAAGAATGACATTATCTACTAGGATCCCCTGAAAATGCCTGGAAGGTCCTAGACAAAGACATTATTATTTTGCAAACAGTTATAACATAGCCAGCTGCTTCTCTCCCTGCCCCCCACACCTCTTCTCTTGTCATTACATGGCCATGTTAGGGGGGATCTACAGGAAGAAGATGAGTTTTGAGGGATGTATAGTTAATTGAAGTTAGTGTGAAACAGGCAGAGTTAACATCAACACTCCATTTAAGCATTCTTAAGTATTAGAATCTCAGACCCTTTCCGCACGAGGCGAGTGAATCACTCTGTGCCGTTACTCACTGGTTCTTCTTGGGTCGAAGCAACCCGGACTCTCCCTTAAGCCCTTCTGCAGGGCTCCTCCATTTGGTCCAGGGCAAATCAGACCAGTGTGAGGTCTGTAGATCCGCACTGCTCAGACTTACAAAATGGCGGCTTCCTGTTCTTCATGGGTCCAGACCAACCGTTGATGCTGGCCATGCCCACAGCCCACCCTCCACTGATCACAGGCTCACATTGGTGCAAGCCTGCGCATCTGCACAAGTGAGGAGGAACGCAATGGCACGCTCCAGAAGATTGAAAGACCAGATTTTTCCAGTCTTCACTTAGCACGCTGGAGGACCATTGGGGGCGTTTTGGATTGGACTAAGGTGCGGAACTAAGCTAAATAGTCTGAACCTAGTCCGATCCAAGGTGCGGATGACCTCCGTGACAGGATGCCTTGGCCCATTTTAACTTCCTGGTGTGGAAAGGGCCTCAGGGTATTTATATGAGACTAGCGTATTTACCCAGCGTTGCCCGGGATTTTATTTTTTCATAGGTAACACTTGTTAGAAATACCTTACCTTACCTTCAGAGTTAGATGTGGTTGAAATACACAGATTTGAGAACCTGTGTCTCTAATTCCCCACACTGTGTTACACATTACCTGTAACTTTTGTCCATATTCTCCAATCCAGTCTGTATTCAGAGTTGTTAACATACAGAGGGGACTTGCTGCTAGGCCTTATCTCCATAGCAACTGGCTTATTCAGAACTGTCTGGCTGAGAATTCTAAAGGCCCTCTCTGAACTGCAAACCCCAGGATTCCATAGAATCTTCACAATCAGCCAATCATATGAGGTCGTCTCATCTCACACAGCCAATCATATTAGGTCTTCACCTGTCTGACACAGACAAATGAAAGATCACTCACAAACTTTGACTTTTATATAGTAGATAAAGAGGAGGCTTTTAGGTCATCTTTTAGGTTATTAATGATATGCATTCATGGATATACAAACATATATATTCCCCTTAGGGAAAAACACAGACATGTCTATGTCTGGACACTTGCTTTCATCACATTACATCATTTCATAGGTAAGGCATCATACCTTAGTTACCTTACAATATATGGCAAGTAAGATTTCACACTTTCATAAAGATTGAATCTTTATCTTTCTTCATCTCTTTAGCAGGGTTTTCTACGCTGATCATATAGAACACTATCATCTTAAAAATGTAACTTAGCCATTTTTCCATTAAGGAATACCATATCTTTTGTTGAGGAACTATAAATCTCTAAATAGGCATTTGTTAATATATAGATATCCTATGGTTCCTCTTCTTGAGCATTGTTAAAGCTAATAGCATCCATTACATCCATAAGCATCTTAACAGGCATCCACTACAATCATAATGAGACATATATTTATCTTAGAATAGCCTAGATGTTTCTTACCAGTGTTGTCTCTCAGCATGTCTGGGCAGTTTATCAGTTATCAGGAACAGTGTAAAAGTTATCAAACAGGCCCTTTCTGCAACTCACCTTTTTGCAGAGCTGGGATGTGGAGATCGTGCAAGCAGCCTCTCGCGAGAGGCTCCCATGTCTCTGTTGCTTCAGCTCTGCAGCTGCTGCTGCTCATGAGCAGGTAGTGCAAGAGCCCTTCCCAGGATTTTCCCAGGCTGCGCTGGGGCAGGAAGAATGAATGCCGTGGCTTCAGAGCTTTGCACGCACAGCAAGTGTGCATGGGGCCCTGGAGCAATGCGCGATTGTGCATCATTTTCGGCTCAAAGCTGAAAATGAAATAGTGCACGATTGGTGTCTGCCAGCCCCTTGAATATTGCGCAATTGCGAGTGCATCATGTGGACTGCTCCTCGCAGTCACGCAATGCTCCAGGGGCCCTTTCACATGGCAAATGCTGTGCAAAAAGGGCCACAGTCTTCTTTGTACAGTGGATACTGTGGAACAATCTAATTGCTAGTTCTTTGCTGGTTCCTCTTATTCTCTTCCTGGCCTTGCCCAGACTATCAGATGTCCAATCAAAACAAATCAAAACAAGGGTGATGACTTTGCCCTGTCCTTCCACTTCTTGCGATTCATCAACAGCAAAATAATAGCAAAATATATAAAACTAATATCAAGGTGCCAATGCAGCAGGTCAGTAAAAAAATCATAGATGTAATTGGTCAGGCATTTTAACTCACTTTATCACACATACCAATACCATCACCACAAATGGCTGGTTCTTTCTTCACCCAGAAAGATAAAGCTCCTAAATGGAAGTTCCTACCTAACAATAGTCAGCCTTAATAACTCTACAACAGCACAGCCCGCCATTACAGAGATAGTGTCCTTCTTTGGACTAGCATAGGCTAATTGTCAGAACTTTCCTCATTTCTGTTGCTGATGTTCACCGTCTGGCTGGTGGCCTGGTAGATATTAGCATTCAAGACAATCTATGTGCTCCCCATCCTGAGATTCAAATTTAGAGACATTTATGGGGCTGAGTTGGGGAGTGGGGACGGAAGAATTCCAATTTTGGCAATTCACACTAAAAATAACAAAACTTCTACAAAAAGCAAACATGGGCGGGTATCATTAGTGCTTTGCCAAAGAAAAGGGATTATCACTGGAATACAGGCGAATCAAATTCTGTTTCTCATTTGGAAAGGCTACCATAATTTGCCCACCATTTTGGAGGGTTTTTTGAGCAGGAGCCTCAGTTTGTTTGTTGTCTTCTCTTCTACCCACGGTTACACTTTCCATCTTCAGTTCCAGCTCTTCACATTATGTTTGCTTAACATTTATGGAAAATAGTTTGTGAACTTGGAAGAGCAAAATAGCCTCCCTCCCTCTATCCCCTGCAGAAACTTTGGTGGCTGTTGTCTTGGACTAGGATCGCTCCTTTTGGGCCAGTTAATTAGAAACACAGAGGACTCAGAAACACACAACAGCTTTAGCTCCCAGTCTGTACCCTCTGTGACAAATACAGAGCAGCTGTAGGGCAATTATGCCAATGGTAACATGGCTCCCCGAGGAATGTCCCTGGAAAGAGAGGCAGCAAAGGAGGAAGAGCAGTCACTCAGCCCAACAGTAAGAATGTTTTGTCTCCAGAACATTCTTTAATTTTAATTTTCTGTTGACAGTTTTCTTGTGGGTCTTACCATCATGACCATTCCAACACCTATTCTTTAGTTTTTAAAGTTATCTCAGTTCCATCCCCCAAACAGCAACAAAATCACATTTATTCCTATTTGTAAAATGTCTGCCTATTCATGTAGAAAGTTTCCAAGCTGCCTTTATCAAGTGGACTAGGGCATCATGCAATGATTTAACCACCGAACACAACACTGCAATATTTAAGGTTTATTTTTTTTTATTTTTAATCAATGTATTTATACCCTGTTTTGCTGATTAAAAAGTGAAAGAAGCGGAGGAGATTTCAGAGTTCTTCTTTTTTAACTTTTTAAATAAATAAATAAATGCTTTGTAATGTTCCCCATAATTCCTTACTTGCTGGCATGGTTTCTGGAATATCAATGGGTACAGATTATGATTTAATACTCCCTTGGGCAGTCCAAAAAGTGTTGTTCAGGAGAATGTGGCATACAATGCTTATTCTTTCTTCCATCAGCAACCTTTCCCCAATATTTTCCCAGACAGTTAAAGGAATCTCCAGAATAATGTGGAAGGCAACAGAGAATGCAGAGGGGAGGGAGAATTCACAAAAATACATTGCCTTTCTCCTCATTCTGCTAGCAAAACCCCTCTGTTGGATCAAAGGGTGTTCCATCAGCAGAAGGAAACCATGATTACTGTTCCAAAGTGGTTGCCTTTGAAGAAGACTGTAACAATGCATTGGGCCAAAAATTTCCTTTTGTACTTCCTCTTTATTCCACAACCAGGTACTTCTAACAACATTCTATTCTTCACAGGCCTTCAGGGAGAAGCATAGCAAGGTCAATTCAGTTGTTGCTGTGCTCACTGCAGAAACAATAGGATGCAAAGCAGCCATAGCTGAATCCTTTTGCATCCTATTGATTTCAAAGGAAAGTTTGGTTGTTTGCTAACATTGGCTCCTACTGAAATTGTGAGAACACAGGAGCAGTATTATAGGACACAACCAAAGACCTGCCCAATCCAGCATTCTGTTTCTGAGAGGAGCAGGGAGATGCCTCTAGGAAGTCCATTAAGAACAGAAGAAATTAATACAATCTGAAAGTGCTTTACAATTGCTAGATCATGCCTATAGTAAACAGTAATCATCTACTGAAGTGTCAGCAAATTTATAGCCAACATCATTTTCCCCAATGTGAGAGGTGAGGACAGTATAGGTTACAGGTATTTTTCATTTCTACCTGTAATGTAGCAATAAGAAATATTGTCTCACCCATGGCAAATGGTTAGCAATCTTGGAAGAATACCAGGACCTGCCCAGATTGCAGTACAGCCCTCTGAACAAAAGGATAATATATTTAATTAAAATCAAGAATTTTATAACTGTTCCAACTCAATCCCTAAAAAAAGGTGAGGAAATAATCATGAATAAATTGCAGAAAATGTTCCTATGTAATATAAGATCCACTGAACATATAACACACGGTTTATTTCTTCTCCACAATGACAAAGCTGTCAACAGCCTGCTATGAATAATATTCAGGTTAAATGAAACTGGTCCCCAATGGAGTGTACTATTATCTGTTTCATCTCCTTATCAGCTTGGCATGTACAGTTCCAAGGTAAACATGAAACTGAACAGTTGGTAAATTTGGATTCTGAATCCTGACAGCATCATTTCCAGAGGTATAACATCTTAATCAAATTTTAAAATAAAATATCCCAGCCCTGAGCTCCGTCATGAACCCAAAAATTATATAACGCACATGTTTTTATGTTTTGTCAATTACATTTGAAATAGGGACTGTTTGTTTCAGCCCTTCTAAAAATGAGACTAGGATGAGAAAACAACCTATTTCCTTATTAGGTTCAGGAGTCAAAGGACTCAGCCAGGGAGCCGCAGGCTTCAAGAGCATAGAAGATTAAGACATATATTGGATTCATGATGGAGGGCACAAAGTTCATTTTCAAAATAAAACAGAATTTTATTCATATTCCTTTTAAAATTCAGATTGCCATTTGCCAGCTGACCTGTGACATGGCAGCAGTGTATTACATTTTCAATGAGCAGTCTATCTGGAGCTGGGAAAGAGAGGGGACTCCTTCCTGTCCTCCTCCTCCTCCTCCTCCTCCTTCCCCCTTTCCCTCCCTCCCTCTCCATAGTATGATATTGTTCTCAGAATTTTAGATGGAGCAAACAGGGCTTGGGTAACGTATTTATTTTTAATAAGGGGAGATATAGAAGAGTATAGTCAATGGTATTATGTAGACACTTAAGCTTCACTCCCTCTCCCTCTTTCCTTCTCTCTCTCTCTTTCTCCTTCTGGTTTGTTTAAAGAACAACTTGCATATAAAATACTTTGGGGACAAAGGTGGACAATAAAAACAAATCAGGCCCCCAAGCAGTCTTTTTTTTAAAAAAAAAAAAGCGGGGGGAGGGAAAGGGAAAGGCTCTTTTTAAACAAGTTTGGGTAGGGTGAGAACCAAGCCAAGATTTTATATAGTGACGAGCTAGATTTATCCAGCTTGCCATCTGTCAAAATTATATTACAAAAGGCACATATGCAGAGATACAAGACTACTGATTTTCATATATATTAAAATCTGCAACTACTGCAGGATATGAAAGCTGGCAAACTGTTAAGCCAAAAGGCTTACATTTCAAACTTTTGGGAGTATTGCTCTAATTCAACTCCGTCTCTGACACAGAAGCACCCACACAAAATTGTAGGTATTTTGTGAATGCGTATACATACATATATAAACACCTCATTTTAGAAGGCTGCCAAAATAACATATTAATGCTAGGGAAACATGAAGCAAAAAAAAAATCACATGTTTTGCATTGGAAATAAGGCTGGCTACATTAAATGCATTAATATTCAATGCACACAAAGGGCTGTGCCATGCTTAAATGCAGAGTGATGTGCATCAGTGAAGTGGCAACATTGCAACGCACTAATGGGTATGTGGTATGTACGGCAGAGGTGGGTCAACAAGGAAGTTGCAAAAACAGAATACATGGCTAGCACATCACCGACAGCAACATCTAGCATCTAGCATCTAGCATCTAGCAGTATCCCTGAGGATTACCTAGCCAAGAAACACTCAGTAGCATCTTTGCTGAAGATGCAGGCACACCACTATTGAAAGAGGGAGATAATGTGTGTGTGTGTGTGTGAGAGAGAGAGAGAGAGAGAGAGAACACAGAGGAGGGAGGGAGGGAGGGAGGGAGGGCGGGCGGAAGGAAGGAAGGAAGGAAGGAAGGAAGGAAGGAAGGAAGGAAGGAAGGAAGGAAGGGGGAGAGAGAGAGAGAATAACTCATTTCAAGTAGCAAGTTACATTTCTACAAAGACCCCTTAAGAGAACCTAGCCATATTTAGATTATGCACACAGCAAAGCAAACATCAGTAATGTGTACAAGACACCCACTCTATTGTACCGTTTTCAACCTCCCATCTTGTCTACTCAGTATGGACATTTGCTTGCACCTGTGTTTTTCAGAAGATGGTTTCTTCCAGGACTCAGATGTTTTGCTAAGTTTTCACTGCTGCATTATTTCTATTTTCTTGTCCAAGAAAGTCTTTAGCAGTGGGATGCAGCTGTGAACCTGGTATTATCTCTACGTCACAGATCCTTTGTCTTCTGGGCATGTTGCACCTTATGGTGCTATCTTGCTGCCCTGCACGCTCTGCAGTTAGTTACATTAGAATGAAGACAGATGAGAATATCTGAGTTAAACTGAGCTACAGCTTTATTGATGTTCTGCATCTATGGTGGCTGTCATCTTCCATCTCCGTGGTGCAGTGAATCCACTCCGGGGTTTAGCCTGAACTTTAAAGGAGCTATTCAAGGTGCTAAGCCATTTGCACTGGTCTGCATACGGGACATATTTATTGGTATGTCCAAAATGTTACAGCATCCAATTCCTACTGCAGAGAACTGTTACTCCTCCAAGGAATAGAGAACTATTAATGGCCCTTCCTTTCCCATAGAACTCTTTACATCAGAAGTAGGGAAGTCTCCTCTCTCTCTCTGCTCCAATCTCTCTGTCTCTCTCTAAACTAATCTGTTGATGACTATATGCCTGCAGCAGTAGTGGGCGTAACCAGGCTGTTTTGCTCTTTTCCAATTATCATCTGAACTTCCCACTTTCCTGGGCTCTGTACATATTCCAGTAGACCCGCAGGACAGCAGCTTTTCCATGGTTCTCTTCAACACAGCTGCATGCAGACTCTCTGAATTCTCCAGAGATGTACTGAGAAACAGACAAAAGAAACTTGCAAGAGAATTGGCTTTGAAGAGACTAATTGTGATAGATGCTGCTGCTGTGATTGAGGAGCAACTGAATGTGCATAGGGTCAAGCCAGTGAGTGGGATAGATGATGCCTCTGAGGTTGAGGAGCAACTGACTGTGCCGAGGACTGGGCCAGTGAGTGAGCAAGTCAACCTGAAAACATCCCTGAACTGGAAGGTCAAACAGAGACAGAGTTGCCCCAGCCAGCTCGTGATGGAGAGGGAACCAGCAGTGATGCAGAAGAGTGGCAGCCACCTGTGCCCATTAGCCCTCAATCACGAGGAAGGCCGAAATAGGCTGTTCAGAGGGAGGCTGCATGGACTAGGTTGAGGAAACAATAATAAGCAGCACCTGCTCACAGTGGCTATTTAAGTCTGCCGGTGTGGCTGCTCTTTGCTTGTAACAAATTACTAGCTAGCCCTCATGACCTTCGAGTCTCCTGGCCCCGGAAACCTTCCCCACGAATCTCTCCTTCCAGAACCTTTGGACTGGACCTTGACCTGGCTCGGCTTGTGTTTTCCTGGTGTTTGGTATATTCAGACTCTCCCTAAAAGTATTCCTGACCTCCCTCCTCCCTTGCTGGCTGCAGTTTGGCAGGGGGAGATTCCTGACACTAATGGATTGATATCCTGCTTTTCTTCCAAAGCAAGAGTTGCCAGATTCCAGGCTCTCGAATTTCAGAGATCTAGGGATGATCCCTTGTGATGGCACAGGGGATGGGCCTGAGTGATGTCACAAGAGGTATCTCCTGCTGATATCATAAAGCACTATACATTATGCACAAGCTGTGCTTGTACAGAGTATTCAGTTCAGATCAAATAAAACTAAGACCATTTCCACACTACATTGTTATAGTGCTATTATTTCACTTTCAACATCCTATGGAATCCTGGGATTTGCAGTTTAGGGAGGGGCATTTAGAATTCTCAGCCAGAGAGCTCTTTGGCCTCAGTAAACCACAAACTCGAGTAAACCACAACCCCCAGAATGCCACAGGATGCACACTATTACACTATAGTGTGGAAATGGCCTAAGTCTAACAGATGAGGAAAATATCTGTACTCACACTGTGCCAGACAGCTCTTTTACCCTGCAGAAGAAGGACCAAACCCTAAGGCCCTTTCCTCATGGGGGGGGTGAAACGGGGCGGCGCATGCAGGGGCAGATCTTACCTGCGAGTGGGTTGCTCCATCCCTGCGGAGAGCGCGGATTCGCCGTTCTAAACACCGCCGAATTTCGGCAGCGCTCGGCGGCATCCAGCGGCGCTTGGTGGCACACAAAATGGTGGCCGGCAGCTTCCGGCGGCGCTCCGCCAATCGGGGTAGTGTGCCAGCTGGAAGCCTGCCCCCGGGCAGATCTGCAGGGAAGCGCTACCGCGTCTCTGCAGTTCTTCACCAGGGGCTGCCACAGGGCAGCGCGGGTGAGTTTCGTAAAAACCACTTGCGAAGGTGGTTTTTATAAAGCTCGCAGCACCACCCCCGCAGCTATGCTAGAGCAGTTTGAGGTCTAGAGCCTCACTTTTTCTAATTGCGCTAGCGCACCCCACGGTGAAGAAGACCTCCAAGAGAGGTCGCCCTAGCGTGGGCAATATGCCCGTGTGGAAATGGCCTAAGACTCAGCACCAAGCTCTTAGGCCTGGTATCCAGAAGTGTAGCTGAGGGAGGAGTACAAATGAAGGCAGCATTTCCCCCACCCCAAGAATTCTGCCTCTTTGTGGAATCTCCCTTCAGTCCCACAATTTTTAACTAAAAATTGCAGTTGAGCATTTAAAAAAGGAGGAGAGAAGGTTACCAAGGGAAAATGAACACAACAAATACCGTGCAAGAATTCTGGATGTCAGTGATGTTCAGTGTCATTTCCTCTGCAGTGCTTGGGATCTGGGGACTGAACGACAATTTTCATTGTGAGGGGCAGACTTCCTGCTTGAGGTACAATACCTCTCCTCTATCACCTCCACAAAGGTACCTCCTTCCTGGTAATCCTATCCAAAACCTGGGCTCAGGCCTGTTAATAAAAACAATAAAAAACAAATGCAGTCAGAAAAAGGAAGGGCAGAATCTGGCTGGTGCACTACCCTACTGGTTGCACTTTTCCCACACAGTTTTGCTGAAGATGTCAAGTAGCAGTGCCAAAGGAAGGCAGACAAAATCTGCCATCTCTTGGTAGCCTGTTTCTCCAGTGTTTCACCTCTTTCATGCCCACTGCCATCCCTACCTACAGTGGTATTGTTGTGCCACTGTAGCGCACCAATTGGATGCTAGCCAAAATGTTTATAATGTTTAAATACAATTAATCAAATTATAGCATTAAAAGACAATTGGAGTAAAAGCAATGTAAAAAAAATTGATTAAAAAAAAATATGGGACCCACCTTTCCAAAGCCCCTTATTCTGCAGCCAGTGAAAGGTCTTAGTTTGCCTTTCTCAATAGTTTTGCAATGAAAAGGGCTAGAAAAATAAGGCTTTGAATGGAATGAAGCCTTGTTATAGAAGGCTTGCTGCTGTTTGGATGCATTAGAATTTTAAAATCAAAACAGGGGCAGGATAATAGATTTATTAATTCCAGGCTGGGTGCTATTATAAAAATACATTTTAAAAAAGCGAAAATGACATGCTGGGGGAGGTAGAAAGGTCCCATTGTGGGTTCTGGTGTAATTTTCAGTAAGACAGAAAATGTAGAATTACATAGAAACTTTGATTTCATGACTTATGAGATTGTATTATGAGAACAGAACAGGATGTATGTTTAGGTGGGCTCCCATTTACAAAGGCTGGATCAAGCCCCCTCATCCTGAAATGATGCTTAGACCTTACCAGAGAAATCAAGTTTTCTGGGTCATAAAGAATATAGAATCTACTTCCTGCATTTCCTTTTAAAAATATTTAACCCTTCATTAAAATGTATGTCATGCAGATTTTTTAAAATTGTGGAACTTGACATTTTCAGTGAATATTTATTTCGTCTCTACGTTTGACCCTCTCTGATTTATCCCTCACTGCTGTAGTACTTAAACCACTATTACGAGAATAGTTAGCCAATAAAGCAACTGTTTGTGTTTTGCAGGCTTTGTTGGTGGTGTTCTTGGTTATGAAAGTGTCTCTGTGTATTTGTGCATGTGTAAAAAGGCTGAATGCCAAGAGCACACATGAAAAGGAAACCTCCAAGAAAATATGACTTTCATTTATTCTTTGATCAGCTAGGAACACATACCAGCTAATAAGACCCACTGAATATAATGGGACTTACTTCTGAGCAAACATATATTAGGCTGAACTGAAAAAAACATGTATGAGTTTCTGTTTTGGTGGGGTGCTTTTTCTGAACTAAGAGATTTCTTTTTCTGGATTAAGATGCTTAGGAACTGTTTTATTTATTTTTCAAAGGAAATTATGAGTGTAATTCTTGAAGCAGAAATTATTGCTAAAAGCTCTTTGAAGATGCATAGTTGTCCCACCCCACTACTAAATAAAGATGTAACAACAAACATGAATTTTAACATGAGTTTGTGAGTGTCACGCCCCCTCTCGATTTTAGAAAACCTCATGATGGGAACATAGCCAGATGCAAAATTATTCCCTCAGCTGCTGAAACGTCTGAGGGACCTGATGTAATTGCTTTGCATCTAGCTATGGGGACATAGCCAAACACTTCTGCAATCCTCTCCCAGTCTCACTCAGGCACAAATGGGTGTGGTAGAGGGGTTTCAGCAGCTTTGTGGTAGGTCTGGGAGGTGATCTATAGTTCCACACACAGAACTACTATGCTGAGAGATGCAGGATTGTTGTGCTGGATTGAAACATTGCACAGGGACTGTCATTGCAGAGATCATCCCACATATGACAGCCTCCTCACTGTTGGTGAATAAAACAGCCAACTGTCTTCATTGCCTCGCCATGAGAGGGGAGGCAGTGGCAAAACACACCTCTCTATTTGGGAGAGGAGGAACAACATTGTTATGAGAATTAGACTTATCTAAAAGAGAATATCAATATTCTCACATGTAGATGTTAATACCATACAGTTTGAAACAGCAGCTCTCAAAATGTTTTTTTAAAAATGGTTCACTTGGCAATTGCTAGGGGTTTCTACAGACCTTTTAATAAATGTTTTTAGCATTTTTGTCACCAGCTCTACAAATGAAAGCACATAGAAAACTGATGTTTCAATCCCTTTTTTCTTTAGCACTTATAATACAATAAAAAACAACAACAACCTAAGATTCTATTGTGAAAATAACAGGCCTTAGACCAGGGCCATTTCTGCACTGCACCCTTGTAGCATGATTATTCCACTTTCAACATCCTATGGAATCCTGGGGTTTGCAGTTTAGGGAGGGGCAACCCCCAGGATTCCATAGGATGTTGAAAGTGGAATAATCGCGCTATAAGGGTGTAGTGCGGAACTGGCCCAGGTCACTGAGAAGGACACCCTTCACTTTGTCATTTCTAGGGGCAAAATTAGTAGACTACACCAGCATTGCATTACAAAAATCATGGGCCCAAGATGAGGACCTTGCTTGTTAGTTCAATAATCTGGCCACAGTGGAAAGGGCTTGAATCTCCATCATCAGGTGGGGAAAATAAACAGGGTGAGGTATTTATTTATTTATTTATTTATTTATTTATTTATTTATTTATTCAATCAATCTTATTTTCATTTGATCTATATCCCATCTCACTGCATACTAACACAACACCACCTTTGAAAATTTGGACACTACTCTGGAAGGTTTCATGAGAATGGGGGAGTAAACTGCTTTTAGGGGGAAAAAACAAGTTCATTTTGTTAAATATTTGGGTAACACTCTCATTCTATTGACAACAGTAGTTTTCCAAACAGAAAAATTCTTGGACAGCCTGGGACTCTTTGGAAAAATTCTTCAATTGAGTTAGTAACAATTGCCTATAAGGCAATTTTATATGAAGTTGGTGTGTAGATTTGTTAACTGTGTGTACATACCCTGGAATGGGAATTATGTACTCCTTCAGAAGTTATGGGACAATACTTCCTGGTGGCCCTATCCAGTATAGCCGATGGTGAGAAATCCCACATTGTTTGGGCAACCATACATTTCCCAACCATGACCTAGAACATGCTCCAGACTCCGAAGCTCAGAAAAGTCACTGGTTGATCATAATGCCCCAGCCAGCATGGCTGCTGACAATGCTGGCTGGGAGATTCTATACCTTCATTCATTTAAATATTCACATCCTATCCTAGCTCATAGGAACACAGAGTGGTGTGAAATTAAGGTTAATTGTAAAAAAATAAAACTTATAACAGTCAAGAATAATTTAAACAGACTAAAATCATATTTAAGTGAACAAAATAAAACAGTTTTTAAAACCGCATGCATATACAGATTTGAACAAAATTGTTAGAACCCAAACGTATTAATAAAATGGTTCATTTGTCTATACACTGAAAATATAGGCAGTAATAGCACCAATTGGGCCTCTGAGAAGAACCACAACAAAGAAGGACCTTGAAGTATTACTATCCAAAGCCATTCAGGGTTTTAAATGTAATCACCAGTGCCTGAATTTGAACCCAAGATGAATTGTAGCTAGCGAAATTCCTTCAAAAAGGAATGATGCATGATTATATATGAATGATGTATGATTTCTACACTCAGTACCAGTGAGCAATCTAGCTGCTGCTTTTTACACTATTTGTAGCTCCAGAGTTTTCCTTAAAAGTCCTCAGGAGCGGAGCAATCATATCCAGGTCAGATTGCTTATCCACCTCCTGGGCTCAGACAGCATTGATTCACAGAACTTCCATGTTATCAGGATTCAGCTTCAGTTTATTGGCCCCCATCTAGCCCATTACCAGTCCAGCACATGCACAGAGCTGGATGTCTCCAATATCAAGAAGAAATACAGCTGAGAGTCACTGTATGGATGGCACCCAATCCCCAAATTCCTAGTGACCTCACACAGGGGTTTTGTATAGATAGCAAAGAGCAAGGGGGATAGAATGGCATGCTGTGATGTCAAACAGATTAATAGTCATAGGGCTTAAACAGAATCCCCCAAAGTCATTCTCTGGAACCAGTTCTATACAGCAGAATGGAACCACTGTAAGCCAGTGTATCCTACTCCCGTCCTAGTCCTATCAGTTATCATGATCAAAAGTATCGAAAGTCTATGAGTGATTCAGGAGAATCAAGAGGGTAGCACACCCCTGCCTTTCTGTTGGATGGGATTGCCACTTCAGGAGCTAAGTCCTATAGTCTAAGATGATGGTCATTTCTGAAACCAGACTGAAATGGGTTTAGATAACCTGTTTCTTTCAAGAATGTATGAAGCTTCCCAGCTATCATTAATATAGTGATGGCGCAGTAGCCTTCATATATCTATGGGTCTAGGAAGATCCTCTTCAGGACAGGGTACATTGCAGCCTTTCTCAAAGCGTCAGTCACCTCCTCCTGACAGAATACAATACTTGCCATCCCCTGCAACCATCCAAATACACTTTCATTGGGATTCCTCTGTATTCTGGGAATTTTCATCTGAAAGACAAAACTTTCCTATCTCTGCCAGAATCTTCCTTTGCAGCATCGGAGGCTGTAACAAAGAGAGTCAGGGGAATTTCTTACCACATATTTATATGGAAGCTGTTCCTTGATGGGGAAAAAAACAACAACTCAGCCCTTGAATTACATTAACATATCTTACTTTAATTGTTGTACATAACATTTTTTTGAGAATGCTTCTTTAAGAGTCAAGCCAATGCCACTTCCCTAGTAATTCCTAAACTTAAATCTCTCTTCCTTCCTTCCTTCCTTCCTTCCTTCCTTCCTTCCTTCCTTCCTTCCTTCCTTTCTTTCTTTCTTTCTTTCTTTCCTTCCTTCCTTCCTTCCTTCTCCACTCAAGATTGTCAGTAAAAGATGGCCTGCAAAATCTCCACAGAGGGCAGAATAATCCTGGACTTAGGATATACCAATAACCTAGAGCATTTGTTAGCTCAGGTGAAGTCCTCACCCATCCTTTCCCTGGCAAGTTTTTGTGCTCTGGCTTCTCCAGTGAGTCAAAATAGTGGATAGATTTGGGGAAGAATTTGGGTCCCTATTACACTCATTATCATCATCTTCATTTATACGCTGCTTTTTTTCCCAGGTTGGAACTCAAAGCAGCTTACAACAATTCATAGAATCATAGAATCATAAAAATGTAGAGTTGGAAGAGACCACAGGGGCCATCCAGTCCAACCCCCTTCCATGCAGGAACACCCTCAAAGCACTCCCAACAGATGGCCATCCAGACTCTGCTTAAAAACCTCCAAAGAAGGAGACTCCACTACACTCCGAGGCAGCATATTCCACTGCCAGACAGCCCTGACCATCAGGAAGTTCTTCCTGAGGTTCAGGTGTAATCTCCTTTCCTGCAGCTTGAATCTATGGCTCCTTGTCCTGGTCTCTGGAGCAGCAGAAAACAAGCCCGCTCCCTCCTCTACATGGTATCCCTCCAGATATTTAAACATGGCTATCATGCCCCCTCTTAACCTTCTCTTCTGCAGACTAAACATACCCAGCTCTCTAAGTCTAGCCTCATAGGGCATGGCTTCCAGGCCCCTCACCATTTTGGCCGCCCCCCTCTGGACTTGCTCCAGCTTGACCATGTCCTTCTTGAATTGGGGTGTCCAGAACTGGACACAGTATTCGAGGTGAGGTCTAACCAAAGCAGAGTAGAGTGGTACCAGTACCTCCCTCGATCTAGACACCACACTCCTATTGATGCAGCCAAGAATTGCATTGGCCTTCTTGGCTGCCACATCACACTGCTGACTCATGTTCAGCTTGTGGTCTATTAAGACTCCTAGATCCCTTTCACACATACTGCTATCCAGCCACATGTCCCCCATCCTATATTTCTATATTCCATTTTTTCTACCTACGTGTAGGACCTTACATTTTTCTCTGTTGAATTTCATTTTGTTAGCCATGGTCCAGCTCTCCAATCTGTCAAGGTCATTTTGAAATTTGATCCTGTCCTCTGGTGTACTAGCCACCCCTCCCAATTTGGTGTCATCTGCAAATTTGATGAGCATGCCCTCTATTCCTTCATCCAAGTCATTGATGAAGATATTGAACAGCACTGGGCCCAGGACAGAACCCTGTGGCACCCCGCTAGTCACTTCTCTTCAGGATGAGAACCTGCCATTGGTGAGCACCGTTTGGGAATAGTCAGTCAACCAGTTACAGATCCACCTGACAGTAGCCCTGTCCAGCCCACATTTTACTAGCTTCTTTGCAAGCATGTCACGGGGAACTTTGTCAAAGGCCTTACTGAAATCAAGATATGCTACATCCACAGCATTCCCTTCATCTATCAAGCTAGTAACTCTATCATGAAAAGAGATAAGATTAGTCTGGTATGACTTATTTTTGAGAAATCCATGTTGACTTCTCCTGATTACTGCATTGCTTTCTAAGTGATTAAAAACTGACTGCTTAATGATCTGCTCCAGGATCTTTCCAGGTACTGATGTCAGGCTGACTGGGCAATAATTATTTGGGTCCTCTTCTTTTCCCTTCTTGAAGATGGGGACAACATTTGCCCACCTCCAGTCTGCTGGAACTTCTCCTGTCCTCCAAGATTTCTCAAAGATTATAGCAACGGTTCTGAAATGACCTCTGCCAGTTCTTTTAATATCCTAGGATGCAATTCATCTGGCCCTGGAGACTTGAATTCATCCAGTGTGGCCAGGTATTCCTGTACCACCTCTCTACCTATTATGTGCTGCATTTCCCCTGCTTCCTCACCTGCTCCCTAACTGCTCCCTAACTGCTTGTATCCTCCTGGGAAAAAACTGAGGCAAAGAAGGTGTTAAGTAGTTCTGCCTTTTCTCTTCCCCCTGTTAGTAATTCGCCATCTTCTCTGCACAGCAACCCTATCGTCTCCTTCTTTTTCCTTTTGCTGCGGACATATTATAAAAAGCTCTTTTTATTGTTTTTAATGTCCCTGGCCAGCCTAAGTTCATTCTGTGCTTTAGCCTTTCTGACCTTCTCCCTACATCTCCTGGCTACTTGCTTAAATTCTTCATTGGTGGTTCCCCCTTTTTCCATTTCCTGTACATGTTTTTCTTAACACTTAGCTCAGCTGAGAGCTCTTTAGTCAACCATTCCGGTTCTTCAGATGCCTTCCATTTTTCCTCCTTATTGGCACAGTTTTAGACTGTGCCTTCAGTATCTCCCTTTTAAGGAACTCCCATGCCTCTTGAACTCCTTTCTGTTTCACTATTCTTGACCACGGAATTTCAGCCAGCAGCTCCTTAAGTTTACAGAAGTCTGCTTTTTTAAAATCTAAGATGAGTGTCTGGCTACACTTATCTTCTCCTTCCCACTGAATGCCAAATTCCAATAGGGCATGGTCACTCCCCCCTAAAGATCCAATAACTTCTACCTCATTAACAAGGTCATCCCTGTTGGTCAGGATCAGATCTAGAATATTTGATCCCCTTGTCACCTCTTCCACCTTCTGGACCATGAAATTGCCTGCAAGACAAGCAAGAAACTTGCTGGACCTTGCTGTCTTGGCAGAGTTTGACTGCTGACATATATCCGGGTAATTGAAATCTCCCATTATTACTGTATCTCTCCTTTTTGAATGTGCAGTCATTTGGTTGAGGAAGGTGTAATCAAAGTCCTCAGTCTGGGTTGGAGGTCTGTAGTAAACCCCCACCAAAATATCCCTATTATTTCTTGCTCCCTTAATTCTTACCCAAATGCTCTCGGCCTGGCTTTCTGGGTTTAAGTCATGGATTTCTTCACAAGTGAAAACATCCTTGACATATAAGGCTACTCCTCCTCCTTTCTTGTTTGGTCTATCTCTACAAAATAGGCTATACCCCTCTATTCCTATATTCCAATCATGAGACTCATCCCACCAGGTCTCAGTGATGCCTATCAAATTGTATTTATTTTGTTGTACTAGGAGTTCAAGTTCATCTTGCTTGTTTCCCATACTCCATGCATTAGTGTAGAGACACGTAAGTCCCCAGGCCCTTCTTGCAAGTCCTGTACTATAGTTTCTACTCTTCCCACCATTGGACGCTTGTATTACTTGGCCAATATCATTTGGGCCTTTTCCCCCTGCATTCGCTGAGTCCTTGCCCTGAATAATATTGCCTCTCTCCTCAGCAGAACTTAATTTAGACCTCTTAATCCTCCTTGTGAGACTGTTTGCAAAAACATTCCTGCCAAGTTTCACGAGGTGCAGCCCATCCCTTGCCAGAAGCCCACGTTCATGGAAATTCAGGCCATGATCCAAAAACCCAAACTGTTGCCAGCAGCACCATGTGCGGAGCAAGTTGTTGACCTCTGCTATTGCCCTTTCCCTTCGTGCGCCATGTCCTTGAACAGGGAGGAGAGACAAAATGACCACCTGTGCACCAAGGTCCTTAAGCTTTGTCCCCATAAGCTCATAGTCCTTTGTGATGTGGTGAAAGCTGTGCCTCGCAGTGTCATTGGTTCCTACATGAACCAAAATGAGGGGCTTATGGTCAGTGGGCTTGACCAGCCTGGTTAGTCTCTCCATTATGTGATTGATCTTGGCCCCAGCAAGATAGTTAAAAACACATAGTTAAAAACTATGGGATACAAAAGTTAAAATACAATTAAATGATCAAAAAGAATCAAAAGAAAGTTAAAATACATAATTAAAACTCAAGCATCCATAAATTCATCAACTTCAGCACAATTAACAATAGACAGCACCTTTTATCAGACAGGCCATAATGACATATTGAACCTCTGTTGGAATAAAAAGGTCTTTACTTGGCTGTGGAAATAAAGTAGGGAGGGTACCAGTCTGACTTTTGTGGGAAGGGAGTTCCAGAACCTGGGAGAAGGCCCTCTCCTGTGTTGCCACCAATGAGAGCAATGGAAAAGAGAGAAGATCCACCCCAGCAGATCTGAAAGCTCTGGTTGGTTAGTAAGGGGTCCTTCAAATAACCTGGAACTGAGCCACATACGGCTTTAAAGGATACCACCAGCACATTGAACTGTGCCTGGAAACAGACCATGATTCAACTTGAACTAGCACAGCATCATCCCATGGACTCCTGGGATCAGAATTTTAGGGAGATGCATTTAGAATTCTTAGCCAGAAGAGTTCTTCTGGTGTCACCCAAAACCACAAACCCTATGGCAGTTAAAGATGAATATAGCACTATTATTAGATAGGGCCTGTGGTGTATACTGCTGTCCACACACACACACACACACACACACACACACACAAGAGACACATACATTTTTAAAAAACTGTACATAGAAGAAGGAGATTTAATCTTCTTGCAAGACATTCTGTTAAGCACATAGAAGAGAGATGACTAACCAAAGTCCCATAATTTAGAGTACAAATCTCAAAAAGGGGTGCTCACAAATTTAGCAAAGCATCCCTAGTGTTTTGAAGTCCTTTTTCTTTGCTACACGAATGCTCCCAGAATCCAGTGCTCACTTCATCACTCCATATAAAATACAGAATCCTTAATTGGTCTGTGCTTCTCCAACATGTTTTTAATGAAAACACAGCACATAACTCTTAGTTTGTTGGCTGGCGGAGCCCAATTTACAAAAGTGGGAGTGCAAGATAAGAAAAGAGTACATCTGCAAAGCAGGCTGTGCAATGAATCACACAGTGCCAAGGTTGAGCAGAATATAATTGAGTCCAACATCTCTGAGCACTTTCACCATAATTAATGATAATCTGTAACAGAGGAATCTGAGATTCCAGTTCAGAGAACTGTTTAATTAGGCCAAGTAATGAAAGCAGAAGCAGTACAAGAATATGGCCTGTCTCGTGATTAATGATTCATGCTACTGAACACAAAAGTGCCGCACTGTTAACTCTAACGGATGCTGCATCTCTCTGGCATTTACAAAATAGTGAAATGCATGCATTTTTGTATTGAAAAGATGTAACTGGCAGTATGCTTTTCTGAACTATTTACATGATAAATATGGTTCCAGAGGTACCTGTCTTCTTCCCAGTTTCTTTTGCTCTGGGGTAATTGAAGATAAATATGGTACCTGCCTAAACAGCAACATTAAGATATTGCCACTGAATAATTAACACTTTTACTTTTAAAGTTAGTCAAACAGGACTTCTTTCCTTTGGAGCTTTACATTTAAAAAAATGTTCCTCTTGGTGGCATGATGTAGCCCATATCTTTAAGTATACTCTGAAGAGTATATTTTAACTGCCCAAAGAAGAATGAGAATTGGGTTAATAAGGGTTCATTCACAACAAAAACAAGAATGGACAGTGTTAAGGGTAACCACACCGAGAGGCTAAAACACACTCTAGGTATTAATCAATTTGATGTTCAAATTGCCCTGGAAACATTAAAAACCAAAGGTACAAAGAAGAAGATGGCCATGGGCATTTTAGTTACCAGCCACCAAATTATATGGGTTTTGTGTGACTATTTATTGTGCCAGTCAACGAAACAGGAAGCGCTACTTATCATGGGTATTGCAGAAGCCCATAGTACATATGCAAGGTCTGAGATAAGAGCACCTTTATAAAGAAATGTGTTCTCTAATGTCTCTGTCAACCACCAAATTAGGTCTCCCTGGGTGCTTGCCTCAGAAGCTTCCATGGTTCAGCACCCACTCAAAGTAATAAAGATTCAGGAAACATTATCTGCTTTATGGAATAATGGCTGTATTTCTAACCCTCCACTTTACTCTCAGACTGCATTCCAGCTTTCTAATCTCTCTCTGTCTTTCTCTCGCTTTCTTTTTCTCAGGCCATTTCCTCACTAGACTGTTATAGCACTATTATTCCACTTTCAACATCCTATGGAATCCTGGGGTTTGCAGCCGGCCCCTCCTGAAACTTCAAACCCCAGGATTCCATAGGATGTTGAAAGTGGAATAATAGTGCTATAACAGTCTAGTGCAGAAATGGCCTCACGCTCAAATACAAACATATTGATGGATAGCCTTGATCTTGTTTACATCACCACGTATCCTCAAGTAACAGCCCTTAAAGTCATTTCAGCTTCTTCTTTTTTTTCACACTTTGGGTCTTTCCACACTACACTGTTATAGAACTATTATTCCACTTCCAACATCCTATGGAATCCTGGGGTTTGCAGTTTAGGGAGGGGCATTTAGAGTTTACATCCAGAGAGCTCTTTGGGCTCAGAAAACTACAAACCCCAGAATTCCACAGGATGTTGAAAGTGGAACAATAGCACTGTAACACTGGAGTGTGGAAAGGCCCTTCCTTGAGACAAGTCAGCCATAGCTGGCAAGATCAGAAGCCCCTCATTCACCTCCTTTTCAGTCAGGGAAAACTGAAAGGAACACTTAAGTCAAAGACTGTAGCAAATGCCTTGCTGAATATCTGCATCATTTTGGATACATTTCCATACCCATCCGTTGTTCTGGCTATTGTTTCCTCTCAGTACAATTTTCCTTCTTCTTCATCCTCATTACCCTTGTCTTCCTTTGTCATGGTACTATTTAACAACACTGGATGTGGGATATTTAAGTAGACAGCTGGAATTCTTTATGTGCTGCTAATTACATAACTATCTTATTGCTGTGTAGCTAAGGAGACTCTCCCAGCCTGACCTCTCCAAACCTCCTATACTGGTATCAGCCCGAATAAGAGAAAAGGGGCTTCTTCTGCTGGCCTCAGGATGTTGGCAGATGATGTTTTCACTACCCACCTGCCAGTGAGGCAGCAACAAGGAGGTGTGACAAGTGTTCTGCTTCTGATCAATGCAACCTCACTGGCAGGTAGGAGAGGATTAGAATCCTAATCCATTCATGCCCTATCAATAGCAGAATGAACCCTCTTCTCTCCATTTGGCTGATGCCCAGTAAAGTAGATCTGGGGGGCAGTTATGACCCAGGGAAAAGTAGCACAATTGTGACTACACAGGGACCATGAATACAGATCTTCTAAGGATGCTTAACTCCAAGTTAAGAAGTCTGATCTTGACTTCCGGACATCATCAACAAAATTGGTCCATATGTTAGTGATTACAGAGAATGAGGGTTGTAGTCCAGTGTTCAAACCACAACGCTACACGGGGTCTCCTCTGTGTATAGTGTTTTACAATTATCCCTGGGTACAATGGAGAAATGTATTATATGAGTAAATATCTCTGCAGTTGTCGAATGTATTATGTTATCCGATATTACCTATGCAGTTGGACAAAGTTATTATATGAGTCATTTGCTTCAGATATATAATTGAATATTAATGTTAGGATTGTCCATGCTACTGTATTTCTGATTTCTATGGATGGTTGTGAGAACTGGACAGTGAAGAAAGCTGACAAGACAAGAATGTGGTGCTGGAAGAGAGTTCTGTGGATACCATGGATTATTTAAAAAAAAAAAAGAACAAATAAATGCATCCTAGAGCAAATGAAGCGTGAATTTTTTTACAGAAGCCAAAAATACAAAATGGAGGTTATTGGACTTTGGCTATAACATGAGATGGCATGACTTACTAGAAAAGATAATAATGCCTGGTAAAATAGGAGGCAGTAAGAAAACAGGAAGAGCACATTACAAGTGGATAGACTCAATCAGAGAAGCCATGGCCATGATTTTATAGGACCTAAGCAGGGCTGTTGATGGCAGAGTATCTTGGAGATCTCTCATTCATAGGGTCACCATAAATCAAAGTCAACCTGATGGCTCACAGGTTCATTACAATTCTTGTAATTCTGGAAGTTTTAATGTTGGCCATCAGTTAATACAGTGTAATACTGGACATGATTTTTATTTCCAGATGTGCTTGAGGAAAATCACATAGGAGCCATTCATGTAGGAAAAGCTCAATTTGAACTAGAGACTTCCTGCTCATTACACATTATCTTAGCAAGTATGGTATTGTACCTGAAAAACTGGGATTTGCCACTGGAGTCTTTTAGCTGTTACATAGAACCATTGGTTTGTGAATGATCCAAGGAAGCTAGCAAGAAAAGCACCTTTGGATTCCTCATCTGTGGATATTTGGTCAGTAGAAACCATTTCTAATGCTTGATGATGCTTATGCACTTCATTCATATGCTTTACACAGTCCTAAATGGCAGGATGTGGGAGAGGATTGGGACAACATTTTACCTGTGGCCAACATGTAACTCACATAGGTGTTCATGTAGCCCCCCGTAGATACCTCACCTTCATAATCTCTCATCTTACTGAGTTTACACTCCTCCTCCATTTGTTTTATGGTCTCTGGAAATACAGTTTTTCCTGAGGATGACATCATGCTTGGAGGCCTCTGCCAGATAAAATCAAAGAACATGTTTCTAATGTTCCTTCAGCAGGCCTTCAGTGTGCTCACTGCATACAGAAGTCACATTTGCATTGAGAAAGAAACAGGTCAATTCCCCAGATTTGTGTAGTATAAAGGAAAGGGGAAAATGTATAAAGAAACAAAATATTTCAGTGAAAGTTTATTAACTAATTTAAACTTCTCAAGAATCTGTAATGCTAGTGGTTATGCTTTTTGAGAAGTCAAACCCAACCCAATTGGATATGAAGTACCCATTAAGATTTCTAGGATTAGTGAGCTTAATAATGTCTGCAAAAAGGAAAATATTGAAAAAGACATTGAAAGCAAGAAGTGAAAAAAATCAAGTTTGAATAAAAGCAATATGCAGTCAAATAAAGGAGGTCCTGCTTAAATATTCTCTAAAATCCCTTGGTATACTACAATTAAATTCATTTTAAATACATATGCATTAAAACAGGTCATTTCAGGCTTAGAGAATTTACTTGGTTTTGGGTTCTTTCACTAGAACCTTGCATTGTTACACGTCTTCCTTTTCAGTTGGCATTCCAGTTCTTGAAAAACTGTCTGATCATTTGTCCTTGAGTTTTTCTGTCCAGTAAAACTGAGGCTGATAGAAGTGGGGTGTGGATGTTACCTGGAGTTTGAAAGGTGAGGGAAGAAAAATACCTTCACTTTGCTTGATGGACCTTTACAGTACCTTATCCTGCTCCAATGTCTGTTAAGAATTAAAATTCAAAGACCTCCATTCTGGTTACAATCTGGCAAACCTAGCCCATAATCACCTTACCATCAGCTTGAATTGTTTGCCTGATCTGTTCTATCTCCTTCTCATATCAGATGAACCACAAAGCCACAGAAGAGAGGGGGTATTTCTAGGAGAAGCCAGAGGAGGAGGAATGAGAGGACTGGAGGAGATGAGGGAACACAACGTGCGAGGTTTTGGAAGGAAAAGCAGAAATGAGGAATTGTCTCTTGAGGAGATTTCATTTCAGGATGATGTGTCTCCAGTTTTTCAACCCCCTTGCATTTTAAATAACTGAGAGAAAAGGAGGAAAGTTATGGAAATTTCAGTATGTGGAAAGTGGGTACTTTAGAGGGATGATGTATCAGCACCCACATTTGCTTTAAAAAGTTCGGATAGAAAAGGATATAACCAGAACAATTTCTAAAAATCAATGAGTTTGGAGAATCTGTTTTTTCAGTGGTTTGAGCAAAAATCACTGGTGCTTCAGTCTGTTTTCAAGTTTGTGCAAACAATATTCTTGCTGCTGTTGTCATATACTGAAGAGGTAAACCATATTTACTCTCCAGTTCTTTGTCCATAATACCCCAAAAAAACATTTCTGGCAACATTATGAAAATCTACTCTTTAATTTTTTTGGATTAACATGAGAATCTTAGACCAGTAACTTTTTTTGCCTTCTTACAAGTCCACCACATATGAAAGAAGGGATTGTTTACCATACCCTATCACTTCTCCTACAAGTTATGCAATGTTCATAAATTGGACTTTTAATGACTGGAGAACACGCTCAGGGTCAAGCTGACTGGAGATGTGTTCAAGCTCAGGAAGGGATTATGCAGAAAACCCTGACAATGATGTGTTTGTGCTAATCTCTTCACTGCTCCCAGCTCTTGGCATTTTTGAAAACAATGAAAGGCAAACTGTCCAGATTAATGAGCAATTATAGACTGTCCCTCTATCTAACCCTACTCTTCTCTATGTGCCCTACCTGACAGAACATGAAGAAATTGTCATGACTCCCATCAATGTTTTGTCAGTCTGCAGTTAAAATAATCAGCCCATTCAGGACTCCTTTGTCAATCTCATGGAAAAGCCTTTACAGCTTTGTTAATGTACCCCTTCTGGGTGTGAAATAGGGTATAAAAATCCTAGGTTTGACCCCATCTAATTGTAGTATGTAGTAGGTAGGACTTCTGGACTGCTGTTCCTCCATGCTACCCTCAGATGCTGTCTGGGACCTTCTGCTGTGACTTGATTCTTCAAGACTAGAACTATCACCCTTTCCACCCCAATCGGTCTCTATCCAATCTTTCTACCCTAATAAATTTAACTTTCTCTATCTTTTCAAAGTCTCTTTCTTTCTTTCCAGGCTTTTTCATAGTTGTTTTGAAATAATATATCATTGTTCTTCATGATCGTAACTCCCAAATATTTAATCCCCTTTTTCTCCACTTTTAAATTTGAAAGTGCAGTTTTTTTCATTGTCCTCTTTTGAAATCATATTGTAATTGTGTTTTGTCACAACTCACTTTAAACATAGAGCATGTCCCTAAAATCTGACTTTCTTCTAGATGAGCCTTCAATGAGTCATTGGCCATTTCCGCACGGGGTGAGGGAATCACCCCGTGACGCTACTCACTGGACTTTTGGGCTCCCCAGTCCGGTCCACGCTTCTCCGGAGCAGTGCTTGGCCCCTGCTTCGCACTGCTCCAGGGACAAAAATGGTGGCTTCTGGTTGGTCAAGGGTCTCGACCAACCACTGAAGCTCGCCAGCCTAAAGCCCACTCCCAGCAGGCTCGCACGAATGTGAGCCTGCGAATCTGCATAAGGGAGCAGGCTCTCAGTGGCGCGCTCCGTGCTTTTGAAAGACCTGTTTATAGCGGTCTTTCAAAAGCACACTGGACGACCACTTGGGATCATTCCGGAGTGGGCTGGGGTGCGGATCTACGTTACGTAGGTCTGACTCAGTCCACTCCCAGGTGCAGACATCCTCCCTGGAGGACGCTCTGCCCCATGTTAAAAACCCTGTGTGGAAATAGCCATTATCACAGAATAATCTGCACAAGCTCAGAGCGTATATTATTCTTATTTACCCTCACCTTATAGATTCTGTCATTTTGTCTAATGTCTCACAGTTGGGTCTCCAATGCTAAAATAAACAGTAAAGGTGAGAAGGAAACCTTGTCTGGTTCCTTATATTTCAGTTGAACTTGTTGCATTGCATTTACTAAAACCTGGGCCTTTTGAACTAAGTAGACTGTCTTTATTGCCTGAATAATGTTTTCACCATAATCCATCCTCTCCAGTACTTGAAATAAGCAATTCCAAGAAATATTATTAAATGCTTTCTCTGCATCTAAAAAAACCCAGCCTTTTTGTTATTATGATGTTCCAAAAATTCAGTAATATTAAAAATAGTTCTTACATTGTTCCTCGTCTTTTTGGGGAAAAACTCATTCTGATCTTCATGAATATTCTGAGAAACATGTTTTCTCAATCTGCTTGCCAACATGGTAAGAAATATCTTATAATCAGTATTTAGTAGTGGGATAGGTCTAAATTTCTTTGTTAATTTCTCAGCTATATTTTCTTTATAAACTACTATAATATGGGTATTTCTCCAAGAACCTGACATCTGTCCTATTTCTAATAATTCATTACACACCTTTCTGATGGTTGAAGTAGCTCATCTTCAAATTTCTTATAATAGGCTGCAGAGAGTCCATCTAGGCCTGTCACTTTCCAGATGTAATCTTTTTAATTGCTTCATTAAGTTATATAGCTGTCTATAGCTGTTTATAGCTATAGTTCTATAGCTGTCACAGGCCCATTCAAATTTTGCTCTTGTTCCAAGCACAATTTGTCCAATTGGAGTTATCCAAGTAGTCTTTCATATCTAAATTTTCTCACTGACCCTCACATATAAGTCTCTGTATAGTCTTTAATGTCTTTTAATATTTTCAAATTATCCATTACGAACAAGGATGATGGTTCCAGCCCCCTCTCATCAGTAATCTTTGGTGGGATGAGGAGTTACCACAGGGGTTCTGCTTCTGATTGTCACACTTGCTGGCAGGAGGCAGCTAAAAATGACATCCAGTTTCACTCTGATTGCTGGCAAAACAGATATCCATCACTTTACGTGTTTTCTGGATGTTAAGGTAGGTGTTTTTTTTGGAGGGGGCATTTATGACAATAGTGCCACACTCAAAAGCATGAATACTAAATAGTTATGAATGTGTAAGTCTAGCATATGCTTAACAGGATGTCAACCGTAGAGATTAGAGATATCACTTCTGTTTTAGGAAAAGATGTGCTTAGGGGACCAAAAATAGTCATTACCTTGGCAACCAGTTAAGTAGACCTAGTCATAATCTTGTGTAATAAGACATAATATTCTTCCCCACCCCCACCCCCATTCAAATTAGACCAGTTATTTCAAATATTGTACGTATTAGCATATGCAAGTAGTAAGGAAAAATTGTAGTCTCTGTTTTGGTGATGATGCACTTCCCTGCTTTTTCTTTTTTCTTTTGGCAATGTGAAAACTACCATTCTATTGGCTGTGAGCCCCTTTGTTTTACCTTGACGTAGTCTCACTGTGACATGCACGTGGTCTTCGAGATGGCTCTCATCCTCAGACTAGAAAAGTACATGCTGGGCATAGCTATGATTCTAATCTGTGTGGAGCCAACAAAAGAAGAGCCAGACGTTTTTAGATAATCTTAAGCTTTTGGGTATAAGTTTGGTCATCCAGCAACCCATTCCTGGAAAATTTCTAAAAATGATATGACATTGTTTCCTCTGTGCCCACATGCCTTAAAGGAAGTGTGCATATTTGTACAGCTGAGTGGATAATTCATTCAATGAATTTAGCTTTTTCTTCTGCTTGTTGTGTAACCACAAGCAGATTTTAATCTCCTTAAATTTATTCATTATTGAAATCTTTTGGATGAACACCCGTTTCATTTTTTGAAAAAAAAATTACTCAAAGGAATAATCACATACAATATGAACTGGAGCTACATTCCATTGCTGTTAGCTGTCTGTACTGAGACATATAGAAGAGGTTGAGATTGTCTCATTTACTGAACCAGCTTGAGTTTATTGGAAATATACATTGAACCATACCATGGCGCTCACCAGTGTTCAAAGCAGAATAATACTTAGTTTGTATGAGCATACAAAGTTGTCCTACATCAGGAATAAGCAAAATACAGCCTTCGAGCTGTCTGTGGTTCTCAATCCCTATTATCATCTTCACTATTGCATTCATAGCCCATTGGATCATCAGAGAGATCATCTATAATAAGTGCTTGATCATCTAAAAGGAGGCTCTGATTCATCAGAAAATAGCCCCTTCCTTTTACAGGGCCACACTAGACATAACAGGAAAGCTTTCATTGTCACTGGTAGCTGACTTCCCTTGAAATACCAATAGCAGCTTCAAAGAGGTGATGTTGTTGGGTTCTTAGCCAGGAAAGAAAGAGTCAATGCGCCCTCCTCAGTTGCTTCAGAATACGGTTGTAATTTTGTTCTTAAAAGAAGCAATGAGTAGCAATTTTCTTTATCAGCAAGGAAATGTTTGAAAACTGTGCAGTTTTCAAATGCTATTTGCTGTTTGGGATTTATCCTGCAGAAAATTTGCACAAAGGCTTTTGTGCAGAATGTAGCATTGTGTAGAAAATCACATTTTCTGCACAGAAAATAATATGCTGTTTCCTGCAAAAAAAACATGTGAAAATTTTGTGCAGAGTAAGTTCTAAGCTTCAATGAGTCTCATCATTCAAGGCTTCTCCCTTGTCAGAATTTCCCAGCAGATGAGAAACACATTTTTGACCATTTTTTAAAATATTGTTGAATACTCTCTCCATCCCTATTTCAGAGTTATAATTTATCTCCAAGAGAACGGTTATGCACTTGTAATGAACAAGTTGATCCATCTACTAAATTGTATGCAATCAATCAATGTTTCTTTAAGTTAGAGTTATCATTCTGTGTAAAGCTACAGCTGATGGTAAGATTTGGCAACGCTCTATAAGATGACAGCAACACTTGCATTGGACACTGTGTATTCAGCAGGGGCAGCTGGTGGCTTTCCTGGCAATGGGATGGAAAATTGACTTTGCTTTTCGCCCAAAATTGAAAGGAGATATCCATGATGCTCAGCCTATTTTTGGGAACAGGTTTCAACAACTTGATGGCTCTTTTAAAGTTCATACTAAACGCCAGAGTAGATTCACTGCCTGACCAACAAGAAAGCCACCACCTGCCTCTGGCATTGAACTGAGCTTCAAGAGAAAGCATTTCTCAACACCCTGAAGGATAAAAAGGCATTCCCCCCCCAATTCACCTAAAGCCACATATAGGCAAGATGATAGAGTGCAGTGGCATATCTAGGTTCAACAAAGCCTAGGGCAAGCATGGAAGTTGAGCCCCTAGGTGCTGCTTCTCCTGCCACCACTGCCTCAAGGTGAGAAAGACCTTGATCAGGGCAGCAGTGGCAGCGGGCCATGTCCAGGTGGAAGGGCTGCCACTGCCCCCACTACTGCCACCGCCACTACACTGGGCAGAGCAAAAATGACCCCAGTGGGGGCAGGGATGGCGGCAGGCCAGGCCTAGGTGGAAGGGTGGCGTCCCCTGACATTGGCACACAGAGTACGTGCCCCACCCTAGATACGCCTCTGATAGAGTGTGTGTGCAGTGGTTAGAGACCCTCATTAAGCAGCAAAGACATCAATGGCTTAAAGAAGCAAATTAAAAGGAAAGTTACTCTATTCTAAGATAGAAACTCCATTCTAGGATAGGAAAGTTACTCAGGGTGCTAATCTAATCTAGTTTCATTCTAGGAAAAAGCTAAGGAAGGACTGGCAGATGGAAGAACATCCCTAAGAGATGAACTTTCCACACTGTGTGTCATGACACATTAGTGTGTGTAGGTGTATCATGCAAATGTAAGAGATGGAGGGGCTGCCTCTCCCACCACTGCCACAGCTGCCTCAGGCTGAGGAAGACCCCAGCGAGGGTGGTGGCTGTGGTGGCAGGCAGGCCCAGGTGGAGGAGTTGCCTCTCTCACCACCATCGCAGCCATCTCGGGCCATGGAAGACCCTGGCAAGGGCAGTGGTGGGCCAGGCCTGGGTGGCTGCCTCTCCCACTGCTGTTGCAGCCACCTTAGGCTGAGAAATACACCAGTGAGGGCAGTGGGGGGGCCAGGTTCAGGCAGAGGGGCTGCCTCCACTTGCTGAATTACTTACTGAATTACCATGTTGCAAAATGATGCATGTCTAAAAAATGTGTCACCAATATGAAAAATTTGGAAAGCTCTGCCTAAACGTATCAATTTACATCACAGAGGGTTCAGGTAGGTAGACAAGAAGGGAGGGCACTTTGGGTCACTCAAACTATATGACCTTATTATTATTGCCCTCTCTTTGGCATTCTTGACTCTTCAGTACTAAGCACTGTTGCACTTCTAATGCAAAAGCAGGCTGCTACATACATATTCTTAGTAGACTGAGGAACTATATGTTGAAATGGGTTTCTCCCACTCTCTCTGAGTACATTTCCCCCGGCAAGGAAGACTCATTCAGAAGCCAGGCTGTACTCTCACAGTCCCAGTGCACTGTCAGCAACTGAATGGCATATCCCTTTGAGGAAATGAGGAAAGGAATTGAATCTTGTCCACTGCTTCTCTTCCTGCCAGACTCCCATCTGCCACCTCCCATGAAGATCTTTAGTTTCCTGAGATGCTGAGACTTTCACACAGGATGTTCTTACAGAACCACAGTGTCCTCCTTCTTGCTCTACCTATCCTGACTCCACCAGAACACAAACTGATACTCCGAGGGTCATTTTCTCCACCTCTTCTCTTCCCATGAGTCTTTTCCCAGCTTTTCCCTAGAATGCAGCTAGATTAGATTAGCATCCTAAGTAACTTTCCTTATCTTAGAATTGAGTTCCTATAATAAAGCCTTCAGTTTGTTTCTTTAAGCCATTGGTATCTTTTCTCCTTAATCAGGATCTCTGCTCCACTGCAGACACACACTCTCTATCAATAAGAAGGCTGTGTAGCCAAAAGAGCTTATTTCTTTCAACTCCTCAGATACAACTAAAAAAAGATATGGAATTCAAGAAGAACTGAGAACTGCTTTGGATGTTACAACGAAGTGAGGAAAGTGGAGGAGGAATATTTGGAAATCTACTGCCTTGGAATGATGGGCTTAGAGATACGTTGACATTTAGGAAAAGATTGTGCAAATGGTGATATAATCAAGTCCTGAAGGTGATGATGGAAGTAAGTGTTAAGTGTAAAAACTGAAAGAATGTAAGTTAAGAGAATTAAAGGAGCCTATTGAATAGTCATTGGTTAACTGCCTCAGTTATATGTAGTAGTGAGTGGTTATCTATCTGAGAAGATTTCAGTATCAGATCCTTCCAAATATGAGGCAGACAGTGATTCATCTGTATTTGGAAAAGATAATACATGCTGAACGTTGGAAACATAAATAATTGCAATGGAGTTAGTGGTGAAATATAATGAATCAAAAAGGGTGATAGGTAGAATGGTACCACTGGAGACCAACAGTTAAATACAAAATGTTTTGTAGCTATAGAGGACAGAGGTGTATGTTAACAAGGTTAAGGAGATGCTGCTTAAATTTTTATGGTCCTGACAATCTAGCAAGTAATTGAAGAACCTAAAACATCTTGCACTCAGATCACTGAAAAACTAGAACATCTGTGACATGTGGTTGCTCCTCTAATCAAAGTGGTAACATCCTTTATGGCATTTCCTAATCTAAATCCAAAACTGAGATTACTGTGATACAGCCAGGAGGGAGAGGGAGTACTGTCAAATGTATAGTGATCTTCAAATCTTTTTAATTATCTAAAGGTACTATTGTACAGTAGGGTCAGTTTCTGAAGAATATCATTGCCTGTTCAAAACCAAAAGCTAGATTTTTACCCACAGTGTAATATTGCAGATGATGCATTAAAGACAGAAGAAGTAAGACAAAATGGGAAAGATACAGACAGAACTGGGGCGACAGAATATCAGCACGGGTGGAGTGGTTAAGAAGCATGAGAATACCAGCCTTCTTTGAATTACTTAATTCCATTAGCACTACAAATCCCCTTTTTGCCCATCCCCTTTCTAACCCAGTGTGTGCATTGTCTCGGAAAAATCTCTTTTAGATGTGTTCATTCATTCCTTGTATGTATAGCCTGAGGTCTCACAGCCACATTCATGAAATTGCAATGGAATATTATCCCTGTTCTTACATTAACATGATCATGCCACAAGAGACATTCTATATTCCGAGCCTCAGGGTCAGACATTCCCCTGACACAAGTGAATTTTTAAAACGATCAGAACATCGCGAAAGCATATGTTTTGAGTATATCCCTTTCAATTCCCAAACCACAGCTATAAGAAAAATCTGATGATTTTGATTTGTGTGTGTCTGCATTTATACGTTCACACACATCACTACAAGAAGTTATTACAGCATTTATTTCTAATGGGCAGGCAGCACAATTCTTTATTTCTAACTCATCCATTCTTGAGAGTTTGGGAGAGGGTACCTTCTAAAAGTGCCAATTAATAATCAAGTTTGATGGACTACATATTACAAAATCACAGCTTTGTTTATGAGTTTAATATCTCTATCACACACACGTACATGCACACACACACACACACACACACCAAAAGTAACAGGTCTAAAATGTTTAGGATTAGACTGTGAAAATTTTACATTTGTTTTATCTGAGGATGGCAATTTCATAAAAGCATGTTCTTGTTCTTGTTGTTATGCCTTTTCCCCAAAACTGCGACTCAAAGAGGCTTACAACTTAAAAACACAATACTGCTAAAAACATACAAAATAGTGAACATTAAAATGGGATTTAATTATTAATACTATTAAAATGATTTAAAACTATACTTAAAATATAAATTCCATTAAAAGATTAAAAAGTGATTAAATGAGTTTAGTCTAAAACAAGAATACCCTCAGCCTATTATTTAAAACTTCCATTTTAAAAGCCTGATGGAATAAAAAATCTTTGCCTGGTGATAGAATGACAGTAAGGAGGATACCAATCCAACCTCTTTGTTCCAGAGTCTGGGGGCAGCCACTGAGTAGGCCCTCTCTCATGCACCCACCAACTGTGCTTGTGATGGCGGTAAAAGAACATAACAGCAGTCCTAATGGATCAGAGAAAAGGTCTCTCTAGTCTAGCATTCTGTGGCCAAGCAGATACCAGTAGAAGCCTGGAAGCAAAACATGAGAAGCAGAGCCCCTTCCTGCTTGTGTACCCTGCAGTTGGTATACAGGGGAGTACTGCCTCTGGTATAGAGGAAACAAAAAGGTCAATAACCTAAATCTTATTTTCAGTCTTTACTAGAGTAGTTCCATTAAATCTATTGGACTAGCTATGTGTTCATTTGCCATTGGTTCAATGGGGCTGCTCTAATCTAGACTCACCTAAAGGATTCTGACCATTCTAAAAGCAAATGCTGCCTGCTGCATTGAAGTGACAGGGAGATTTGCTGTGGACATGGGGAAGGGCCACCACTGAAAATATTCAACTACTTCTGCGTGCCCTGTTCATCTCCAATGTTAAAAAGGGCTCACTGGATTTAGAATCACGATTTCACTCATGACTGGAATGACTGGTGTCTTGATCTTGAGCAAAAAGTGGGAAGGCACTTGAGCCACACTCAGACCTCAGCATAAGAGAAAGGGAAGGTCAAATCTTTCCCTCTCTACCATCTTCCTACTGAAAATCACCCCTCTGAAGGCATTTCTAAACTTATAGTCACAATCTACATGTGACTATTCTTGATCCAGATCAGGGTGAAGGGCTCTGTGTGTGTGTGTGTGTGTGTGTTTGTGTAGCCTAGAATACCCATGTCATATCTGGTTTGACTCTCGTATTTTGTTTCATACTCCACAATCATTTATTTCTAGCATTTATATACCACTTTGCATTTTTTTTAAAAAAGTATAATCATGACAATTATACTACAGGATATGGTGGTGATCTCTTGATTTTTTAGTCTCACACTCAGCCAGGACCAATAAGATCTTATTGATAACATACACAGGCACATGTGGCCTTCCAACAGCTCTGGTGATTTTTGGGTCATGGTATAATGGATGTATTTTGTTCATGGTTGAGCAAGCAAAATTCCTCTCAGGTAACAAATAGTTGCCCTTTTCAATTTGTTGCATAACTATCTGCCTTAATACAAAAGGGAATTTTACACTACACCATCTCTCTGTTGGACTACCCATTGGCTTGACTCCAGATATGCATCTGGTTGTGAAATAATACTGATCCCATATGGGAGTCGCATAGCAAAACAATGCATAACTCTACTGGTGGAAATCTATCCTATATATTTGTTTTTTAATTTGTATTCTATCTTTCTCCAAATATAGGGTGCAAGTTAGCCTATCAAAAGATTATAACTAGATAAGCAAAAAAAAAATGATTTAAAGGGTATTTTTTAAAAAATTAAATTATTTATCATATTAAAACACCAATAATTTAAAACACTAAAAAATCATTTTTTAAAAAAAAAACATACAAATGCAGCACATGGACCATAAAAAACCCTTCTTAACCAGTTAATCATCAAATGTCTGTTTAAATAAATGGATCTTTATTTGCTGGTGGAAAGAGAGCAGAGAAGGTGCTAGTCTAGCTTTCTATGGGAGAAATTTCCACAGCCTTGGAGCATCCACCAAGAAGGCCCTTATATGTCTTCACCAGGTAGGCTTCTGATAGTGGTGAGATCAAAAGAAAGCCTCTTATATGGATCTTAAGACTGAAGCAGGCTCATATAGAGAGATATGGTGATTCTCTAACTCTCTGTGAAACAAAGCCTACATTACCTCTCTATTGGATCTGGTCAATATGTTCATCTGTTAATTAGTTCTACTATGAATTGATCACGACCTTGTAAAAAGCAACTTAGGCCATTTCCTCCTTACACTGTTATAGTGCTACTATTCCACTTTCAACATCCTATGAAATCCTGGGATTTGCAGTTTAGGGAGGGGCCTTTAGAATTCTTAGCCAGAGAGCAATTTGGCCTCAGTAAACTACAAACCTCAGAATTCCAAAGGATGTTGAAAATGGAATAATAGCACTATAACAGTGTAGTGTGGAAATGGCCTTAGGGTTCAAGGTGTTGCAGTTAGTGTTTATGCTGAGGCCCCATATAAACCTCATCTGCTGTGGTTAGACCTCATTTGGAATACTGGCCCTTTCTTCATGAGGCGAGTAAATCGCTCCATGCCGTTACTTACTGGTTCTTGTCTCTTCGAAGCAATGCGGACTTTCTCTTAAGCCCTTCTGCAGGTCTCCTTTCTTGTTGCAGGGCGAATAGTAGCAGTGTGAAGTCCGTAGATCTGCACTGCTGAGGCTGAAAATGGCGGCTTCCTGTTTTGCGTGGGTCTGGACCAATCACTGACGCTGACCACGCCCACAGCCTGCCCTCTGCTGATCGCAGGCTCACATTGGTGCGAGCCTGCGCATCTGCACTAGTCAGCAGGTACGAAATGGTGCGCTCCAGAAGATTGAAAGACCGGATTTTTCCAGCCTTCACTCAGCATGCTGGAGGACCACTTCGGGGCATTTTGGATCGGACTAAGGTGCGGAACTAAGGTAAATAGTCTGAACCTAGTCCAATCCAAAGTGCGGACAACCTCTGTGCCAGGACGCCTTAGCCCGTTTTAACTTCCTCATGTGGAAAGGGCCACTGTGTCCAGTTCTGGGCACCTCAATTCAAGAAGGATATTGACAAGCTGGACCGTGTCCAGAGAAGGGTGACCAAAACGGTGAAGGGTCTGGCAGTCATGCCCTATGAGGAACAGCTTAGGGAGCTGGGTATGTTTAGTCTGCAGAAGAGAAGGTTAAGAGGGGGAATGATAGCTATGTTTAAATATTTGAAGGGATGTCATGTCGAGAAGGTAGTGCTAATCCAGAGACTAGGACAAGGAGCAATGGATTCAAGCTGCAGGAAAGGAGATTCCACGTGAACCTCAGCAAGAACCTCCTGACAGTCAGAGCTATATGGCAGTGGAATATGCTGCCTTGGAGTGTGGTGGGCTCTCCTTCTCTGGAGGTTTTTAAGCAGAGGCTGGATGGCCATCTGCTGTGTTCCTGCATAGTGGGGGGTTGGACTGGATGGTCCTTATGGTCTCTTCCAACTCTATGATTCTATGATTCTATGATCTCCTGAAAAGAAATGCTCTGGCAGTACTACATATTGATTAATGTGGCAATCATGATTGTATTTTACTGTAGTTCTTTTTCTTCAGTGTGATACCTCTGCACACATTAAGTTTGAGATGCAAAAAAAAGTTTGTATTTCAGGAAATAGTGTTTTCCTAAGAAACGAGAAGAAACTTGTTCAGTTCGTATTTTAAAAAGAACATAACTAATTTCATAATTACATGTCGACATGTGAACTGAAACACAGCTATCCTTCAGAACTTGCACTTCCCCAAATTTTGGAATGGTGTTCTCCAATCAAAAAAATGCATACAGTCACGTATATGGTAGGGAAGAAGTGTATACAAATATATATGTGTTAGTGAAAATAGCATTAAAATGCTATTGGGAGACTACTTGTAGAAAAGTGTATCTTTGAAAACTGCCAAGAAAAAAATATAGGTTAGGTAAAATGAGCACAAAACTCATTCATACTTCATGCAATATATAATATGAAATACGCTAGAGCAACTCATGGCCAGGCATTTGAGCTTGGAATGTCACAGTCCCCCTGATTTGTCCCTGTTTGGCATTGAGGTTCCATCTCCTTCAGAATTTTTGGATTTATAGACTACTCTTTAACACCACGAGGCCTCAACTTAGAGGATAATACCATCTTCCACCAAGAATGCTGATAAGAAAGCTGATACTGTTCTCTTTAGGCCATTTCCACACAAGGAGGATCTTGTAAGTCATCCTGTTGCAGTCCCGGCAGCGAAGAGAGCGCAACAGGAATGCTTCCCGCAAAAGGGAATGCGATGGGCCCCCCTATTGCTTTCACAGTACAGTGCTGGGGAAGGAAGCATCACCCTGACAGTTCCTGCCCTTCCATAGGACAGGTAGGTATGGGAGTGTTGCACGATCATGGGCACTAAACAGATTTTATCCATTTAGCGATACCCCATGAGTGCAACACATGGGAATGGGATGGCAGTGGACTGGTGACAATATCATGCAGAAGCACAACCAACTGACTGCAGACATCCTGTTCCCATAGTGGGACAACCCTGTCGTGCGGAAATGGCCACCTATTATAGAACTCAGTTTCATCTTTGGCAATAGAAGAAGGCAGAAGCGTCAGCTTCTGATATCTATTTTTAAGTTCTATTTGTTAATTTCTCTCTCTCTCTCATACACACACAGACTCATGCATTGTCAAGCCAAATTTAGAATTAGAAAAATAAGAAGCTGTGAAAAATTGAAGTTTACCTTCTCTAAGTTCACTATTGTAATTTGGAACTATTTGTCATCACAACTTTGAGGTACTAAATATTTCTCAGTAATTCTCTGATTAATTTTGAATCCCTGGTATTACTCCACTTTCTGTAAGTCATATTACTGTGTTCATAGGTTCTTGCAACCAAAGTGCCTGCATGTGGAGAGAATGATAACTCTAGGTCTGCAAAAAATGTAATATCCAAAAAGGCTGTTTGAATATTTATTATTTGTGGTACTTTAGTTAGTGCCTTTCTTGCCTCACTTTTAGCCAACCTGGAAGTGAGGTGAATACCAAATGAAACTATAACTGTGGAACAATTTTCCCATTGATGTTAATAAATACAAAGCTTTACAATATATATAGATATAGATATATGAAAGACCACATCTTTGAAACTCATAAAGGATTCAATCTCATGAATTCTGGGAAGCCAACTCAATGTTTCACTGAGGGAAAACTAGGTAGGTACTGCGAAGAAATGAACAGTCATCCTTCCACTTTGCCATACCTAGTTTCCTGAAATCCTAACAACAAAACACATAGAAATATTTTCAGAATACAAAATGAAGTAAGAGTGTCCCTCTGAGGAATAATATAATCAGCTGGATTTATTGTCTTTGCAAAATCAATAGCTATTTTTATTAATCATCTTTAGATATCATGATGCTCCAACTATATCTCTTTCAGTGACTAATACAATAAATTTCCCCTTTTGATGTGTCTTGACATTTGAGCAAATTAAATGGAGCATTAAGTGGGATCCTCTTTGGGAAAAAAAAAGTAGAGGAATGATTTTTGACTACTTTATTAACTTCTTTGGCAATACCAGAAGCACCTTCAAAATATTGCTCAGGAGGCAGTCTTTATTATTCTTCACATTTTCCAGGGCTCTACTATATACCTCTGGCTATGATGGTTTTCATTTTGAAAATATGTAAATAGATCTAGACTTATTTTCTCATCACAACCTAGTGGAACAATCTTTAGCGCCTGAAAATTTCTTTCCGTATGTGAAAGGGTATTTAGTTATAAAAATCTTACGATTATCCTTTAAAAATCTATTTGTGAGGTTTTTAAACACATCAACACATGTGCATATGATCTCATTCTCCCAGAACTGTTTCTTTCCTTGAAAATTACAGTATGTTTATATGTTTATTTTTGATTAAATTTCTTGTCAGATTGATTAATGATGATAATGGAAGAGCGGCTTCATGGTTGAAAGTTACTCTACTCAGGATCTTTCTGCAACTGAGTGGAGGTGAAAAGAATGAAGTGCCTAGGTCTATGAAGCTGTTCCATAAAGATCACTGTTACAGCAGTGATTCAGATTTTAAAATCATCCCCAGTTTTTAACCAATTGTACATACCTAGTGAATGAAGTAGCAAAACAGCATTTTAGCGTATTCATAAACAGATCAAATCAATGAAGATGTAAAAGATCCTACCGAATCAGACTATAGGTTTATACAGTCTAGCTCTAAGAATGTGATCCTTCATTTAATGTCATTCTGCCCAGCAAAAACAAAGCAATTCAGACAGTCTCCCCTCCGGACAATGTGAAAGTTTTTGTATGCTTTGTCTTCTGGGTTGCTTTCTTTTTTGGGGGGGGTGAATTTTAGGCTTTTAGGGGGGCAAAAAAACATTGTGAAATTTTTATTATGCAGTTTGCATAAAAATCAAAACTCTGGGCATAAAACTGAGAATTTTTGCACAAACATTACTTTTTGTGCAAATGATTACTCCCTTCAAAAAAAAAAAGGACCCATAATGAAGAAAAAAAAATCTTGTGGCAGTTGATTATCATCTTGATGTGATATTTCCATTAGAAAGGAAGGGAGAACAGGAAGGAAATATGGCATAGGCAGAGTGGATCTGGTCCCACTTAATTCTGGTTCCAGATGCATTCTCCACTGGCATGTAGCCCCACTCCAAGAGATTTCACAAGATTCCCTTCCACTTGTTTATACTTATGACATTAGCCGTTTTATTGCCTGATCATCTTGTTGCTTAGAAATAGTTTGGAAAGCTTTCACTATTTATTAATTGCCCAGAGCCAATGGGAACTTTCCTTCTCAGGCAAATATGAAGCATGATTGGGGCCTTGGATTGTGCCTCTGACAGAAGGTTAAATCCTTTTCTCTTACCATAGCTCTCAATCATCAAAACTTGGGGGCTATCCTAGAAATGCCCTTAAAAAGAAAAACAAACATCCACACAATTATAAATTCTGTGACTAACACCCTAATTTGGTTTGAAATTCCAAATATGGGTTGCATGAGTATTTAATTATGTATTTTAACTTTGTGTTTTAACTTTTGTATTTTGTGGCTTTTAACTATGGCCCTTTGCACACAGGGGGGCATGAAAAGCAGGGAAACGGGGCAGCGCACATGGAAACGGAGCTTACCTTAATCCGGGTAGCTCCGTCACCGCAGGGAGCAGCACGCGTTCACCACTCTACACAGCAGCGGTGTCTGGCGGCACCCGGCAGCGCCCAAAATGGAAACTGGTGGCTTCCGGTGGCTCTCCGCCAATCAGAGAAGTGCGCCAGCCGGAAGTCCACCCCCGGGCAGCTCTGCAGGGACGTGCCTGCGCGCCCCTGCAATTCCCCACAAGGTGCTGTGACGGGCTAGCATGCGCGTGTTTCATAAAGATCACATGAAATGTGGTCTTTATAAACACACGGCGCCACCCCCGCGGCCGCATGAGGGCAGTTTGAGGTGGGGAAACTCCACATTTCTAACCACCCTAGCGCACTCCACGGTGTAGACGACCTCCGGGTGAGGTCATCCTACCCCGTGTTACCCCGTGTTTTTCTCCCCGTGTGGAAAGGGCCTATGTCTTTTCAATTGTCGTAAGCCGCTTTGAATCCCAACCTGGGGAAAAAGCAGGATATAAATAAAGATTAATAGTAATAGTAATAATTCTTTTCTCTTACATAACAGAGAAAGTCATGCTGTATACACAATAGTGAATATGTTCATGCAGATACAGTGCTTTGACAAACAAAGAAAAATGGGTAAATCTATTATTTGTTTTGTTTTAATTCCAAGGCAAACTGTTTTGTCTAACCCACGTGCTATACAGCATCAACAGAACCACATCTAAGACTTAAAATATCATAGCATATGAGTGAAACAATGGAAAAGTGTATGCACAATAACATTTGCCTCATGGGGCAACACACATGCACACATATACACACACAAAACTCCAACATAGCCATTTTCTCCTGCAGTTCCTTTGTTCGTATTTCAATAATCTGAAACATTTTTTTCTTTGCTAATCTTTCTATATTTAATAAAAAATGTTCGAATCAACTAATTTACCACCCACACAACATTCAAAGCAATAAATACCAAGTCAGAGCAGGAACACAGTTGTGCCAACTAAGGCCATTTCCGCAGTAGACTGTTATAGTGCTATGATTCCACTTTCAACATCCTATGGAATCCTGAGATTTGCAGTTTAGTGAGGGGCCTTTGATAGTTAATATGATTACCATGAGTTTGCAAGCACAAAGATCAAACACAACCAGTCAACAGTGGACCACATAGGCAAAGAGATACTCTGACAATGGTTGCAATTTCCTCTTCCTAGTGCCCACCTCACTCTGTCTTTGGAGTCAACCAATTACAGTTAGGACACCTGGCATCCTCATGCCAACTAACCTGAAATGAGTAGGCTAGGTTTTGTTCTTTTCTTCACTGTGGAGTCCCCAGTGTCCTGCTACAAAACAGTACAATTACTACAGGGCAAGGAACATGAAATGCCAAGAACACTTCCTGCTGTGACCAGGCAACAGCCTCCCAACAGTAATACTGTAACGTGGCAATAATAACACCCCAGCTGTAGCCACAATCACAGAAATCACTGACGGTGTCAGTAATGTACATGTCAGCTCAACTGTACTTGCCAAAAGGCATTCATCAAATCCACAGCTTTTTTTTAATCTACCGTTTAAAATGGTCTGGTTTTACTGTTGGAGTTTTAAAAGAAATGTGTGAGGTAAATAGGCCCTGGTTGAATTACTTTTACTCATGCGCTCTCTGTCTCTATCTCCAGGAAAAGCCACTATATGGACATTTCATTTTAATCTATCCCAAATGTTCCCAGTAACCACCGTGAGTAGGCAGCTGTTACCCCACTGGAAAACCCTGTCCCGGGGTCTACAATTTTGATATTAAAATGCTGGATGGGCACGTGCCGGATGGGCATGTAGGCAGCAATGGTCGAACGATCGAAAACCAGGTCAGGCCAGTAAAATCCCCAGTCATGTAGCCCCAGGAGACCTCAAGCTGTGCAAACCCACAGTAAACAAAGGGTCCTCAGCCACTGAGGAGCCAACTTGAGGGGATTAGCCTGTTTGCCCCAAGTTGAGCACCAACAACAATAAAATCCTATCAGGCAAGGACCATGTACATAAAGTCACACCACAACCCAATGCAGCCAAAGATCCTGAGACTTTGGCAACAACTTGTAATTTCATCACGCAAAGGAAGTTGCCATCGTGGAGCTTCTTTCCGTTGCAACACCCATTGTTCTCCCCGGGAAAGGATTAGCCCTCCAGGTACCTTTTCCCCTACAAATAGTCCCAGTTTTTGAGAGTTTCTTTGGATCACTCCCGGTCATACCAGCAGACCATTTCTCCGTCCGTTGAGTAATCCCCTCAGCCCTCTCTGTGCTGAGCTCTACTTCTTCACTGTTATCCCTGGACAAAGGACTTCAGGAAAAGGTGCAGTATTACCCCAGCTACAACCCTCTCAATATTCACCTATCCAGTTTCCTCTCTTTTGCTTCTTAATAGGTCTTGAGTGAGTGTGTGATTGCATTGATGTGTGAGACTTTTATTCAATAAAATCATTTATTAGACATTTTTGTTTGGTTTTGGCTTGGCCTAACCCCGTAAAAACTGGGTAAAAGACCCCACTAGGTTACTCTGCCTCTCACATTGCTGTTGCTCATGCTCTGGCTAGTTTCCATTCCCCATCACGTGGAGCACATTGAGGTGTCCCCCAAGGGACCCCAGAAATCAGGGTAACACAGCAAGCCTTTCAACTAGACATGGAACACATTCAGTTGAGAGTCAAGGGCTTAAAGAATGGCTTTCCTGTGCATTCTCAGAATTTGGAAGGATAATATGGGCAATCCTGTTCTTGGCCAATTCACTTTGAAGGCAGTCAGCTGGTTGCTGGATAGAGAAGAAAACATGCTGGAGGAAGGGAGGGAAAGGAGACATACATGCATAATGTGTGCACGCATGCTCACACAGCAGAGTGCTGCAAATGCAACTTTGAGAGATGCACATGCTGAAGTTAAAATCTTGTGCAGACTTCTACTACAAATTTGGCTGCATTTCATTTAATGACACAGTTCTGAACATGCCCATTCAGCAGTGGCATAGGGATGGGGAGTGAGGGGTGGTGCACCCTGGACAGCATATTTTGGGGGGCACCGCAACTCCTTGTCTGCCCCTCGCCTAGTTTCACCACTCCCTTGTGCACCATAGCCCTGCCCACACACGCCAATGCCCGTCCCACATATACTATAGTCCCACCCACACATGCTGTAGCCCTGCCCCCACACCTCCACCCACATTCACGCTTCTCTGCCCCCGCCCGCCCCCACTCCTACCCTGCTTGCGCCAAGCTACACCACTGCCATTCAGACAAACAGTGAATGCCTGTTTAGAAATATGAAGATTTTGTTTGGTTCATTCCTATTTTTTAACAGGCATCCTATATTATACTTACAGATTCATAACCTAGAGTTACAGATCCTTAACTGCTCCATATGCAGTAATGCTGCATATTTGTCATCCTGGGGCTGTTGCCATGATCATAAATGCTCTTCCAAACCTACCTTAACAGCAGCAACTGCTCTAAGTAATGGTTCCCACTTGGGAGAAAGGTAAGATATAAACTCAATCAGTCAATCAATCAATTAATGAATAAAATAGTGGAGGTCTATTCTGCTGGTGATCAGGTTATAGCAGGATGATGTTTCCAGCTTCCTCTTCCCAGTGATATCTGATGCAACAGTGAGAAGCAGAATCTTTGTGACAATTCCTTGTTGCACCACAAATCACTCACAGGAAGGGGATAGAAGCATCATCCTGCTGTGCCCCATTCTCCAGAAAAACAGACCTCAGTCACTGGGTGCAGCTGCTGCCTGTTAAGGTGTGGTTTAGGTTTGGGAGATTGGGCCAGCAGATGATACTCAGTTACACATTTGTAATTAAATTGCTGATGTAGGATTTTGGCCATCATCTGTTTCTTCATAAATGAACTGGGAAGGACAAAACAAAACTAACAGTCATGTCCATCTAAAGGCTGAGGGCTTTGAGTGGTTAGTCTGAATCACCATGTATCCCACCATATCCATGACACTGAATTAAGGTTGCCAGCTCTGCATCTTGACAGGTTCCTCATCTTTGACAGCTGCGTGGTAGGCATGTTCAACATGGTCCTCTCCATGCCTGGCATAACTGCCCTATTGAAGCAACTTGTGCCAGTTGGAGAGAGCTTCCTTTGATCCATCCTCTAAAACATCTTTCAAAACTGCAGAAGTTTTTTTCATAAGTGAGGTAGACATAAATAAAAATTTAGATTTAAAAAAATACTAAATGTGGGAGGGAATGAAGAGATTAATCTTTCCTTACTTGGACTAACAACCACTCAGCTCAGATTTTTAGTTTATTTTCATAAAAGCCTTTATAGCAGTGGTTCTCAACCTGTGGGTCCCCAGATGTTTGTGGACTTCAGCTCCCAGAAGCCCCAGCCACTATGGTCAATGGTCAGGGCTTCTGGGAGCTGAAGTCCAAAAACATCTGGGGACCCACAGGTTGAGAACCACTGCTTTATAAGATTGCAGCTCAGATCTTCCAGTCTAACTATTGGATGGATTATAAAAGTTCAGGGTATCTACTCTCCTTTTGAGTTAATAAATGCATATATGGTAATTTCTGTAGGGTGTCTTATACATGCAGGGATGTACAGGAAATCCCAATTCCCAAGTTACACAACCAGGAGAAACAGAGAATGAGAAACTAATGAGAAGAAGGCATCTCCTTTAAAGTTTGGACTAATACTTGTAATGCATTCCCCACCCCATTAACAAGGAACCCATGAACCAATACTTTTGACACTGGGGCTCCAAGATAAAGGCCATGTCCACTCTAAACTGTTACAGTGCTATTATTCAACTTTCAACATCCTGTGGAATTCTAAGGTTTGTAGTTTACTGAGTCCCAAGAGCTCTCTGGCTAAGAATTCTAAATGCCCCTCCCCAAACTGCAAATCCCAGGATTCCATTGGATGTTGAAAGTGGAATAATAGCACCATAACACTGTAGTGTGAAAATGGCCAAAGACTTTAAAAAAGGACTACTTATTTTAATTCTATTAAGCAGTATTTAAACTCTCCTCCTCAGTTTCTAGGAGAAAGAATGTCTCATTTAAAAGTATATTTTGACAGGTGATGTCCATATTTTTACAACTGATGGAAGTAATTTCTAATTGTGATATCAAGAATACCAGATGATACATACTCATATAATTCATATCAATTATATGAGTAACTGGAACCCCTGATTGTAAGATTGTTCAGCCTCCAGATCTCCTGCTGTTCCATCCATAGAAGTTCCATCCTCAGAGGTGGTAAATGAACAGTCTCACCAGATAAGCTGGATTCTTATCAGTTCCTGCAGCCATAAAGATGTCTTAGATAGAGCCAGTATAAATCATGGCTTTCCAATTTGCTTTTATGAATGGAGTTACACTATGGATGAGAGAGGAAAAGGATCCCAGGAGGCTCTTAAAGCTGATCAAAGGATGTATTTAGTAGATGCAATGAGTTAAGAAACCTCTATGCAGCCAAAAGGAAGCTTGGTAAAAGAAAGCTTTGCTTTCCTACACACGCAGCCCCAGCATCTTTTGAATCCATCCAACACTGTGCCCTTCTCAAAGAAACTACAACTGTCTATCCAAATATGCACTGTGGAATGTATACATAATGACAATGAGTTAAGAAAAGATGGCAAACTTTATGAAATTGACGGCTGCTGAATTCAGAAAGAAAACACCCAAACTGAGGCACTGTTTACTGAAAGATCAACAGTCTTTCTGAGAAGTTCTAAAGGATTTACACCAACATTGGGAAACTGAGCTTTCCTGCCCTGCTCAAGTGCTTGATAGCTGGCACCCAGCGGGAGCATCACATGAAGAACGGTGGAAAATCAATACCACTATTTCATCTAAGCCGTTTCTTTACCAATCCCTGTATAAATAAAAGGGATAATCATCTTAGGTCCCAGCCCTGCTTAACTTTGCCTCCATAGGTAGCTCTTTCTGAAGACTAGAACAGGGTGGCCAGAATCTCTTTTCTCTTCTCTCCATGAGCAACTGGAACAAAACTGATAGAAGAATTCTTTTCTTTTGGTCTATTCCTCCCTCCTGCCCTCCTCCCTCTGACCTTGATGTATTATTTACTGATAAGAAGAAAAGCAGCATTCTTAATATTCCTTCACTTAACATCTTTTTTCTTTCTCCTTCCAGAGTAAAACACTGGAAATGTTAATAAAACATTTTAAAGAGAAAAAAATCTTGTACCTTTAAAAAAAAACACCAATAACTACCCGTCCTGAACTCTTCACTGTTATAAGCCCTCTGGACTGCACATTGGTGTAAATAGCCAGTGAATCATTTCCCGAACTTAAATTCAGGCATCACTTTTATATCTTACATTTTATGTAAGATATTTTATATATTTACATCTTAAGTTGTGTCAGAAAAGCACAAGTAGAATCAAAAGCCTACCATAGTAGAACACCATAAATCCATTCAGTTCAACAGAATAAATTTCAGTCTGCATATGTGAAAAAGATCCAGGAAATACATTGAAGAGTACAGTATATATTTGAGAGAGACAGTCATGTGGTTTTTTGCATAAAGAAGGTAATGGGTTCAATCATTCGTGTCTTGGGAGGATCTCCCAGGTGAGGAAAGACTCCAGTCTGAAACCTAAATAACCACTTCCCACTGCTGTAGACAATATCAGGCCAGAGGAACCAGTAGTATAATACCTAATAATACATATTCTATGCCCTCCCACGTGAACACTGGGACATGTGTAGTCTGTTGCAGGAGCCCAGAGAACACAGAGACCACAGAGCAAAAGAAAAAGAGTAATTTATTATGCGCGGGCTTTGGCTGGATGTCTCCAAAAGACCAAAAGCCCTGAATTCAAGTTGCACAGCTCTTTTATAGACAAAGTTCACAGCATACACAAAGATCACAGCAAAGATCGCAGGCATGTCTTGTCTGCCCACTGAGACTCCCGCGCGTTTCTAGAACGCCTCTTGGATGCCTATCGCCAATATACCCCCTTTGATCCTGAAGCCCCAGAGTGTATGAAGATGGTTAATCAGGCGTTTGTGACTCAGAGCTACCCTGACATCAGGAGGAAGTTACAGAAGCTGGAAGGTTTCGCAGGGAAGAATTTGGAGGAATTGTCGGAAGTTGCGCAGAAGGTGTTTGTGAATAGGGACCAGGAAGAGAAGAAGGAACGAGAGCGGAGAATGACCAAGAAGGCAGAACTGCTGGCAGCAGCTCTGGTAGAGCAGCGCGGGGGAAGGGGAAATAAGAGAGGGACTTGGCAGCGGCGAAGCAATGGAAAAGGAAGCAGAGGAAGAGGATCTCTGGGAAGGAATCAATGTGCCCGGTGCGGACGAGAGGGACACTGGCGGCGAGACTGCCCGAATGGAAGGGGTGGCATAGGACAGAGAGGACGTGGAGAGGACGATTGGATGGGCGAGTAAATTGGCAGCCAGCGCCCAGCAGGGGAGAGGTGGACACCTATGACGAAAATTACTTTGTGGGAATGGCAGAGCTCCTCGAATGACAGATACCTGGGCTCCCTAATTCTCGGCCCCTGGGGAGCCTACTGCTCACAGCCAGTGTGGGGGGCCGTGATATTCATGGTAGATACTGGAGCCGCCACTTCAGTGGTTACTTACCCAATTGCCCCACTCACTCAGCAGAAAGTACGAGTGGGAGCCACAGGAGTGGTGGAAGAAAGATCCATGTTGAAGCAACGGTCGTGTCAACTAGGATCACATTTAGTACAGCATCAGTTTCTCTACCTCCCATATTGTCCTGCGCCCTTGCTAGGAAGGGATTTACTGTCTAAGTTAGAGAGTGGAGATGTCGTTTGAGGATGATGGGACCCTGGGAAGTGTTCTTCCGTGGGCCGAAAGAGGCAAAGCTTTTCAACACTTTCATATCCACAAGAGGAGGAGTGGAGAAGGCACTGGACACTCCCAGTAATGGAAAGAACAGTCACGGGAGGTTTTTAATGTGCCAGGAGTATGGGCTGAGGCATATCCCTGCATGTGGTTTATTCCACCAGTAGTGGTTGAATTAAAGCCAGGAGCAGTGCCTGTACGCGTAAAGCAGTATCCACTATCCCGACAAGCAGTGCGAGGAATCCAGAAGCACCTGGATTCCGCCTGTTATAGATGGCATCCTCAGGAGATGCCAATCACCATGGAATACACCCCTACTGCCTGTTAAGAAGCCCGGAACAGATGAATATCGTCCGGTGCAGGACTTACGCCTAGTAAATCAGGCTACAGTCACTCTCCATCCCGTGGTTCCAAATCCATATGTACTGTTGGGATTGATCCCTGGCAGGGGCAACCCATTTCACAATATTAGATTTAAAGATGCTTTCTTCTGCAGTACCACTGGCCCCAATGAGTCAGCCCATATTTGCCTTCCAGTGGGAGGACCTAATAACAGGTGAAAAGACACAGCTGACGTGGACGAGGCTGGTGCAAGGATTCAAGAATTCGCCAACTATTTTTGGCACTGCACTTAGCCAAGACCTCCGGGACTTCCACTCGGAGCCTGAGAAAAGGGTTCTGCTACAGTATGTGGACGATGTGTTGCTAGCCGCAACATCGGAAGCCGAGTGTTGGCAAGGCACCCAAGAGCTGCTACAGCTCCTGTGGGAGCGCGGATACAAAGTATCCCCGAAAGGGTCAGCTATGCCAGACCCAAGTTAGGTATTTGGGATTCATAGTTTCGCAAGGACAGTGGGAGTTGAGGCCAGAGAGAAAGGAGACCTGTATGCGCCTTATCAGTACCCATGAATCGAAGGCAGTCTACGGAGTTTTTAAGGGCAGCTGGGTTTGTAGAATTTGCATTTTCGAATTTCGCCGTTATGAGTAAGCCCCTGTACGAAGCAACTTAATAGGAGCGGAGAGAGACCCTTTTCCGTGGGGAGCATTGCAGAACGAGCCTTCCTTAACATTAAGAAAGCGTTGCTTCAATCACCAGCTTTAGGACTCCCGGATGTGACAAAACCTTTTCTGTTGTACGTGCATGAAAGAGAAAATGTGGCAGTGCGAGTACTGACACAGCAACTGGGATCCTGGCAGCGTCCAGTCGCGTACTTGTCTAAACAGCTGGATTCAGTGGCGAAGGGGTGGCCGACCTGCTTAAAAGCTATAGCGGCCACCGCCCTTCTAGTCAAGGAAGCAGACAAATTGGCCATGGGGCAGGAATTAGTGGTGCAGGTCCCACACGCCGTACTTAACTCTGATGGAATACAAAGGGAACTACTGGTTTACTAATGAACGGATGACTAGATACCAAGCCATGCTCTGTGAGAACCCCCGTGTCAAGTTAAAGTAGTATCTCCCAATCTAAACCCTGCAACCCTGTTACCTGTAGACTCAGGCGAGTCTGTAAGGCATGACTGTATTGCTACAATGGATGAAGTTTATTCAAGCCCTCAACTATTTCCTAGACACCCCTTGGCCACATCCCGATATTACCTATTTTACAGATGGGAGCAGTTTTGTCCGAGATGGGAAACGTTATGCGGGATATGCAGAGGTCTACCAAGGACAAAACCATCGAAGCACACCCTTTGCCAGTAGGAACCTCAGCCCAGAGAGTGGAACTGATCGCCTTGATCAGAGCCCTAACCTTGGCAGCCGGACTTACAGTAAATGTTTACACCGATTCGAAGTACGCTTTTACCACCCTCCACGCCCATGGAGCCTTATACCGTGAAAAAGGGGTACTTATTAATTCCGCTGGGCAAGGGATCAAAAATGCTAAGGAAATTTCAGAAGTCCTCAAAGCTGTATGGCATCCTAGAAGGGTGGCAGTGATGCATTGTAGAGGACACCAGCGGGGGAGAGTGAAGTAGCCCGGGGAAATAGGAGAGCCGATCAAGTGGCCAAGACAGTTGCCATAGAAGACGGGATAATGAGCGGAGTGTTAGCCCCTCGTGTCTTCTAGTTGATTTGGCTGATGATTGGGCCAAGGTACAGCAGCGGGGAAGATCAGATGGCACAGGGGCCCATGAGGGCTCAAAAGACCCCCCAAGGCTGGTGGGAATTGCCTGATGGCCGGATCTTCGTACCCCAACAGTTGTCTTGGAAGGTTGTGCAGGCAGCCCACAGAGCCACCCATCTAGGGAAGAGCGCTTTGGCCGCATTGCTACAGAAGCAGGTGTTCATCAACGGACTCCATGCCTTGACCAACTCAGCCTCGGCGCGATGCCCGGAAGTGCACAAGAAACAACCCCAGACAAGGGAAGGGACCCCCTCCAGGAGTTCAAACACATGGAGCCCTACCATTCGAGCGCTGGTAGTGGACTTCACGGAGATGTCCAGAGCGGGACATCATCGATACCTGTTGGTTTCTGCTTACTTTCACCGGATGGGTGGAAGCATACCCCACCCGGACAGAGAAGGCGAGGGAAGTAAGCCGGGCTCTGCTAAAAGACATAATACCGATGCACGGGTTGCCTTTATCTATCAATTTGACAATGGCCCCAGCTTCCTCGACAAGGTGTTGCAGGAGAAATCGGCTGCTTGGTATCCAGTGGAAGCTGCATTGTGCATACCGGCCCCAGAGTTCTGGGCAAGTAGAAAGAATGAATCAGACTCTCAAATCACATCTGGCCAAACTATGTCAGGAAACAAAATTAAAATGGGTGGAGGTGTTGCCCTTGGGTCTGTTTAGAATTCGGTGCACTCCTCACGGAGTCACCAAACTGTCCCCTTCGAATTAATGTACAGGAGACCCCCTCAGATCCTTTCGGGGTTAAGGGGGGACATCTTCAGGAACTAGGAAATGTCAGTCTACAGCAAGAAGTGCAGGCGAGCAAAGCTTTGCAGTCGCAGCGCCGTCATGGAATAGAAAATAGGTTCCCCATCCCTATCACTGAGGTTCACCCTTTCCAGCCAGGGGATGAGGTTTGGGTTAAGGATTGGAGATCTGATCCATCGACTTCCCGGTGGAAAGGACCAAAAACTGTCATTCTTTCCACCCCCATAGCTGTAAAGATGGCTGGTATAAAACCTTGGATACATTGGACACGTGTAAAGCGAGCAAGGGGGTGGTCGGTAGTTGGGGACCCTACTAACCCACTCAAGCTCACCTTGAAGAAGTGGCATGGAGATTCAGGCTGAGTTATACTATTACCACCGGAAGCTGGTAATTCCACGTACAACTAAGTCTGCACCTGGAGAAGGAAAGAAGACAGGGGCTCGGCTCTATCGCTGCTGTCCAGGATTCCAGCAGCCCTGCATACAGCCAGACCCCAGGAAGCCTGGGAAAGGACGTAATATTAACATGCATTTTATATTACTCTTATTATTCTCTGTGTATATGATATTTGTAAGCAATGCTCAAGGGGTTGAAGAGATAGCATCCCCAAGTTTGGCTGATAACTATTGGTTGCACCTAGCTATATAACCGGGGTAGATCATTTCTGTTTGCCACAGGGAGTTCCTGCCAATAGACTCATTAATTCATGTCTGATACCGGTGTGTAGGCAGCCAAGCCAAATCCAGGATAGTACCCACTACCAGAGTTCGATCTTTAGCCACGTAGATATGTCGTATGCTCGCAGCGCAGATTGGGGGTCACATCAAATTCTCTACCCCTAACTGAGTTCACTTTACGAACTCCTATAGTAGCAGGAGCCAATGCTACCTGCGCGCGCATGATCAATTGCCGGAGTAAGAATAGCCAATGCAAGGTTGCTCCAGGACCTCCGATTCCTTGCAAGGAGATCCAAAATATATCTTATTACCAAGGTCATGTTCTTTTACCTCATGGCTGGTTCTGGACCTGTGGGTCTCGAACCTGGTCATACATACCAGCCTATCTGTCTGACACTCAATCTTGCTGCCTTAGCCGTCTGGTAACAGTCCTTCCTCCATGGCCTCAGAAGCGAGACCGTAGAGCTAGAGCCGCCCCTCTAGATGAAAACTGTGACGGCCAATCACACTTATGGTCGGACCAGGAGAAAATAGCGTTAGCATTCTCCCTGGTTGGAATAACAGGATTGGCTCTGGAGGACGGACTAGAAATAAATAGATTAGCCTGCACGCTAGTCAAAAGTATAAACGCTATTTCCAAAGCATTATCCTTGCTTAACAAAGAACAGCGGGAACTAAGGAATGCTGTATTGGAAAATCGGGCAGGCATTGACTATCTCTTCCTTCTCCATCACGTAGGATGCGAAAAGCATCAGAAATTGTGCTGTTTCAACTTGTCTGATAACAGCAACGCGATAGAAGCACAAATTAACAAACTGCACGAAGTAGTAAAGGATATAAATGAAGGGGATGATAGCTGGTGGAAGTGGCTCACATCTTGGTTACCAAACCTGAATTGGCTAAAAGCATTGTTTGCAATTTTGTTGCCAGTAGTGCTAATATTTCTGTTTCTGTGTATATGCTTTCCTTGTTTTATGCAATGTATAAGTAATATGCTTCAAATTACTTCCAGTAAGACAGCAGCTCTGTACGCTTTGATGGCTCAGCCTGACGCTGTTTTATGATATAACGTCACGAAATGCTATAATTGTTTAGAAATTATGCATTTAAGGGGGGAAATGATATAGGTATGAATTAGAAATAATAAAGTAGAAATAAAGTAGAAGCTGGGGGCTTAGGTCAGAGGAACGGAGAAAGATTTAAGAAGGGTATCAGGTAGCTAAGATGTTGATCACATAGCCAGGGTGTCGTTTATTGACTGGCTGCGGTAATTGCAGATTGTAGATAAGCACTTTCTGGGGTCTGAGCGCGGGGGTAATTAGCTAGTAACAGCATGTGGTATTGTGACCCCGGAGGGGTCCTCTCTCTTGCCTCCACTGAGTTAACTAAGTAAAAACTACTTTTGCACTTTGAACTCTGACTCCTTTGCCAGCTTACCTGAGACCGTGGTCATCCCAGAATCATCCTGGCAGCAGCTTTGCCAGGATGGGAGCGCCAACACCAATGTTCCCCTCTGCACTGGCTTGCTCACTGCAGAAGGAAGCAAGATGGCCCACCTCTTCCTACCACAGTATATCCAGGTACTGTCCCAGGCTGTGCTAGGGCAGCAAACACAACCATTGTACTTCCAAGTTTTCCACAGCTAAGGTAAGTGCAGACACTCTGTGGGATGATGGCACTATCACCAGTCATTGACAGGGAAACCCGGTCCTAGATTTGCAGTGTGATCACGCCACCTGGGGACAAGAAAGGGATGGGAGCATGACGACTTCATGCATAAGCATCATCTCAGTCCCATCCTTCTCCCATCCCCATGGAAATTTAGAAAGGTGGAGCAGAAAGGGCCTCAGTTTACTTTGGCTTTGTTGTTGGCTTTGAAGTAAGCCAAGAGCGAAGAGGGAAAGTGAGAGAATGAAAGAGAAACCGGGACATTTTAAAAGCAACTGAAAAGTGGGATGAGAGAAGATTAACTGGGACTATCTTTGCCAGACTGGAACAGCTGGAGAGTATGATGTTCAAACATACCTTCTAATATGGTATCTAAAACATAGTATAGTTTCTACATTATTATTTCTATATCAGGTCCAGCTTCATTATGTTCGGGTATACTTACCTCATTTTTTTCTGAGAGCAATTGTGCTTACAATGGGTCCTTGGTAACCACTACAGTTTGGTTCCAGGAACCCCCGTGGATATCAACATTTGTGGATAGTCAAATCCCACTATGTCCCATATACCCCATTCTTCTATCTAATATAAAATCAAACATTATATGTTCTGAAAGACAATATTGCCATCCATCCATTTTCCATTTGTCTAAATGGGTCTGTTGAATGAAGGTGATTGGCTAAGGAAGTGGAACAAACTAACAGAAACAATTAAAGATAGAAAGGGGTACAAAATTATAAACAATACAATTAATACAATTGTATTACATTAAATACAATTGTATTACATTAAAGGAAAGGGATTTTAAATAAACATTGACTTTGTTCCTTGTGGCAGTGGGAGGTGGGAGGGAGGGAGAGAAAGGTTAAAGCAGCATTATAGTTACTGAGAAAATTAATCTGTTGGTTGTGGGTGGAGCACTGATTGTTTTATATTAATTGTTGGAATAATTTTTGTATATATATCAGTGTTAAAAGAAATTAATAACAATAATTTTAAAAAACACAAAAAGTCCCATTAAGTACAATGGTGTAATAATAAAATATAAAATTGTAGTTTGTTCTTTGAATATTTTTTTTAAATGTTTTCAAGCCATGTCTGGTTGAATCTGTGGATACAGAATCCCTAGATTTGGAGGGCTGACTGTATCTCTACAGCCACTCAGGGATGTACAGCAATTAAATTTCACTGCAGAGACACAACCAGTAACTGTGCACATCATTGTTGTATGTGTGACTAAAGCTCAGTTAAATGAACTCTTCCTCAAAAATAAGTCTAGCTCAACTTCCAAGGGCTTATTCTCAAATAAATGTGCCCAGGATGGCAACTGTTGTGATGAAAAATAAAACTTCATGCCAACGGGTTGCAAAGAAAAATCAAACAAATTATGAATAGAACAACATGAACAAAATTTCAGCCTAATAAATGGGTTAGAGAAAATGGCTGCAGCCTGGTTTGCATGGCCAAGTAGCATCAAGTCTACAAATGCACCTGATTGTTATCCTCCAGTAAGAGAACATTCCATGGCACCTAAAGCAGTTGTGTAAAAGTGGCAACTTCCATCAAGCACCTCAAATAAATCTTTTCTTTCCTTCTTTCTTTTCTGACCTGAGACTGGCTGCCAGTGCACATGAAAGAAATTACAATAGCTTCTCAGTCACTGCTGCTCTGGCTCCTTGTGCACTACAGCATTTGTCATTGCCAAAACAGCAGAGTTTAATTAAGTGTTGTGAGCAGCCTAGTGAGAAACACACTTTAAATTAAACCTCTGTACATGCAGCTATTGGTTCTTTACCTCCTGAACAATCAGCAGGGTGTTTGGCATAAATTCCATCTCTCTAGGTAAAGGCAGCTCGATGCACCTCTAGCAATTCATAAATGATCCAGCTTTGCCGGAACCATATCTTATTAAAAGTGCATTTAATTATTTCTGCATTTGAAACACCAGTAGACGGCGGGGAATAATTAATGTGCTCACCACTAAACATTTTATTTACTCTTGATATATTAATGATATTATCAGAAGGACGAATCACAGTATCAGGTGTGTGCATGCACACATACAAGAGGTATGATGTATATTTGAAAGAATCCCAAACACTGATTTGGACAGATTTGGAAGATGGGAGTCAGGATGTCTCCCAAAATTTCTCCCAAAGCTCTTCATAGATGCCAAGGTGGGGAAAAGGGTGAAGGAAGGAGTTTTGTGAGCAACAGCTCCATTTTCTAATCACAATGAATTATTTTATGAGGCCTTTCTGATCATAGTGCTCTGCCAGAGCAATGCTGTGGTAATATATCACAGGACTGTTCCAGTGCTGGGTTTTCTTTCATAGTTGCTTTGCATTTGTATAGTATTTTTATTTACACCTTGTTTTCCCCCCAGAGCTATAATACAAGGCAGCTTAGAAAACAGTAGAAATCTGAGTCAAAACATGTATTTCTGAATCATGATTCCCTGTCAGTGGAATCTGTGTTTCTCTAGTTGTTGTTGGACAACAAACTTCCATCTTCCCCTACATGTTGGCCAGGGGAAAGGGTGGGTGGTGGTTGGAGTCCAACATATTGAAGGACACAGGTTCACCATTCCTGCTCTATAGTGCTGAGTGCTGGCCCTTTCTGGACCCATGAGTAGTGAGGAATGTTGTTGTTCTGTGCCTTCAAGTGGTTTCCAATTTCTGGTGACCCGAAGGAGACCCTATCACTGGGGCTTCTGAAGTTACATGTGTCTACATGTGTGTGATGCACCCTAGGTCACCCAGTGGGTTTCTATTGTTGAACAGGGAATCAGACTCTGGTTTCCAAGGTTGTAGTCCAATGCTCAAACCACCACCCAGCTATTCAGTGAGAACCTTCTGTGCTGAAATTAGCAGCAAAGGGAGCCCTTGAAGTCATGTTCCTTTTCTTTTTCACACTGTTCTCAAAGATCAAGAGATATTGATCTGAATGTGATTGCTAAAACAGATCCATTCAATCTCTGGAATTCTGTAAGTGTTGACTACCATTCAATGGTTGATTCAGTGCACCTATTCTAGCTGGGACCAGCAGTTGGCCTTATTATTCAAAGTATAGCCATGAGCAATCTAGAGGGACTGGTATACACTCTGTAATGATGATGGCCTGCATTTCATATTCCTCAACCAGAGCTTCTCAACCTGTGGGGTCCATGCTCATAGAGCAGGGGTAGGCAAATGAACAGTGGGTGGGGTCCATTTCCTCCTGTGCCCCCCCCCACAGGCTGCACCATTGAATCTTGGTATCTCATAAGTGATGTCATTTCTGGTTGCCATTTTTTTTATTGTTTTCAGCCTGTTTTGTTTTGTTTTGTTTTGTTTTGTCTTGTTTTGTTTTGTTTTGTTTTGTCAGGGATTGGGAGACTATGGAACTGTGATGTAAACCACTGTATTTAGTTTGGAGTGGTTGCAACCAGTTTTGTTTGTTTTGGACCAGTTTTCAAGTGACAAATCAGTGGGTTGTTTTTTTCAATTGTTGGTCTGGAGGCTTTGCTGGAGAGGACCCAGGGATCCAAGGGCAACATGTGGCTCGTGATTCACATTTTGTCCATCTGATACAAAGGGATCCGTGGAAGGGCTTTAGGTAGTCCATGATCTAGGTGCCCAAATAAGATATTTATGTACTGTTTCTTTAAAATGGTGTGTATGTTCATTTTTCAGGAGAAGGCATCCTTGGCTTTTGCTGATGCTAACAGATACACGACCCTGAAAGGGTTAAGAACCACTATCCTAAATGTTGAAGCTGCTGCAGTCAATGCCTCTGAAGGGGAAAGAGAAGAGATGCTTAGGAAACTTGGTACAGTAGCTCTGTGTATGAATGTGCCAGCAGTTGAGACCATTAGTGGAACCCTTTCACTAGCAGCCCCGTGTTGCACAGATGGTTACTGTATTTCAGTCTGTTAGCACTAGGCAAAGCCCATCCTCATTAACCTTGAACTTAAATACTTTATTATCACTTACTGTGTCATGTTGGTTTCCATATTAGAATGCTATATGTTTGGGTTGGACTTACTGGGTTAGGTTTTTAGCTGTTGGAAAGTATTACTTAAGTGCTACGTTCCACAGATATTGATTTTATGTAATGGCTTTTTCTTCCCTGAGATTTTTTTTAATTGTCATTTTTTTTAATGTATTGTCAATCTACCTTGAATATCATTTAAGGTAGAAAGAAGGCCTATAATTTTGATAACTAAATAAAGGTTATCTATGGAAGTGAATTCACTTACTGATTGCTAGGAATGAACAATAAAATAGGTAACCTGTTTCTTCTAACTGGTAAGGTTTTATTGCCAGAGATTCAGATAGCAGTAGAACCACACAGAATACTTTCGGAGAGAGACAGACTGAGGTTGTGAAAGATGCAAAGGCTTTTTTCATAGGCACTCTCTTTCAAGAGAAAGAAAGACCTTTCCTTCTCTCTTCCAGTGGGGAAGATAACTGCCATGCAGCACTTGGGAGAATCAGTAGTATTTTGCCTGCTTGAAGAATTCAAACAGATGTGCTGATCAGTTCTATATCTAATGGGATTAGTGTAGAAACAAATTGGTTTTTCAGAGCGGAAGCTGTACCTACACAAGACATGAATTAGAGAAATTACCAGGATGGTGAAACAGCCTGATCGGATTATGCTTTTTGAAGTCAATGGGATTCTTTCCATTTATATTCATGGGATGCAGTAAATAATTCCAGCTGTTAATTTGGAATGATTATCAACGTCACTCTCCTCATTATCCTCATCCTCATTACCATCAGATTTTATCTACCATCCACATCCTTCTCAGTGCTAGCCAAAAGAGGGTTTTATATTTCTTTGTTCAAAGAGCTTTGCTACACAAACGTTTAGTCTTATAAAATTCTCTGACCACCTTATCAATCCTTTGTGTGTGCATACACGTATGCATGTGCACAAACACACGTGTATGTACCTATGAGAGCCGTATAGTGCCCTAAAATTCTGCGTGGCTGGTGGCTTCCATGTCAGTAGATGGTGAATCCATTCCAGGTTTTAACCTCACCTTCAGCTATCTAGGGTGCTAAAGCTCATCCCCCAAATAGGTTTAAAATTTTGAACAGCTTCTTTAAAGTTGAGACCATAACCTCGACTACACTACAATCCAGAGTGGATTCACTTTCTCATTAAGATGGAAACCATCACTGGATATGGAAAGGGAAGATCGTCAGGTCTGATTGTGAGTAGAATTCATGCAGGAGCATAGCCAAGTGCAAGTCATGCTATGCAGGCAGGGCCAAAAAGCAACTTTTGGCAATAGATGTATCCTGCTGATAAAGGAGGAAGCAGAATTATGCAGACAGTATGTTCGTCTGTGGCTTGTCTTTGCAAGTTCTACATTGACTTTTGTGGTTGTGCATCATCTATTGTGCATTGTGCAAATGACACCCAGTCACTGACACCCAGTCAACTATGTTGCACAATTCTGCACTGGGGTTGTGTAATGCTGCTGTGTGTATTTATGCCATGCTAAGGGGATGTTGGACTGATGGCTCTGTGTTCTAAAGAAAGAGCAGTGAACTGTATAATGAAATGACAATAAGCATACTGTAGGCACTAAAGCAAGAATGGAGAAGGTGTGTTATTGTTGGATTGCAAACCCCCCCCCCACAACTCCTTACCATTAGGTATGCTGGATAAGGCTAATGGGAAATGCAGTCCAACAACATCTGGAGTACAACACAATTCCCACCCCTGTACTAAATGTCACCTATACTTACAAACAAAGGGTAACCCAATGTTAGTCCTTCCTATAGTAGACCCATTGAAATAAATTGGATTTTTGAGTAGCAAGGCCTATTCATCTAAGTGGTACTAGTGATGGTAGGTGCCTTTTGTGCAGATATGAGAGATCAATGCATTCATAGCAGTGAAAATTTATCTGAAGTTCTCTTCAAGTCTTAAAAGACTGATTAAACAATGCCAAATTCCTGCCCAGTGAACTGTGAAATCCATGCCCAGTTAAAAGTATGTCTTGTAACTATCAAAAGAACATGTTTAATGTTTCTACCATTCTGGCTAGGGACTGAGGATGCATAAAAACTTCTCTTGCATTTAAGAAACAAGAATGACAACATTGTGTTTCTTTCCTGTGAATAGCTCCTACCCAATCAATCCATGCTACAATGCCTCTTTCTCAAAATCTTATTCATCAAGTCTGCCCATAAGTCTCAGGACCAAGCTGGATGCAAAATTAATTGCATCAATGCAGGTGGCATACACCTTCTTTTTAGAGAAATAGGGGAGAACTGAGCAGCCTCCAAATTTTGGGATGGGGAAGAAGTTTAACTCTTTCTTGGCCTGCCGAGGTGCTAGCGGAATGGTATCTTGGGAGTTGTTGTTCACATTTCAGGGGAAGCTTCCATTAGTGGGAACACAAAGAATGAAGTTGCCCCTTCTACATTGTCCCAAAGCTGTTTGACCTTTCCATCAAGGGTACAGTGAAACTTGTGTGGATGAAGTGCTGAAACTGTTTGATTAATGGGGATGGTGATGCTAGCTGCCATTCCCTCAGGCTTCTCTGCTTATTCTGACCTTAGCTGCAGTCTTTCATCCTGATTGGAGCTCTGTACATGTGTGTGCAATTTCTTAGCTATAGTCACTTTTTTGAGCTAACCTTGTTGTATTGCAAAAGATTAGGGGATGCCTTGTTCTGGAACAGGCAGTAAAGACCCATTAGCTTTACAAAAGAGCCAGTCCTGGTGGAGGTGAAAACTGCTGCTACTGGCTTGTTGATAGGAATGAAAAAAGGTATCTGCATTTTTGAATTCTCCTTGAGGACACGGCAATGGCAACTGCCACAAGGAGCTTTTGCTCTTCCAATTAAGTGTTGTTTCTGTAATATCACCCCAGTGTGGCAATCAAGTATAGTCCCAAGGCAAAACTTATTGGTTATCTTTTCTGGGATTGGCATCTTGCCTTTGCCTTTCAAAGGTATACAGGCGAAGAAGGAGAATCAGACAGAAATAGACTCTCTATCTGGCCCTAGTACACTACTATCCTTTCTTGGTGATTTCTGTCACTACAGGCAGTGCTGGTTTGCATAATTACAATGAAGAGGCCTATAGGAGTGAGAGAAAAATGTACACCAGACCAAGGCAAACCAACACAGTGAGTAAGGATTACGCAAAAATAAGAAGATGCCTTTAGGAAATTATTTCCACAAATACAATTGGTAAGGCAAGAGCTTAGTGGAAATTCTGGGCATCTAAGGATCATGCTACTCCTGTAATGTAAAAGAAGCATCACTTGGCCTGTCTTAGGGCTTATCCAGTTAGGAAAAAAGTCCCTGAAGTATTGTTTTTTAACCTGCACATTCATGGCTTTGCATCCAATTTTTTTCTAGGAATATCTTGGGTTTTCCTAACTCCCCCTTCCTTGTGTTCTCCCTTCTCCCCTTTCCACTGATCACATGTCACATCCAGAACCAGGCAACATTCCAGAAATGAACTTTCACCAATTTCCATTGGACCCTTTTTAACTGTTATTCAGAAGTCATAGTCAAAGTGATAAACAGCTTTAGCAATATTACACATTCTATGCATTAGGATAATTTTATTTTATTCCTTGCATTCCTCTTTCTCTCACTTGATCTCTGCTGAATCTTAGTCTTGAAAATAAATCTCTGTGTTTCTTGGTGGTGGCCATCTTAGCTAGTTCCAGTATAACACAAAGAAAAAGACATTTTCAGAAATAATGAAAATTGACCTAGACAGTGGGAATGAAAGCTCAGGAGTTCCCTTGGAATACTTCAGGACGGAGGAACTATCACGTAGGTCTCCAAAATAAAACTGGTTTGTACAGGAGAAAAACTTGGGACTTTCACAGACTTTTTTTTCTGGAAGGACTCTTAGATGGGAGCTATTGAAATTCATGGTGGGTTGGATCCAGCCCCCACTTCTGTTTGCAGAGTAGTTAGAGGAAACATAGTAGCCATTTTCATAGGTCCTACATTTCTCTTGCACTCTCTACCCCATGTCTCCTTCCAATATGGGTCTGGGTGCCCCTCCAGTCCAAAAGGTGTCTTTCCAGGAATAAGCCAAAATCTCCCTTTCGTCTCCTTTCACAGAGAGCATCTCATGCTGGATCCAAGCATGTGGCTTTTTAGAAACACAGTCACTAAAAGTTCAACTTCTTGCTACAATACTCCTGGACCATTCCGTTCTTTTCAGAATTAAAGCCTTCAAAGCATGAGTCCTGCTAGCTCCAATGCCTCATTTTTCCAATGATCGTTAACAACTAGAAATAGGAAATAAAAAGACCTCTACTTACATTAGCTGAAAGCAAAGCTAAACCTGGCATTATAGATGCAATCTGCAGCTTAAATTCAAGTAGACACCTCTTCCCACAGCATACATACACTTTAGGGATCTATTAGTGATTGTAATATGACAATATTAAAACTGCAGTCTAAAAATTAATGAATAAAAGCTACTCATTAGAGATGAAGAATCATTTAAATGAGTTATATATTCCCTTAAGCTGTATTTTAGGTTACTATAAGAAGGAGTGTGAGTCATTGCATCTGTGTTTTAGACTTAACCCTCTAGCACTGCTTGGTTCTGGACTTAATGCCCCAAAAGGAATCTACTGGACTTCCTGTAATCCTTCCTCCATTGTTATATCAGAAAATTGCTACCAGTACCTCAGATAACTCTCTCCCATTTTCCTCTTCAAAATCTTAGTAGCAATGGCTTAATATTCTCCCATTTTCCTACTTCCCCTTCTCATGCATCCCTCAACTTCTTTCTAGCCCTAAAAAAAAATAATAATTTCTTGATGAGTTACAGAAGGCTCCCTCCCGTTTTTTCTTCTGTCAAGATGGCTACTGAAATTTCAGTGACTTTCATATTTTGAAGTGTTTATCATATCGTCTCAGTCATGATGTCCTGATGCATTATGGCTGCTGCACACACACACATGCATACACAAACAAATATTCTTTTTTATTATTATAACATAGAGTCTAGCATACTGTCAAACTGCTTTTACTATCAGGAAGTTCTTTCTAATGTTTCAGTAGAATCTCTTTTGTTGCAGTTTCAATTTGCTTTTTGTGTCCTCGCCTTGGGAACAGCAGGAAACAAGCTTGCTCCATCTTCTGCATGACATCCCTTCAGGTATTTAATTATGGCTATCATGTCACCTCCCAGTCTTCAGAAACAGAGTGATTGGCCAAAACCATCTCCCTTACTTCCTGGCTTTGGGATCTCTTTGTATTGGATGGAAGGAGCCCTTCCATTCACCTAATATGAAGTCTGGGCTCACAGTGTGGCACTGTCTATTTCTTTCTTTCTTTCTTTCTTTCTTTCTTTCTTTCTTTCTTTCTTTCTTTCTTTCTTTCTTTCTTTCTTTCTCTCTTTATCACCGGACCTTAGGGCAGTATAAAATTGAAACAGTTTAAAACACAATCAAATAGTTAAAACAACTTTACAAGCTACACCAGTTTAAAGCCATGCACATTCTGAAATGAATTAATCCCCAGAAGCCTTTATAAAGAACCCTGTTTTGGCGTGGGATCAGAAAGAAACCACGATTCACACCAGCCAGACTTCCAAGAAGAGGCCATTCCACAATCAGAGTACCACAGCCAAGATGGTCTTGTCCTATGTCTTCCCACTTCATATTGCCCCCATGGATGGAACACTGTGGAGAGCCCCTCCTGCCAACTTCAGTTCTAGCATACGTATATATAATAGGGAGAGACACTCCTTCAGGTATTGAGAGTCGAGCTATTTAGGACTTTAAATGGCTACCACTGGGCTGGGTGAGGCAATCAACTAAAAAGGCATATCTGGGGGGGAGGGTGCAGCAGCAAGTTACTAGAGGAAAGACTTGTTGCCATATAGTCTGCCCTGCACCCTGCTAAACTAGTCTGTGATGGAATGGGAGGGGATGCCATCTTGTTCTTTGCCTCAAACAGAAAATTATCTTGGGCCAGTCTGTGGCTCCAAACCATTATTTGTATTGAGAGAACAGCTCTATGTCGATGGTGTGAGTGACAAAGGCTGCAATGGAGAACTTCTACAAAATATGCTTATTCTCATGTGGCTTAACTTTCTAGCTCTCACGACCTCTTTGAGCAAGTCGCTGTGTGGTGTTGTTCATTCAAATGTGATGACTCTGTTAATTACAGCTTCCCAAATGCAATCCGCATTGCCACTCTGATTATTCTGGTTTGATGTCATCCGGTGAAATGAGATATGCCATTGGCACTTAAGAAGTCACAAGCGCTTATCCCATTTAGGGCTCATAGGGGCAAACGCTGCAAACAGAACCTGACATGCGGTCTTAGGTTTGCTGTGAGAGGAGAAGACAAGGCCACCGTGATCAGAAGCGATGCTGGTCAATGCTTTTTGTCACAGCTGCCAAAACTGTCAATGTAATCTGCAAAGGACTACCTCCTCCCTAGCCCACTTCCAGCTATGCACTGAGTCTGACAGCAATTCAGCCTTCAGTCAACTCAGGGTTAAATTTAAAAACCAACCGCCGTTTACCATGAACCTTAAACAAACTTGCCGCAGCATTTTTCTTTGAGTCGACTGACATTTTTCTTTATGTTTCATCAGTCGTATCAGAGTGATCAGACAGCCACTACACATGGTACACCCACCAGGATTATTATCTAGACCAAAGGCCCAAAGCTCATTGTAGCAGGCATGTAATTCTTTACAATGTATGCCACGTTAACTGTGTTGGGTTATCTATTCAACAGCTGACTGAGCTGGGCTCTCAGGCTCTTCTCAACAACCATGTAAGAAGCGATGACAATTGTACTACTTCATAACAGCTGCATGGAACTCTGACATACACTTCACAGCAACCAGTCATCTATATAAACCAATTTCAAGAGCAAAATTGCATGGTGCCTCCACTCTGTTATAAACACAATGATACCCACTCAAAGCTGATAAATGTACTGTATTCCTGTAGAGCTTTAAAGAACAAGTTCCTTGCATCTGGGTATTCTTCCTGGCAAATTAGGCTTCTTTGTGTGCTAGTCCATAATTTAGTTTCACAGTCTCTCAGACTTTGTAAAAAATAATAATAATAATAAAAGAACATGTTCAAGCCCCAGATATTAATATTCCATTGCACTATACTAAAAGGTTCTTATTATCTTCACTCTCTCTCCAAAGCCATTTTAAGAATCTGATGAACTAAAACTGAAAGCAAGGTATTAGCGGTAGTTGGTAATTATTGTCTTAAACACTTAACTCCCTAGCAATTTTCAAATTAGTGACAGTATCATTTCATAGGATTACATGCAATATAATCCTTGCAATGGGATAAAACATTTCAGGAAACAGAAAGCTCTTGGAAAAAAGAAGTCAGCATTATAACCACTGTGAAGCCGGGAATATATTAAAGATTAATCAAAACAAATTAAAAACATTTTGCCAGATCTGAACTTGTTTAGTTTTACGATATAGCACTTTGACACCTCATCTAGGTTTCTGATGTCTTGAAGATTTCACTAGTACACTCCATCACAGCACTGCAAATTACACCAATACACAAATCATAGTAAAATTTATGAGATTTGGATTTTGCAAATATTGTCAGTTTTCCATCAGAAATTCCCATTGAGATGGTAAACACTATTTCTCTGTTATATGCAATGAGATAGTCTCATATGGTGTAGGTCTTATGCACTGTGTACATAATATATACAGTAATGTCAAATATGGGAGAAATGAGGAAATAACCTTTCTTCCATTAACCCTACCAATCCCTGAGAAGAAAAGGAATTGAAAATAATAATTGTGGTATGGAAAGTAAGAACTCACATCTGTGTTCCTTGCTTTTCCCGTCTTCCTGTAGTTTTTTGTTTTATTTTGCTTTTAGATAGATGAAGTTCCATTACCTTTTCTTAATTAACATTTTCTGGCCTGTTGTTTACAAGCTGTCTGTCTCATAATTCCTGAAACTAAAGTATATCAGAATAAACTATTACAAAAATAGTACTTTAATTCACAAAAAGAGGGGAGAGGAACAGTAGGAGTATGCGTTGTTGTTCCTACTACTGCTTTGTGAGGAGGTAAACATTTTACAATGATAGAAAGACAGATTCCCATTATTAAAGAGACAAAACTGGTACAGAAAGGATGGAGAAGGTAAATGTTGAAGACACCTTTTAATCAATAACAGCAGCTGGTAGCTCCGGTGGAGGTGGGATGGTGAATCTTAAGAGATCCATTCAGAATGCTCACCCTGTTGTTTGGATTTGGTTTAGCACCTCGGATAGCTCCTTTAACATCCTTCAGTATTACACACAAAGTAAGGATAGAGAGCCATTCTTGTATAGAGGAACAATACCAACACCAACACCAACAATATATAATGACAAGCAGCTTGAGAATAGCAGATCAGAATGTTACCAACGAACAAAGGAATCAGAGAAGAATATATCTAAACTATATAGTCCCTGATTGCAGTATGTCTGCTAATGCTGGTTAAGAAAATGTGAACATAGAAGAATCTACAACCTTCAGAAGATTTGCCGCAGTATCACATAGTTGTATTTTTCAATAGTGAAAAAGAAGAAAGGGCAGAGTGAAGGCCTGAGATCAGAATTTACCTTAATCAGTAGATGTTGATGCAATCCCATTTTACTCTAATTTAACCTTTTCTTCTTAATTTATATCTGTTCAGCTTGCCAGCCTGTGGCTGCCAACTAAATCATCTGAAATCATCTGTCTTGGGTTGAAAGGATTCAAGTTTGGGCTAAGGACAGTGGACATTTTTTCAGGTTCCTCTTCATAAGTAATGTCACTAATTAAAGGCTTCTTAAGATATACATACCCAAAATCTAGACAGGTGTTTGAGGGTAAAAGGAGGGGAGGAAATTCAGTCACTGAGTTATGGAAAGCAAGGGTTTTTTTTAAAAAAAAAAAAAAGTTTTCAAATTTACAGCCGTATTATGTTCTTTCACTAAACGTTTCTGCAGACAGCAGTTTCACTTGTTTCTATCCAAACCTATTCACAGTGGCTGAGATTGTATTTTTCATGGGTAACACCTGCATTCATACTAACTAAAGGCCTGAGCCTTCAGCAGAACAATGAATTTGCCATGTTCAATCTACATGTTTCCCTTCAACTTTTTGTTTTGTTTGTGAATGGACATGCTTCTTATGATGTGAGGAGAAAAGAGAAAGTAAATAGGTAAAAACACCTGTAATAGGTGATTAAATTGTCCTCTGGATACATTTTGCATTTCACTATAAAGTTATGACTAATAGGTTATCTGATGTATTAACAAGGGCTTTAGCAAATGCAGCACAATATTACCAGTCATTTCTGTTTTAAATAGAGCTGTGCACAAGCAGGTCGCTGGAGTTACAAATTCTGGCCAACAAGGCCATCAAAGCTTTGGAGATTGCTGCTTTCCAGCCAGTAGGCCTTTTTTTTTATTCATTGTAAACTTAAATGCTCCCATCAGGCTCCCAATTAAGAATGACCATAAAAATAATATAGGGGGTGAAAATTCAGAAAACAATGCCCAATGTCGGTGAGAAATTGAAATAGGTCCATGAGCAGGTTGCAGTGCTTCTGACATAAAGGTGACATTTGGAACATAAAGTCCCTGGGTTATGATGGTTATTTCAAAACTAATTTCCTTTACTCTTTCAGAGGAAAGATTGCTAGAGGAAAATGCTCTATTTTAGAAAAAGCGAATAGAGGGATCTCTAAAGAATGGGAGATACGGACCAGCTCATCAAGTAGAGATAAAGTCTAACAAATAAAAATCAATTAAGTTATTGAATTAAGCTGGACATTTTCTAACATAAAGAGGCAACTCTGTAAAATTTATTTTACACTTAATTGATTTGGTAGTTGGAATTTCAGCAGCGATTTAATTCCAAAATTAAAGTTATTTATTAATTCAGTGAGAAAGGCAGTGCTGGTGGTCATCTATGCATCCAGACAGATCTCTTGCATTCTACAGCAGACACCAGACAGAAGCTTCTCCTCCATCCCAGGAAACTGAAATTTGAAGCTTGTTGCCTTGGACATTTTGCTGGAATCCACAAGGACCTCAGTAAACTAAAAAAGGGTGGTGCTAAGGAGCTGAGATTGTGAGGGAAAAAGTGGAAGAAAGAGAAGAGGTTATGTTGAGGTTAATGAGAAATCGATATTCCAAAAATTCATGCAGCTGTTTCCTTCCTTCCTAAACACAAGCCGCAGAAAAGAAGGTAGGGATAAAATCATGGATGGCATTTTTTTTTTCAACTTCAGTCTGGTAGGGCTTAAATTTCATTGGTAATTTAACACAAACAACATAGCTACATCTCTTCTCTTCTAATATAAGTGTGACTGAGTTAGAACGAATGAATCAATGATTGAGTTAGGAGGAAGAGGAGGAGGAAGGGGGGGCTTGGATAACTGCCGTTTTCAACTTTCAGACAGAACTAATCAGTGCAGCTTCCCCTAAGTCTATAGTAATCAAATAGTGGTCTGTGGATCCATGCTGGTCCATGAGTCTTCAGTGACAAGTCTGCAGTAAATTTCCAGGACAAAAAGAGAAATAGTTACAGACAATGGGCGCAAATATAATATTTACCTCTAAAATGTTAGGGGGGGAAATACTGGCCCTCCACATCAGTGAGTCTGAGAAGCATTATCCTAAGTGAGTTCTTTCACCATGTGAACCTGAGTCATCTGCATTACACTGTCAATAAGGAAAAAGAACGTTAACTATATACTTCCTTCAAATAGTGATGCAATCTGGGACAATGGGTAAGGGTGAGTGACTAAAGTCCATGATCTGTATCCAAGGTCTGCCTTTACTGTAAGGAGCCCTGGTGGTGCAGTGGTTAAATGCCGGTACTGCAACCACAAGGTCGTGAGTTTGATCCTGCCAGGCTCCAGGTTGACCCAGCCTTCCATCCTCCTGCAGGGTCAGTAAAATGAGTACCCAGTTTGTTAGGGGCAATTAGCTAACACATTGTAAACCACTTAGAGAGCACTTAGCTGATGAGCAGTATAGAAATATACATGCTATTGCTATTGCTACTGGCAAATGAGAATTTGAATCCACGGTGATGTCTGGGAAGATCTAACAAATCTATAAGAATTTTGAGTCATTAATGATAAATTGGAGTAGTCCAGAGCTATTAGTGTACCATGTTCTTTTGTTGCTTCTACAAGTATAGCTATTTTTGAAAACTACAGACCATCTGATCTGTTAAGCCATACATGCAATGAAGTATTAAACATTAGAAAAAATCCAGGTATGAAAAAGATAAAGAGTACAGATGTGACAAACAGCCAACCTAATCACTGAATACATCTTTTTTTAAAAAAATATTTATCATGTTTGCTTCTGGCTTTGTCAAGCATTTTAAATGCATAGGGGTTTTTTTGGCCTTATTTGAATCAAAGCCGGCTAGTCTTGAGAACTTGAAGAACTTCTCCTTTTTTTTTCTTCTCCAGCAAGTATGTTTGGCAGGCATGTTTTTTTTTCTTCCCCTAAGATCACCTAGCTTTAATTTTAAATTTCAAAAGCCTTGCATTTAATCCCTTGAGCTGGCCCGCTACCTTCCACCATCTGTTCATTGGTTTTGTTATACCAGTGTGCACCTGCAGAGTTTTGCAACATTTCAAGCTGACCGCGGATAAAAAAAAAATCAAAATAATTATAATTTTCATAAACTAAAGACTTCCATTCAGACCTCACATTCTGGTCCAATGTGTTTGCTTTATATTTTTTAAAATGTCTAGATGGGAAAGGTCTGCATTTCATACAGCCACCAAATATTCTGCACTTTTGTTCTAAAGGGAATCAACATATTGCTGAACAGACACCAAATAAACTGGAAATCAGCACGGAGATTGTGGCATCCAAACAAACATAGCCACATTACTCATACTGCATTTTTCTTCCACTAAGGTCATATTTACATGTGGGCTGGTCTAGAGAGTTCATCATCTATTCAGATGTGTAGACACACACATACACACACATTGGCCTATCCGGTCTCTTGTTTGACCTAGTTCAGTGCTATTTTCAGGGAAAACTCTGTTCCTATTGATTCAGTAACCACCTAAGAAAGGGAGCGTAATTAATCAATGAACAGATAGGCAATATCAGAGAAGGAACCATTCACTATTATCCATCAGGCAAGCCCCCTCCCATTTTTGGCCATGAATCCCACACATGGTTAATAAATACTGCAGTACATATCCTTGTACTGGGTTATCTAAAGCCGAGGTTCTTAATTTTTACTTTACCACAGAGCTCTTTTAAATATCTTTTGTTACCACAAACCACAAAGATTTAAAACACTAAAGTGCAATATTTATTCAAAGTTGTTCATCAAGGGTCTTCAAATTGAAAGAAAAGGGAGAAAGAAGCAAATGCAAACACTCCTATTATAATATATTTGTTGGAATGATTCCATACGAATCTATCTTTTCCTTTCTTCCTTTTCCTTTTCCCTTCCCTTCCCTTCTCTCTTCTTTTCTTTTCTTTTCTTTTCTTTTCTTTTCTTTTCTTTTCTTTTCTTTTCTTTTTCTTTTCTTTTCTTTTCTTTCTTAACCATAAAAGCTCATAACATTTCTTCAAGCCTTTGTGGACCCCTGTGAGGACGTTGGAACCCCCCAGAGGTCCACAGACCACAGGTTAAAAACCACTGATCTAGAGATTATATCCACAAAAATTAGGAAAATTAGGTTTCACACTATAATTCACAGAATCCTACCAGCCACCATGGTCAAGCTGTGGGTTTCAACCATGTGATAGCAGAATAGCATCTGTGGGATATAATCACATAGGGGAGTCAAACTGAGGGCATGGCCCTCAAAACACATGAATTTTGGCCCCTTTGAAGAAAATTTTCTCCTGTGTCCATATTTCTAGCATTGCAGAGAATGAGACACTGGAAAACTGTTCACACCCAGAACCCTTGTATTTGTGTCTGCATTCCCTTGGTCACTTTGGCTATATGCCTAAACAGCATTTCTAATTGCACAACAGAAGTTACATAGGGAGTGGTGGAAAATTTCATGGGAAAGCAGAATTCTTGTAGGGAGTGTCATATACTGGATAACCCACACTCCACAAAATTCACTCTGAGGTAGGCAGTCATTTATTTGTATAGGTATGAGCAACACATCACACTTTTACAGAAATTGCTGCGACTAAAGTATACAGGCAGCTTACATCTTCACATGTGATCATTCCAAAATTTAGGTGTGCAAAGTCATGACTGGTGAGGGTCACAAATCCATGCCTCACACCACCTGCCAGACAGTTCCCAGACCTATACCTACTACCCACATCTCTCCATCCTCAACTGGTTTAACCCAGGGACATATTTTCTGCTCCTTATCTCTCTCAGACACCAGGTTCTCAAATCATAAAGCCTCTTCAGGTTAAACCTTTCTTCCATCCTCTATTCTTCCCCTCTTCTTTACACTTGGTACAGTGTAGCAATAAGAAATAAAGCAATCAAGAATATATGCTTTCTAACAAATCCAGGCAAAACCTAGTATGAATACATTGTTATAATAATCAATTAACATTGGATACTTTGTAGCAATTATAGCGCAGATTAACAGATATGCATGGCAACTACGGCCCTTTCCGCAACTCATCTTTTTGCGGAGGTGGGGTGCGGGGATCGCGCAAGCAGCCTCTTGCGAGAAGCTCTCGCATCCCTGTTGCTTCAGCTCCGCAGCTGCTGCCTGCTCACAACTAGGTAGCATGAGAGCCCCTCCTCTTCCTTCCACAGTGTAGCCTGGGATTTTCCCAGGCTGCACTGGGGCAGGAAGCATGAGCACCACCACTCTGGAGCTCCACACGCACAGCAAGTGCACGCGGGGCCTTGGAGTGATGCACGATCACACACCATTTTCGGCTCAAAGCCAAAAATGAAATAGTGTGCAATTGGTGCCTGCCAGCCCCTGGAGCGTCATGCGATTGTGAGTGCATCGTGTGGACCGTTCCTCGCAGCCGCGCGACGCTCCGGGGCCCTTTCACATGGCAAATGTCGTGCGAAAAGGGCCTACTTCCTTAATGGCTAAATAACTTGGTTCAAGACCCCTGCAGCAGACCTCATTTCCTATGGCAGGAGCTACACATCCTGATAGGGGGCAATGCCCTCTTTTTTGCACGTACATACCTTACACACCTCATAGCGGCACCCCTGTGAATACAAAGTAATGAACAGTTTTATCTCCTGTTCCTGAATAACAGGACTGATGTAACTCTAGCAGCTGTAACAAGGGCAGTGACTTTAAGCAACTTTCTGTGCTGTTCTAACATGACAGAAAAGAAAGGGAAGAGTACAAAATATTTCGTGCTCAGAATGTCTGATGACACAGGAATGACTTCATGGTCTTGCGCTGTAGGCAACCACATTCTCAACAGAGATCGGAAAGAAATTTCTTCCACTCACATGCATATGCTCATTTACTTTATCCCCACTTCTCTAGCAAAAACATGAGCAGAATGAATTTCAGTATTTAATACTCGTCCAAATTTAGAATGTAATAGCATTCTCTAATTTGGAAAAACATGTGTATACAAATATACATATTGGGAAGATGTGCACCCCAACTCAAAAGAACATACAAAATTTAAAAAGGTTTCATCAAGGAAAATTGCTTGGAAAAATGCATATATTAAATAGAACTGAATACAAAAATATGTGTATTAGTGGAAGTATACATGAAAATACACTCAAATATTTACACAGATTTTTCTTTTAAAAACTGCAAACTGTTGCTTAAATGGAACAAACTAAAATTAAGGTTTAAAGGAATAAATATCTGATGGAAACTGAAATACAGAGATTTGCCCATTCCTAGTTCTTAGAGACTGCATTTCTAAGGAAACAGGAGGGGAAATTAAACACATAGTCCTCTGTGATTATTAAAAGCTATAATGCCAGACAGCTAAAGATTCCTCTGCTTGAAAAAAATCCTACTGTTTTTCTGTTGTGTCAAGACCAACTGCACAGCAAGCTTTGGGAGATATGCAGGAAATCATCATGTATATTATTGTCAATTTTTAAAAAACCTATCTAGGCAAAATACTGTGTTGTAGAATCCAGTCGTGACTCCCATGTCAGTGTTGTGATGAATCTGCTTCAGGCGTTAGAACTCAAAAGTAAGTTCACATCCAGGATGCCTCCTTCAAAGTTCAGACTAAAGCCCAGACCAGATTCATCACCCTACTGCCATGGAATCCACCAGCTCCCACTGATAGAATCTGTACAACTGAGCAACCTATATATATAGTAAGATGTTGTATGTGTGTTGTATGTGATAAGAGAGAAGAGTAGTTTGACTGTATAAAAAATTTTTAAATCATTTTGTTGTTATTTTAGACTTGCGTCTATTTTAATTTTTAGACTCCTTGAGTATTTAGGGGAGAAAAAATGTCAAAGAGAGATTGCATACCAAACAACACTGGGACAGCTCAGAAAAACAGGTAAATCCAAGCAGGACATATTGTGTTTTTTCAGAGTTTTTTCTTATTCACAAATAACAGTTTCATAAAATCTAATTCTAGCCCAATTTTACAACAATTACAGTATTTCTTCTCTTCTCTTGTCTTGTCTGTTTAAACAACCTAGGTACCTGTTTTGGTACCAATCTGAGATTAAATAGCAATGGAAAATCCAAATGACCCCTTTTTGCAATTCCTCTTGTTTTCAAGTATAGTGTCACTTATCTTCTTAAACCATAATTCTATGTATTAGTTCTTAAATTATAGCTGTGTAAAAACATTGATATAGTGTTAGTATCAGAAGGATTTTTGATCTCTAAAGTGTGATATAAAGTGTTCTCTAAAGTGTGGTATGTTTTTAGACACTATAACCAAGGTCCCTTCAAACTTCTCAATGCACTTTCAGAACCCATGGACACAACAGGAGGTGCAGAGGTAGCTACTGAGAAAAAGAGATGTTCCAGATCTGCACCATCTCACTCCCTGCTAAAATATCACTATGAAAAAGGTAAGATGTGACACAACCTTCCATTGAAAAATTCTGCGGCTCTGGCCCATTTCAGTGGCTACTACCTGTGGTGGTAGTAAAACCTGCAATGCAATCATGTCAAACATTTTGTCTTAACTTCTAGTAAGTCAAAAGTAGGAAAAGTAGACAGGGGGCTGATAATTTCATTGGTAATCATGTGTCTCCCATCATATCTGATTGTTGAGATGTGTTTTTTGTTGTTGTTTTTAACCAACAGAAGTTCTCTGTTGTCTGAACAGCAGAGGGTGGAGGATTGATCCTGAAATGGCATCAAGAGTCACCCCATACCCCAGAAAGCAAGGTGCCAAAATTTATTTACCTTGGAATAAGAATTTCTGTTGTCCATAATACTTTGCTGCCTATCAAGAACTGCTAACTTAAGAAGTTCTTTTTACTGATCAGAATGTAAACCCTACCACTGAGGGCAAATAAATGAACAAGGAGCCTTGTTACATCCCTGCACACCCCTCAAGACTGATATGGTTTAATTGGCAGAATATTATTTAATTGATACTACATTGATTGGCAGTGGCATAAAGTGGGACTAGAGGTGACTGGAAGGTCAAGATGGACAGATTAAAATTACTGACTGAAAACGTGCGATTACAGGGCAGGTCAGCCAACACCCCTCTAGGTGAAGCCAAGTCATTGCCAGGCAGATTACCAAGCAACTTTAGAGATAATAGGCTTAAGCTGAAACACGAACATCTCTCTCTCTGCAGAAAAGGGAAATTCTCACCAAACAGTGCTTGTTTCAACCCTGTTCCCCACACCTAGATGTTTCCCTGCTTTGTTCCCCAAACCTCTCCACAATACAGAGCTCTTACAACAGCTATTATCCCTTTGTCACCTAAACACTGAGACCATTAACACCTTCCGGACCCCAGTGTTTGTGTTGCAACTCCCATTGTCCATTTGGCTGGGAGAGCGATTCACACCCATACCCACAGTGTAGTCTTGGGGTATAAAAAGCCTCAGTTTTGAGAGATTCAGCACAGTCTCTCACCTTGCTTAATGAGAACTGTCCTTAGGTGCATACCTAAGCCACATCACCACTTTTCCTCTCTTCTCTCTGAACCAGTAATTATCACCTGAACCCTAAAATTCCTTTGTCCACAGCTTTCCTCTCTTTGCTATTCAGTTAGCTCTTGTGTGAGTGTGTGAGTGCTTGGATCTTTTGTGTGCGTGTGTGAATCTTTCAACAAAACACATTTTTAGTTTATATTTTGGATTCTCTGTCTGGTTCTTTCCTGCATGATCCTGTAAACATTGGTGGAAAGATCTCACTAAGTTACACCCTTCTTTCAGACCTCCTAATTTTGAGCTAATTTGAGCTAATTAATCCCCAGTGTCGTGTCGTGTTGTGTCGTGTCGTGTCGTGATACTGCCATCACAGGTAAACCCTTGAGTCACCCTCGTTTTGAGGTAATAGTCTTTTGAATGTAGTTTTCCCTGCATGCCCAGAAAAAGAAAGTCAAAAACCCTGGGAAACACCATGCACCAAGCATCTTGGATGCTGTTGGGATCATGTTGGGATTCTAGATGAGGAACCTTCCAGAAGAACAACTTTCTGGAAATAATTTCTCTTCATCACCAGTGATAAATGGACTTCCCATGCTTTATGGCTTATCTACTTTGCAAGAGCAAGGTATCACCAGTTCAGTTTCTACTGGTCTCTGCTAGTGAGGCAATTAGCCTATCTTCCTCTTTTCCCTTTGGCCAACTTAAAGCCTTACAGTGTACCCAAAGAGTCTAGATAACATGCAGAGGACTCCATTCTCCTGGCCAACATAAGAGAACTCTGTGTAACCTCAGCTTTGCAAATTAATCAATTTTATTCAAGAAGAGTATAAAGGGGAATTGGGGGACAGGCAGTAAATGTACATACGAGAAAAGAAAAAGAAAAAAGGAAAGGAAAGTGAGAGAAATAACGTATATTTTAGCTTCTGCACTTGGTATACAGTATTAATAGCATGCATTAGTGGGATATATTTTAGCTTATTTGTATAATACATATTTTAGATATATGTACACATAGATTCCAGTATATTTTGTCTTTTGGCCTCTGCAGTCTGCTATGTAAACTGTTTTCACTTTTCAGTAAACTGCTTTCCAGAAATTGTAAGACAACAAAAGAGGGTCTCAAAGACCTTGGATATTTAGGATGGCTCGTGTGTTTCAGACCTTGTTGATAACAACATACCAGACAGGACAAGGCTGTCTGTAAGGAGTAAACTGACTGATAGGAACACCAGAACACAAAGGGGTACTTTGAAACTGCTAATGAGACACCTTGAATGTAACGTGAAAAATAAAGATACACGAGGGGAAAACATGGGTAGCTCATGATCGTTCCTTTCAATGAAAACTGTAAATAAGTGTAGTGGGCACTAAATAGTGGGGACGGGGAAATGTAAACTGAGGCAGGGCTTAGGCAAACCTGATAGGCTGTAACCTTTGGGGTCTTATCCAATGGGATCTCAGGGGAGGGAAGACCTGCAACAGGGACAGGTAATAAAAACAATTTGTGTTCAACTCTGAGGTGTGTCCTTCTCTCTGGGGAACACCCGCTTCTGCAGAAGTGTACTTTTAATAAACATTAATGCTCAGTCGATCCTGTGCTAAATTGTTTTATGAGTCTTTTCAGCTATTCCTCACAGAAAGGAAAGGAAAGGAAAGGAAAGGAAAGGAAAGGAAAGGAAAGGAAAGGAAAGGAAAGGAAAGGAAAGGAAAGGAAAGGAAAGGAAAGGAAAGGAAAGGAAAGGAAAGGAAAGGAAAGGAAGGAGCTTACTGGTCTACCAGACACATACTTACTCAGGTTGGGCAGCTGGTGACAAGCAAAGGAAAAATATTCCAGGATCTGAAAGAGGTTTGAAAGGATGTAGATGTTACTTGCTCTTAGTTATGTGTGCCTAATATATGGAAGGGCTAAAGGAACAGGACTTCTGGGTTCAGGTCTACGCCATAAGGAAACTGTAAAGAGATATCCTTTGTATGAACTCCCTAAATTATAGCTGGCATAGGTGAGTGAAGATTAGAAAGTGGCACAGGTTGTTAGTTAAATCACAAGTTGAATATAAGGCTCCTTTGCACAGCACTGTCTGCTTATCCAAGTGCACTGGGCTGCAATGAAGCATGCAGCGAACAGATACTTCCTATAAACTCTCTCCAAGCAGCATGCACTTTGCAATACACAACACCAGAGCTAAAGCCCTGCTTGGTGCAATTGACATTCTGTGCAGGAGTGACTGGGCATAGACTCTTACAGGTAATTAGCATTCAAATTGCCTTCCTGTGCTTACAGTTCATTACATAACAGGATTTTTCTTTTCATAAGGAGTGAATGATTTTACTAGGAATCCTGTCCAGGCAATATGTTTTGTCCATTTGCAGATATAGGCTTAAGTAATAAACTACAAGATGAGCTGTGACTTAAACAATAAACTATTTGAGGCACACTGACTTAAACAGCAAACTATTCAGAATGGTTTACAATTTATCATTCACAAATGACTGACTTTTCACAGAGTGTTTCAGAAATGGCAGTCCTGATTAAGGAAGGCCCAAGACATCTTGCTGTCTGAGGAAAAGGTTCAAAGGACTGCCCTACTTCCCAAGCCAAGGTTTATTAGAGTACTTTAGGTCTGTCAATTTGTTTTGGCATATAAGGCAGAACGTCTCACAAGCGCCCTTCCTCATCTCTGGCAGTAAAAATATCATAAATGGAATTACTTAAACATTTATGGCCCTTCCAAGAGACCCTGAATCTGCTGCTTGAGGTTGCTGCTTCACTTTGCCTAATGGAAGGGCCAGCCATCCCAGGGATGTAGAACACTTGGACTGCAGGGCAGAGGAATGTTAGAGGGAAAAACAATTTAGAATGACCTGACTTCCATATAAACATGGTGGTGGGCTTGGGGTTTGTGGTAGGCTATAAGTGATGGCGGGTTTGAAGTCTGCAATAATCTCTAAGTTTAGCAGGAAAAACACTTGATCAAAACATAACATGAAAAGGCAAAGTGAGCTCAGTTTTCCACCATTGCTTTTGTGAGTATGAATGCCTTTAAGACAAGCTTATGAAAATCACATGACCTGTGATTTACATGCTTTTTGTCTTAGATCTTCTGCCCTTGATTCAGCCCTAGTGGTCCCATACCCTGTTGAGTTCAAAGCCTGGAAGTTAGAAGTTAGAGTTTAGAAGTAACTAGTTATTTGTAATGAATTCCTTTTTCCACAAATGGAGGTATAACTAAGTTTTATTACAGTAATCTCTTTGTCGCACAAACATTATTTTTTTAGTTATCTTTATAGTGATGAGGATGTGGCCTTACTCAACAGTGGAAAAGGATTGTTATGTGATCCAAACACTTGATTGTACTGTGGCTTGTATTGCTGTCTCATGCTCTGCTGTGTGTATTGAGGTGATGGTGAGGTGGATAGAAGGATGGTGTGCTTTGTACCATAAACTGTTGGCTTATAGCATTTATGTTTTAAAAAAATGAAAAGGAACTATTTAGCTACTTTCAAGAAATGGGAAAACAAAGCATTAGTTTGTCATTATAATATATAACAGCATCGTAATATACAATTATACAATGTTCCCTCCCACACTGCCATCCTCTTTTCCTTTTTTATCATGTCTTAATTAGACTGTAAGCCTGAGGGCAGGGAACTGTTTTGTTGTACTTCTACTTCTAAAGTGCAGCGTACAGTAATGATGCTATACAAATAAATAAATGGTGGTGGTGGTGATGATGATGATGATGATATAGTAAGTTATGGATAACAACAAACAATAACTTACTACAGCATCTACAATTGTAACTATAGTAGCCTCTATACACTCATGGGAAAACCATGAATAACTCCCTCCCACCAGTGATTCCCCTCCATAGCTCCTCCCTATTCCTTTGCCTCTGGCCCCGGTGTTCCCTGGAGGAAAAAAGACAAGGTAAAGGGCTTGCTAGTATTTTCCCCTCAGATGGAGAAGAGCAGAGTTCTGCCGTTCTAGCTGCTTCTGGCAGCCATCTTGAAAAAGGAGGGGTAGGAGCAAAGAGACCACCTGACCAATCAGCAACCATTACACAGCAGAAAGTGCAGCCACATGGCAGAGAGAACACATGGCAGAGAGAACTGCCTCCAGCAGTAGGGAGTTTGCTCATCTGAAGGGGAAAAAAACAACAATTTTAAACACAAGCCTTGCCACCCTGGGGTGAGGAATGCAAAGGAATGGGAGAGGGAAAATGTGGGGGGGCATGCTCATGCCTTGTGAATAATCAAATTCACAAAGGTCAAACTTGTGAATGTGGAGGGAGGACTGTAATTACCTTTGAAGTAAAAGCTATAGCTGAGTCAGGGAAGTAGAACTATCTTTTATTCGTATTCACTTGTCTTACAATCATTTTAATCAGATCCCAGTAAGTTAATTCATTAATATACCAGAAAAATTCCCACTACTGTATTCACCTTACCTTCTTCACCAGAACAGTTCTCAATAAATCTTTTGGGTCCTAACAGGGCCATGTGTGTGTGTGGGCACAGAAATCTGTGCAATCCCACAGAAACACACATCTGTGAGACACAGATGTCTCCACTAGTCACCTAGTCCCCGGTCTCACTGTGGTCAGATTTCTGGGTTGTTGCTTGATCTTTCATAAATGTTACTTTATTTATCAATAAAAACATGTAGTTTGTAGTAAATGTTGGCAATGCAATGCACGTTCCTAATATCACAGATTGTGTGGATGACACAAAGAAACATTTTAGGAAGATTCTCCCTGTTCTTCTCAAGTAATTGGCATTGTTTTTGTAATCACACAAAATTAAAGAGCTAAGATGTCATCTCATAACTTCCTTATACAATTAATTAAAATAAATAGTTATTCATTTCTCTCAGTTAAATATTTTGGCATATCTCATTGTTAAAAATGGTTTCCATGTAAATAACTTCCCCTTTTGTCCCTTCCCCAGTGAATTTAAAGATTCGAAAGATAGAAATAATCAAGACTTACAGCTGGCATTGGAAATGAAACTATTAGTTCTCATCCCCAGAAGACACTTGTTACATGGATGATGCATGATGGATAAATGTGAAACTACTTCACAATCCTATTCAAGTGCTTCATAGTAAAAGTCCATTTCTTTGCATTTATTTTGTATTTATGGCACTTGACAAGGGTATCCTTCCATTTAAGAATTGCTCACTCAGCAAATTATTTTACTAAAAAGTAGAAGAATGGGATGCGTGTGTGTGAGAGAGAGAGAGAGAAACTCCTTGATGGGTGAGGGATGTTGAATGCATTCAGGTTTTTTTTTTAGAAAAAAAATCTTTTTTAAAAAACCCTTATGCTTCGCTATGTTATAATACCACTAAAACCTCCTGTATTTAATTTATCAAACCTTCTGATAGTGAATGAACAAAGGTAAAAATAACAGGCTAGTTATAAACTAGTACTATGATGATGACATTGTGAATTATTTAAAAAGGGCATATTCAATGTGAACCATAGAGCCATCAATCATAATAGACATTGATGAGAAAAAGAGGTTTCAGTCACTTCCTATCTGCCATGAGAACAATTCTATCTCACAGGTAGCTGTGAAGTGCCGGCTGACCCCGGTGTCACTTGCATTGTTGCTCTACCCTTTGAACAGAGAGAGTAGATTCTCTCAATATTAGAATCGAATGAGTAAATAAATTCTCAGTTCACTGCCACACTCCTTCAGAGTGCACACTTCAATTTGTCTAACAATAGAGAGGACAGAAAAGCAGAAATCTCTTAAAGCAGGGATGAATTTTTTATGGAATGTTCAAATCCCGCTGCAAAGAATAGGGTTTTAAATGGTAGCAACACTTCTTTTAGCAAAAGTCCCTCGAGACAAAATCTTCGGGAAATGTTTTGTGTTCAATTCACAGGCCTTTCCAGATACTTCCTTCCCCAGGAAAGACTCTTCTTCTTCTTCTTTTTTTTTTAAAGAACAAACAAACAAACCCCTTCTATTGTATACATTGATCTTTGTGGACAAAAAATTAGAGTGTCCATTTTAAAATGAGGATGATGATGATGATGATAGTAATAATAATAATAATAATGGGAAGAAGAAGAAATTAGAGGAAAAAGAAGAGTCGAGAGTATCTTACATGGGCAAAAGCTGGTTGTATGACAGAAACAGTCTAGACCATTTTTGCTCTGACCTCTCTAAATTGAAAGCCAGCATGGGTAGGAAAAAGATAGCAGCTGGAGGTGGGAGGGGGTGGGGGAAGGTGGAGAACGTAGTGCCAAAATTTAATTTATGTGAAAGTCATCTAAATGATATCATTTAACTAAACCCTATCCTGTATCATTCATTTATGTTAGTATTATTTATAATACTATTTATTTATCTCTTTCAATTGTGGTTCATTTTTTGAGAAGTCTAAGCATTTTTCCCTCTTACTGGAAATGATAGGAGATTATAAAGTCGATCTGAAAAACAGTCAGGCTTTGACATGTGTGCAGAAAGTTTCTAGTTTAGTGCTAGGGGACTTGTCCTAAAGGCTTTCAACGTTATTCGATAAATAACGTTGCTTAAGACTTGACCGCATTTCTCCCTACCTTGGCAGAGAGTGTGAAGCTAGTTATTCCAATGGTTTGAAAGAATTTATTCCAAATGGTGAAGACGGAATCATAGCCAGACATTCACTTTCAGACAATCAAAATATCTGAGCTGGGAGAAGTTGAGTTGTTGCATAACAGTTGCCAGAATCCCCCAGAAAGCATGGCCAACGTGATGGATTGGAGATCCTAGAGGCCCATTCACACAACAGAATTATAGCGCTATCATTCCACGTTAACAACCGTGGTTCCACTCCACGGAATTCTATGCAATCCTGGAAATAGTAGTCCAGAGAGGCTCCAGATGAGCATTCTAGCTGATAATTCTAAATACCTCCTCCCTGCAAAAAAAAACCCTACCAATCCCAGGATTCCATAGGACACAATCACAGCAGTTCAAGTCACAGTAGAATCATAGTACTATAATTCTGTCATGTGAACAGGCCTTAGGAGTTGTTGAAAAATATAACTTTTCATATAATCTCTCTCTCTCTCTCTCTCTCTCTTTTTTTTTTTTTTACAAAATTAGGCATAGATTAAATAGAAGGAAAGATTGTTATCTTGATCACTGCTAACGTGAGGAGAAACAATAATATGGTCAACTGACAGCCCAGCACTAACTTAGCTTAGTGTAATTTTCATGTCCAGCCTTGATCTTATGCCACAGAGAGGCTCAGTGTTCATCTTTTTTCTTTTCCTTTTTCTCTGAAACTCACCACCCACTCAGATTTACACCTTGGAAACCTCTACGTCACCTCCTATAGCACCCAGGAGGGAGGGAAAGCCTACCACCACTTAATTGTTAATAAAAGCTAAATCAAAGGTAAAAGAGAAACTAATTAATTTTCGCACTCAGTTTTATTTTACTGTTAGTGTTTTGAGGAAATATAACAAAACCCCATTAGTGTTAAGGTAGGACCATGAAACAACATAATATAATGCAAGAAAGACATTTAGTAGTGTAGAGGAATGTTAAATTACTAATTAACTTCAAGTTACTGTATAAGAAAGCATAGTAATTTACAGGATTATTGCAACGTGAGACATAGATTGCCACAAGGGTCAGCGAGGGAGCATTTCCTTTTTTGCGCTTTTTTTCTGCCACCAGAGCGGTGGTTACGGTAAAATTCTTCACACATTAAAATGGACTGTCCTTACCCACAGTTCATTGCTGCTAATTAGCTGTAGTTGAGGTTTTTCCAGGAGTTATTCTTCTTTTTTTTCTCCTTTATATTAAACTGCCAAACACTACCAACTGCTCAAGACTCTCCCTGTACAAAATATCCAGCTGTCCACCTCACACTACGATGGCATACCACTCAAATGGCTGCCTGCCAAACTAAGCACCTGTGCAAAGGAATGACTAATAAAATTATGGGTCCCCTGTGTTCACTATTCAACAAAGGCTAGGCTGTCAAAGGAATGCTGCTTACCAGGGCTCATCATACAATTAATGGTTTGCTTTCCCAACACTTTTATTCCAAGCATACATGTTTCAAACTCTTGTAGCTAGATAACTAGATAGATTTTATATAGACAGGTATAAAAGGAGGGGGGAGTCTGAAATACTCTCCCTCCCTCTCTCCTTCTATATATATATATATATAAAATCAAACCTAAAGCATTTCTAAAATCTGTTTAAACATTTATTTAACCAAGAAAGCAAGGAGAGGCATCTTTTAGTTTTACCTAAATATATAAGAAGAATGCCATAACTTTGATTAATAATTGATTAAATAAACCATCCACACATCAAAGACAGGAAGGAGAGCTGTTCTACAGAAGAGACAGACTATCAAATACCACTTTGTTGTCTTAAATGGAGCTCAGATCTGTGGTGCTCCATAGCGCTCTGCACATGAAAGTTTGAGGTTATAAGTAAAAAAGACTTTTTTAAAAGAGAGAGAGAGAGGAAGAAATTAGCCTTCTTCTCTCCCCCCCCATCTTTTTTTTAATTAAACAAACATGGGAAGGATTAAAAATGGTGAAATATTTGAAATCATCTTACAACCTTCCCATTTCACTAGCTTTATGACTAATTTATGTTTAACCTTCTTGAGAATTTACGATCAGAATACACTTTTGCGGTAAAATTCAAAGCCACTACCAGTGGCATCCAAAGAGCTCAGAGAGTTTTACAGTCTTTTTAAATCTGAAAGGGGCAACTTCAGCACAAGTTAAATGCAATAAAACTGGATAATCTACATTAAGAACTATTCCTACATTATTTATTATGTTATTTATTTATATTCTTTTGTCATCTTAGAAATGGGACTCAAGATAGCTTACGAAATTCAAAATAGGCAAAAGTACGTAGAAGACTTATTAAATTAAAATGTTAATTAAACTATCCCTAAAATTAGATCATATCCATTAAAATAAAATACAGCACACGGTTATAAGCCCTTTCTTTAAAAACAGTTAGTTGGTTCCCAAAAGCTTGTTAGAATTTTAAAAAAAACCACATTATTGATGATCAATAGGATGATCAGTAGGATCAATAGGATTGATGATCAATAGGATGATTAGTAGTATCCCTACTAAGGGTGTTTTAGAGCAACCACAAAGAAGGCCCTCTTCTGCATGTTCTCCAGACAGCCTATATTGGTAATAGGACTGGGAAAATGGCCTCTCTGAAGATCTTAGAGCCCAGGCAGGCTCATATAATAAAAAGGTCTTCAGATAGTCTAATCCAAACTGTGGCCCTTCCCACATGTGGAGAGGGAACCGGTTAGAAACGCTACTCACCTGCTTTTTCGTGGGTCCGACTGGGTTCATCGGGATGAGGAGCAGCGCAAGCTCATCGCTCCGCACTGCTCCGGCGTCCAAAATGGCAGCTCCCAGTTGGTGGTGGCTCTCCACCAACCGGAGAAGCTTGCCAGCCCCCGGCAGATCTACAGGCACACACTAGTGCGTGCCTGCAAATCTGCACCAGAGTGCGGCAATGGAGTGACACAGAGTTGCACGCGCCGTGCTTTTGAAAAACCTCTTAAAAGAGGTGTTTAAAAAGCACGCTGCACGACCCCTTCCAGTCGCTCCGGAGCGGACTGAGGTGTGGAACTACAAAAAGTAGTCCGACCCACTTCACTCCACGGTGCAGATGACCTCCGTCGGAGGTCACACTGTGCCGTTTTAATTGCCCCGTGCCGAAAGGACCTGTAACAAGAAGCAGAACTAACCATTTCCACATTATCCTTGTTATAGTGCTATTATTCCACTTTCAACATGCTGTGGAATTCTGGGATTTGTAGTTTCCTGAGGCCAAAGAGTTCTCTGGTTGACAATTCTAAAGGCCCCTCCCTAAACTGCAAATCCCAGGATTCCATAGGATTCTGAAAGTGGAATAATAGCACTATAGCAGTATAGTGCAGAAATGGTTTCCCATTTAGGGTGGCAGGTAATTTTATTTATCAAGTCTGTTGTATTTTCCCTTAAGTTAAAAGCAGCCTTTAGATGACTGTACTTAGGAATACTCAAGTAGCAAAGTAGAGTGATTGCTTGACTTTTTTATTGTTGTCCAGTCAAAATCACCTTCTTCCCATCTGTTTTTATTCCTGCATATTAACACATCAGGGCTAGAGCTGGGACAAGTTAATTTTTTGGGGGGGAGGCTTTAACTCCCATAAGCCAGAATCAGTAGCCATGCTGACTGTGGGATTCTGATAATAGTAGTTTAAAAGAAAAAAAAGATTTGTATCTGGCTATGACAGAGCTTGGGAGTGTGGCTAGCAGAGTAGCCTTAGTAACAGAGGGTGATGTAATCAGATTAGCTCTCGGACTGTGAAGAACCCAGCCCTAGCCGGAGGGGGGGCTGTGGGGGAGACAGGAAAAAGCATATATACTGGTAGTGTGGGTTAGAATCTGTTGTTAGTCCTTCAGTGAGCTGCATAGAAGAAGGAATGTCAGAATGTCCAGTTAACTAAAAGAGGGTTTTCTGGGAAACGGTTAGCTTCTCAGAGGCCTAGTGTGGGGCAGAGAAGTAACTAAGCCACCTCTGACAGGCTCAGAGAATGGAACCCTGAGTGAGGAAACATACCTTTGTGCTGAGAGGGCCAAAGGGATGTGTGGGAAATCGCCGTTGAGGAAACACTGAGGTGTTTTGAATAAAATAGTTAAATCTCTTTAAGAAAGTGTTATTTTGTTTGAATCTTTTGAATCCGCAGTATCTTTTCCCTTGTTAGTTCTTTTAATAAAGATTTCATTACATTTTTTTTTATAAGTACAGCCTCAATAGAGTGTTTTCTTCAGTTTTATTTTACTAACACACTACCACAGGTTACCCACTTCCTTTTGGAGTAACTATTAATAAACATTGCCCTTTACCCACAAAGGTTGTGGGGATTTAGGGAAAGCAGGGTTGTGATTAAGTGTGGAGAGGAGCCAGGACATAATAATAATATTAAAAGGGGCACTTCTACCCCAGTGGGGCAAAAAGAAAACAGGCCTGGTTTGTCTGTGCTCTGGGCTAGTCCAAGCAAGCTTTGCCAAACAAGTCTTTTTTCCTTTATCTTTCCTCTATCCACAAGAGAGCCCACAACTTACACATACACCAATCTGTGATACAGGTTACCTGCAGGAGGGGCCTAGGCAGCTCCAGATTTGGAGGATCCAGGGCAGATGGCCATTGGTTCCCCTTCTTTGGTGATTAGAGGCCCACCAATAATTGTCACCCATGGCAATTATGCTGCAGCAACTACCTTTTCACCCTCTCTCACTAAGAACAAGCAGGCTTACTGAGAAATGGTGGCATTTCTTGGTAAGCCAAGTAGCATTTTAGCTAGGTACTTTGAGGAGAAAGTTGCTTATGCAGTTCTCCTGTGGGTTTGACTCTTGTGGATTTTATTATTTGCAGTGCCCACTTGCCTATCCCCCATTCTCCCCATCCCCATTCCCTGGCTAGCAGTGGGCAGGAGAGTGAAGGGGAGGAAAGATCTTTTCCTCCCCCACGTGATCTCCTGCCAACCGCTGCGGGCGTGATTACCCCAGCAATCCTCCCCTTCCTCCCCTTCGGAGGAAAGATCTTTTCCTCTTCCTCACCATCTCCTGCCTGTCATTGCCAGCATGATTACAGGCATGCGTGCATGGGCAGTGGCAGGCAGGAAAATGCAGGGAAGGAGGAGTGCTCACTGAGGGAGTTATTTGCAGTTTTTTCACTTCCGCGGGGGTTCTGTGCCCCTGTCCTCCGTAAATGTGGAGGACCTACTGTATTTGCTCAGAACCTGATACCATAGTTATCACAGAATCTGAGGAAGTGTCTAATGTTGCATCTACTCAGTTTCTTTGGGATTCATTTTGGTTGTTGCAGTCTGCTGATGTGAACAACAAACCTGAATCAGTCTCTCATACCATTATGTAAGCTTGGCCTTTTCCCATCTTGTATGATAAGATCTAGCAAAGATGGACTCCTCATTTGGATCAGAGGTAGTCACCATGTCAGGGGGAGTTACTTTCTGCCTTGAAGGAGTTGCCATGGGCTTCCAGGACCCAGACTCAGACTCAGAGTCCGAGGCAGCAGAAGCTGCTCTGAGCCCTGGCACAGAGACTGCTACAGCAGAACCTGCAGCACAGACAGTACCACCACCCGCCTCAGGGACAGAAGTGTCAGTCCCAGCAGGGAGCCGTGCTCACTCTAACACAGAGAATGGTCTATCCATACCTACCTTTGCCCAGCATAGATACCAAAAGGGTTTCCTGTGGTGCTCCCAATTAATTTATGCCAAGCACCAATTAATCAGGCATCAGCTGTGCTGACCTTGGAACCTATAACAACTGAGCCTTTCCTCTCTAGCCTTTGTCAGCAATAAATGGACCATTTCTTCCATGCATGCTTCCGTTTGCTTCCCTTGCCTGTTATTCTGACATTTAGACCTGTGTTTATATTGCCTGCCATTGATTTATGGACATTGTTGGGATCATTATTTGCTTCTCATTTGCAAGATTGTTTTCCTCCTAAAGCAGTGGTTCTCAACCTGTGGTCCCCAGATGTTCATGGACTTCAGCTCCCAGAAGCCCTGAGAATTGACCATAGTGGCTGGGGCTTCTGGGAACTGAAGTCCACGAACATCTGGGGACCCACAGGTTGAGAACCACTGTCCTAAAGTAAACTGACTAATTGCTTAACTACCTGAGCTCCTTGACCTGTATTATCAGCTTCTCCTGGCTGCCAGGCCAGACCAGGTGCGGATAGGTGTGCACCGTCTGCTGAAGAGGACCTCACTGGACTGAGAATAGTGTCAGAACTATCACCCTATCATAATGTCCCTTTTGAGGGCAAGGGACATTATGGGGCACATCTAGACGTTCTGGGACAAAACAGATTATCTAGATCCATTTCAGTCTGGCTAAATAAAAAATTAAATAGGTCTCAAAATTGTCCCCGCTGTGAGGTAAGCCTGTTTGGAAGTGAAAGCGTGAGGTAAAGGAACTGACACTGCCAGGGAAGCCAAGTGGCAACAAGCACATGATAGTTCAGGCAAGTGGACAGTAGCTGTAGGCCGCAAAAGAGTTTCTGGTCACAGCACAACCCTTCAAGAATAGCAATACACTTGGGCAGACTGAGTCAGCCACTTTGGATGGCAGATACAGAGGGGCAGAAAAAAGCAATGAGGTGATGGTAGACAGATATCTCAGCTCCCTAACCTAAACTCAAAAGTGGTGGTGTTACCCTGATTTCTGGGGTCCCGGGAGGGACACCTCAATGTGCTCACAATGGGCAATGGGAATTAGCAGAGCACAAGCTAGGCAATACAAGAGGCAGGGCAACCTAGCAAGATCTTGAACCCAATGTCTGCGGGGTCGGGCCGAGTCAACGAGCAAACAGAAGTAAATTAAAATTGTTTTCCTTTATTTTGATAACACGGTCACAATGTATGTATGCAAACACACTCACACAGACCTAAGAAAGAAAGGTAGGAGTTGGATAAAGGGTTTTAAGAGGAGGTTTTGCATGGGAAATACTACACCTGTCCGGGTAGTCTGAAGGAAAGTCCGTAGAAGAGGAGATTCTCAGCACGTGGAACTGAGGGGAAGGCTCGTTGAACAGAGCAACAGCAAGGCGGGGTGAAAGTCAGAGTGATCCGAAGAAGCGCTCAAAATCAGGGGGTCTTATAGGGGGAAATGTGCCTGTAGGCTAGTCCGTTCCCGGGCAAAAGAATGGGCTGGAGAAAAAGCCTCCGAAAGGTCAGTACTTTGCATGATTGAATTATGACAACGTTGTCAATAGCGTAGACAGTATGCAAACGCGGAGTGCTTGAGAGTTGAGTATTCGGCTCGTCAAGCTGCCTGCTCGGGGCAGGGGATCTTTTGTAAACAACGTGCATACATAATGTGATCTTAAGAAGGTATTTGCCTGGAGGTCTCCTGAAGCTGCAGTCCGGCAAATACTGACCTGCCTGGATTTGTTTTAAATGGTTCAGCTATTTTCGGCCATGCCCATGAGCGCGCTTGTCCAGGGGCCTCGCAAGCACATGGAGAGGAATGGGTAATGAAGGCCAAATTATTGATATCAAATGATCAAATGATATCTAATATACCACAGGCCCGGGCCAGAAACTACAGTAACAGTGGCAACACTGTTTAGTTGCCACTCTTAATGTAAGATTCGACTGCTGGCCCATATTGGCCTACACCTCACAGAATAAAATTTCTTCAACAGGCCCTGTGGTTCTTCCTCTTGTTTCTATGATCAAACATGAAGCTGCCTGAATGGGAAGAGGCATGCAGCTGCATTTCAGGGGAATAGTGCAAAATGGCTAAGATCACCCCACAGATGGTGTGACGAGCCAGGGAGAGGGAGGCAAAAATGAGGCTACAAGTGCATTGGGCAGGAGAGAAGCAGATAAGTCTCTCTGGGGTCATATAGGTTGATACCCTTGTGGAACTCTGGGAGCTGCCTGCTCCTAGACTAGTGGGTCTAATTTTGAGTGGAAGGACTTCTTCCATTGTATATCTTGTCTTGCCTTTGCTGTTGTGTGTTTTGGATGCACACAGGCCTCAATCCTGTTGATAATTTCAATGAATCAACTGTTGAATGGTGAGTCAGTACTTATGTATAGGCCACTGATTGAATGGATCTACTCTCATTGGGACTACCAATAAGATTCAGGCTACAGAGTGTTCAAATCCCATTAGAGCTGGCAATATTGAATCCAGCTATTCAGTCTTTTATAGTGCTATTATTCCACTTTCAACATCCTGTGGAATTCTGGGGTTTGTAGTTTACTGAGGCCAAAGAGCTCCTTGACTGAGAATTCTAAATGCCCCTCTCTAAACTGCAAGTCCCAGAATTCCATAGGATGTTGAAAGTAGAATAATAGCAGTATAACAGTGTAGTGTGGAAAGGCCCTAAGCACTGCAGAAATGTATTTTTCAAACACGCTTGAAGGACTAAATCATACCCCTGCTTTGTACAGCTGAAATGCTGTCAGACAGCAGAAGATTGCTTTGACCAGTCTTATCTGCTAGGAGTCTCAGATCTGCTACCCAATGCCATGAATTCATTTGTATTTCAATTGTACATGAAAAATGCAAGAGGAAGTGTAAACTTTGCCTGTGACATGAGTATAAAATTCATTGTGCTGACAGGAATAAATCCATTCACTCTGTGATCAAAACTGTAGCCCAAGGGTAACATGGAATAAGTGTCAACTACACGTTTGCTCTGGAGTTCCATACACACAGCTAGTAATTCCATTCATGATGTTCTAAGTCTGTATATATAGCTGACATACGAAAAGCAATTTGGAGAGTAGGCTTGGAAGAAACTATTTCCCAGATTGCAATTAGTTAAAAAAAATCTCACATTGGATTTAATTTGTTTTCTCCAGAAGGAGATATCTATAGTAATAAGGTGCATTATTCAACACTTATGGGAATCTTATCACTTTGGCATGAAAGAGTCTGTATCTGGTTCTTCCTTGTGTAACTAATGGTAAATGTAGAAATCTTTATGCTTTTAGATCTGGGATGCATTGGGCTTCCAGCAGAAATGCCAGATTGAGAACATCAGCTCTGGGACAATGTAGGAGACAACTCCAAATTGTGGGACATACATTGGTTATTTATACAACAGTTGATGATGCGTGTGAATATTGATAAAACAGGGCGTCTTGTCAAGATGTAAATTATAAACCTCAAGAGAACTGCAGCACAGTCCTTGATTCCAAGTAACTTGAAGGGAAGAAAGCTTGTACAAGAGAAGTCCCCCTCCTCCATCCCTTCCTCTTGTTCCAATCCTGTTCCAAGTTTCTGCAGAGGGTCAGGAATTTCCTGTGCCACTTTCCAATTTTGGGCAACTCCATCTTCCCTTCGCACCCCCATTGACCCCCATCCTTCAGTGTTCAGAAAAGTACCCTGATCTGCAGAGAGGCTTTTTGAGTGACTAGAAGGGGGAAGAGGAGATGGGAAGGATGAGCTTGAAGATGTTAGATTTTTTAAAAAAATAGCTCATAGAATCCCTCAGTGGTTTTGTCCATGGTGCCCTGCAATTTTTCAAAGTAGATTACTTTTCAGTTACATTTATCCAGGATCACACGGTTTTGTGAAGCTTCTTCTAAAAACTAAGGTGGTAACTGCTGTTTTAGTCATTCAAAAAGTGAGAGCTGAGCTGCTTCTTTGGCTGTACAAACTGGGGTGGTTTCCTAGTTGTAACGATGAGTGGGGAAAAGGCGACTGGGATCCAATTCTAAGCCCATCTACCTGGGCTTGATTTTTATTTACATAGCCTTATGTTTCTAATCTTATTTTTCACTCACTTCCTACCCCTCCCCCAGCACTGACAGTATTTAACAAAAAGAGTTTACAAGTGTCAGAGCCAGTTCTAAAAGCTTAGGCCTTCCTTCCTGGGCCACAGAGCAAGAATACTGCCTGCAAAGGGGGGGGGGTCTTTAACTGTATGCTGCTGGACCCCACTGCTACATGTTGCATCAGAGCAGCTATTGTAGGCTCTCCAGAGCCAACTCCTCCTTTTTTTCTTCCCCCTTCAAAGTTTCTAAAACATCAGGTGGCACCAGGGCTCAGTGGGAAAGCAGTTAGCTTGAGGAAATTGTGATCTGCCACAGTGTTCATTGCCTCAGAAATCATAGAATATTCTACTACAGGATTGCTGCTTTATGGCTTTTCCCTTCTAATTGCTCTTTCTCCATTTTATTCTCATTTGTCTCATACTTCAACGTGCAAAACCATATTTTTTTCTTGGTCCAAGGCACAGATGAGTTTGCTATTGTTAGCATCCCACACAACAACAACACCTCTCCCTCATTCCTTGCTATTTCTCTTTCTCTTTTTTGTTCCCTTTTATTCTCCCACTACAGTACTGGCTAAACATCTACCTTTCTTTTCTCTCTCTCTCTCTCCTCTTTTTTTTTTTTGCTTTCTATCCTCCCACACCCACAACTCCTGACTAAATACCTTTTCCTTTCTCATTACTTCTCCCTTCTTCCCTTTTTCTGTTTTTCCTTCTGCTACTACACACGTCTCCTATTAGCATTCATCTTCTCTCTTCTTTCCTACCCTCCTTGTCCTTTTTCTTCTTCTTATCCTTAACAGTCCTATGGCGACATTTGTCTTATCTTTCCTTTCCCATCTCTCTGGCCCTTTCCACACCTTCCAGTGCCGGGGCGCGGGGATCACGTGAGCAGCCTCCAGCAAGAGGCTCTCGCCTCCGGGGTCCTTCGGCTCTGCACAAGCTGTCTGCTCATGCAAGAACCCCGCCTCTTCCTTCTGCAGTGCAGCCTGGGAGTTTCCCAGACTGTGCTGGGGCAGGAAGCACGACTGGCACGGCTCCAGAGGTGCCGCACGGCAGGTAAGTGCACACGGGGCCTGGGAGCAATGCACAATCGTGCACCATTTTCAGCTTCTAGCTGAAAATGAAAAGATGCGTGATCGGCACCTGCCAGCCCCTGGAGCATCACGCAATTGTGGGTGTGTCGTGTGAATCGTTCTTCACAATCGTGCAACGCTCCAGGCCCCCTTTCGCATGGAAAATGCCAGGCGAAAAGGGCCCCTCACTGTTGTTATCCTTCCGCTTCTACTAGCTGCACTCATAATTTTCCTTCTCCTATCCTCTTTCTTTGTCTCTTCACCTCTTTCTCCTTTGCCAGTCCTCCCAGCAAGAAACACTGAAACTATAACTGTTAGATTCGCAGCATTTTAAAGCTGTAAGTCCCATTAAAGTCAACTTGCTTCTGAATACATGCATAGGATTGCTCTATAGCTTTCTTGTTTTGTTGGTCTGTCATCATTACTACCATCAACATAAACTCCAACATTCCTCCTCCTCATAATGTTTGATGATAGAAATGTGAAGAGACATTCCATAACTGGGCCATTTTTTAAAAAAGAAAGGAATGAAAGCAACCAAATAAAATCAGAGTTTGGAAAACTTTCCTTTTGCTTGCTGAAAGTGCTTTGGTTGGACAATTCCCATGTATTGTTAAAACCACTACTTGTAAAAGTGCTTTTTCAAAAAAAGGTATGAAAAGTTTGGGGATTTGGTTCAAATTAGAGTTTAGAAATTTTCTTTGAGTGGATAACAATTCCCATGTCTTGTTAAAAACAGTGCCTGAAAAACTGTTTAAAATGGCAGTTGAGGAAAGGGTTTTTTTTCCCCCTGTTCATAGCAAAATTTCAAAAATGTTATTTAGTTGGACTATATTTCCAGTGTGTTATTAAAAAGTGCTTACAAATGTGTTAACATAGAGCTGGGAGAAGGCTGCAGTTTCTGTTCCAAAGCTGAGCTTTGGCTGTACTGCCATGTTGTTGAAAGCGGTGATTGCAAAGGTATTAAAACTGAATTGGTTTTATTCTCTCCCTACTTCTTTCTCTCTCTTTGATGCAGAGCTTGAAAAAATTAATTCTAATCAGATAAATGTTTTCTCATGTCTCAGACTTTGACTTTTTTTTTTATTGATGTGCTTTGAGCAACTAGGATTGATTCTTGATGTATCATGTTTCAATAGTGTCGCTGCCCCCTGTGACATCAACAGGAACTAGCCCCTGTGATATCGTTGGAATTTGCACCCTATTGAGATCTGCAGGGGCTGTCCAGAGATCTCAAGTTTTGGTCCTGAAATTTCAGGGCTTAGGATGCAATCCCATTAACACTCCTATTGAACAGAAGAGCCATTTAATCAGCACAATAATCAAAACAAAAGCAATATAAAAGGGCAAATTAAAACAAGACAGCTTGACATCCTTCTGAAAAGTTGTATGAATGGGAACTAGGGGTGGGGGATGGCAATAAGGGCATTGCCTTTCACAATCCCCCAATGAAATTTTCCTTCCATTTCTTGCATTGCAGAGCATGAAACGCTGAAAATCGTTCACATCTAGAACTTCTACATTAGCTGTGTCTGCATTCCCTTGGTAACTTTGCCTGCTCCTTTTTTATCAGATGCTTAAATCCTATTTCTAAAGTGTAACTGAAGTTTTAAGTTATTGCAGGGCTAGAAATTAGGACACTGAAAGAAATTTCACTGGAGGAGTGGATTCTTACGGGGGAAGGCAATGTCCTCCATTTGCCTACCTATTCCCAAACCCTGATTCAGGATTACACTGTTGAATGCCTTTAAATGCTTAAATGCAGGCTAAAGAGTTTATGCATGTGATATATCTAAATATAATCACATCTGCTATTGAATTATTGTACCTTTGGAGAGATTTAAGTTTCTATGGTAGATCCAAAACTCAGAGAACTAAACAATGGGTAATCAGTGCCATAGACTTGTTGTTTGCTTTACACCTATTGACTGGATCAATGTCTTCAGCAAAGTTCCTAGGTTTTGGCTTCACTCTGGCCACATTTTAAGTACATCCCTACTTGGCTGTTGTTTAAAAGCTCTTCTCACAGTTTCATCTCTGGGCTGGAAGCACACAATATCAGAGCAACTTAAAGGTCATGCAACCCAGATTTCCTTTTATATATATGTAATTGAAAATCTTAGTCAACAACAACAACAAGCAAACAGCTGAATGGCTCTGCTTTATTTTACAGCCCTATGGAGAGTAGCCAGCTTCTGGAAGGCTTCTGAGTGACAGCTCAAGTTCTCTGAGTGGACCTCACTCCGACACCTTTCCCAGCAGGACTCCAGTGCTGCTAAGCCTGCAGGACTTTGCCCTGCTGTGTAAGTAGTCCCGGCTCGTCAGTTCTCTGCCTTATGTGACCACTGACATGCTGTGCCGGCGCTCATTCAAATAAGAATTCAAAAGCGAAGATACATCCTAAGTAAGCCATTGGGTCATAATTGAAGTGGCAGGGACGTCACCATCAATCTATAGCCTCCTGTCTTCTTTGCAGGAAGCCTAATATAGATAACTCACCAAATAATCATACTGATGCCACACACTGTTGCAAGTCAATTAGATCTAGCGATGAAAATCTGTGCATTTTGCAAATAATCTCAAGAAGATACCCAAGCCCAGCATATTTATCTCCTTCGACACATTCACAACAATTTTCCAGTTCACATATGGGGAAATGATAATATAGGAAGGAGGAAATAGTGAATCTCCAGAATCATTGGTATTAATAGTATGGTTATTCAGAACACACACCAAATTTGTAGTTAGCCAAAGTCTTCAAACTGTTGATTTACAAGAAGGTGCTCTGTCTTTTGGCCTCATGGACTGTCTTCCCGTAGACCACCCCTTTTCCTCACCCTGGTCAGAATTGCAAGAGCTCCACAGTATCAGGTGTTTGGCAATTAATGTGGCTAGTTAAATAAATAATGGCACCCCCGCATTATAATGCCATATAACAATATTGTTGCATGTAGGCTTTTTTTTTTATGTAGGGTCTTTTACTGTCTTCTCTGTCACTCTCTTGGTCTTTAATGAAATGAGCAATCATAGAACAGAAGGTATGAAGTGTGAGCTTGTGATCATTATGGAATTACCGTCTATACCAATTAAAATACAAATTAAAGGATGCTGTTAAATTAGCAGTGACTTCAACAGGCAGTCCAAGATCACAGTAGGCACTGGCGGACTCTGATATACCAAACTACAAGCTTCTCACTCGGTCAGTAGCTTTGGAAACAGCTAACAATAAAGCTAATGCATCTTTTGGCTCCGCACAGTGGCACCCAAAAGACAGAACATCAGAGAAATCACACTGATATATAGATAGAGATAGATAGATATACATACACACACCTTTTTTAAAAAAAAATGATTGACATTGACTGATGGTTGGTTGATTTAAACGATTCCTTTCTCCTGACTTAGGGTACAGAGTGACTAATGATTTCTAAAAAATTTCAAAACACTTAAGCCCCCAGCATGTACTGTCACTCTGGGAATTTGTGGCAAATCAAAATGGCAGTAAGACAGTCAACTAGCACTGCATGGGATGTTGGAGCAGGAGGCATTTTTAAACTGGAGAAGAGGCAAGTAGACTCTAGTAGGGGACTATGCCTGGCTGCAAGATGATGATGTCAATTGTGGCTAGTGGCTTCCTGTAGTAAGTATACCCATTTTTAACCCACACTTACAGAAGAAACACTGGAGCCCCAGTGATTTGCTTGTCAAGTCTGACTTCACTGCTTGCCAGTGATGCATTTAAATCTTTTACAACAGTCTCAAATCAAGTCTCAAGTCTGGGAGCCAATTTTATACCCCAATCTATATTCCAGAGTTTCTGGACACAGTCAAATAAAACCAGTTTTAACAATTTAATCAGAGTTGGCCATCCGCATTTGCAATTTTGCCATCTGCAGCCTCAGAAGTGGGGAAGAGGATCCTTCTTGCTCCCCCTGCTTCTCAAAGCTGGAGGATTATTCAGGAATAGGGGATAAGATTCTTCTTACTCCCCACTACTGAAGCTTCAAAAGCTTTAAAGGAAGGATCCTTCCTCCTCAAGTCCATTGCCTAACACACTTGCTGTTCCTATCTGAGAAACACAACCTATGCTTTGAGGGTGAGTCCTGCCTTCTGCTCTTGGGAAAAGTTTTATGCAGTGGGGCAGGCTGCTGAGTAGACCTCAAGCCTGCCTCAAGCCCATTGCCTAACCTTTTTGCTGTTCCACTCAGAGAAATGGGCCCATGCTTTGGGCATGAGACAGATCAGATTTGGACATGAGACCAGTAGGCAAAAAAAGTTTGAAGTGCTGTTCAAAGTTGTAAGGTTTCTGGAAGAATGTGTTACATTACTGAACCAAGGGCAGCAAATCAGTCACTAAAAATATATGAGTCATGAGTCAAATCGAGTCAATGCTTCATTTATTGTCGAGGCAAGTCCAAGTCAAGTCACTGAAGTGACTTAAGTCTAACCTGAGTCCAAGACAATTGACTCAAGTCAGTGTCATTGCTGCTTGCCCCTCTTCCTCATCAGACTTTGTGTTAGTCATGTGGCCATAGACACCAGACTCTACACTTCTTAAGCGAGCAGACTTGTAATTTCCTTAATAAATCCATTTGATAGTGATTTCAAGCAACCAACTTCCAAAGAAAGCCAAAACTTGATGATTGGAAATACTAATTCTTCTGCAAAGTATCTTCTCAAATTCAAGCATCTACAGGGAGAAACAGCGCTATTCTGGGGAACCACTAGATTCTTTCCTTCTTTCTTTCCTTCTTTCCTCATTTACTTATTTCCTTATATTTTACCTGCCTAAAAAAACTCAACATTACAGCAGTAAAATATAAATTTCTCTATAACATACATATAATATAAAATATACATGCAATATATAAAAACGATCAGAAGACACCAGCATCATCAACTGAAACAAAACCAAAGCTAACAAAAGAAAATGCAGAATACCAAAACATGAAATGTTTTAAAAGAGCAAAAACCAAAAGCAGAAAGATAGAGAAGGAAACAGCCTTACTATATTGGTGCAAAGAAAGTAGAAATCCTTCCTAAACAATTGGATTTGGGGCAAATATTCCAAACAGCACCAAATTGTACCTGATAAATTTCAACTAGAAGGGCATCCTATAAAGCCACAACCGAACAGGCCCAATGCCTTGTTAGTAGCTGCTGCAGCTCATATGGCTGAGGAATCTGGAGCAGGGCCCCAGATCATAAACAGAGCATAAGGGGAAAAACATAAAGGAGGCTGAAATGCTTAACTTATTTGCCGATCCTAAGCTTTTCAGAGCTTTAAAGATTAAAAGTAGTGCCCAAATAGTGTTGATCAAATGAAATAGGTATAGTATGTTCTAAATGTTTCAGTTCAGTAAACACCGTGAGATAGCAGTGTTTGGCATTAGACAAAGGCCCTTTCCACACGGGGTAAAAAAAACGGCTTAGGGCAACCTCATCCGGAGGTCGTCCACACCGTGGAGCGCGCTAGAGCGGTTTGAATAGTGGAGGTTCCACACCTCAAACCGCGCTAGCGCGGCCGCAAGGGGTGGCGCGGCGCGTTTTTTAAAAACCACATTTTATGTGGTTTTTACGAAACGCGAGCGCGCTAACCTGTTGCAGCGCCCCGTGTGAAGCTGCAGGGACGCGCTAGCGCATCCCTGCAGAGCTGCCCGGGGGCGGGCTTCCGGCTGGCGCGCTGCCCTGATTGGCGGAGCGCCGCCGGAAGTCGCCGGGCGCCATTTTGGGCGCTGCCGAACGCCGCCGAAACTCGCCAGCATGTGGAGCGGCGAACGCGCGCTCCCCGCAGGGACGGAGCAACCCATTTTCAGGTAAGATCCGTCCCTGCGTGCGCTGCCCCGTTTCCCCGTCCCTCGTGTGGAAAGGGCCAAAGTTGTGTTTTTTTTCCAAATCTGCTTCCTAACATAAAAGGACACGTACCAAACTTCTTTCAGATATACAAGTGCCAGTTTTTAATATATTTATTGAGCATATTTCTAGTGTACAGCATCTCAGATTATCTTGGTATTTTAAATTATACTTGTTCAAACAACCCAGGTGAACATTTTAAAGGTGCAGGCATACAGATAAAGGACAATAATATCAACCTGTGTGGACTTTAACTTTCCTGCTTTGTTGCAGGAAGTGGGTGTACAAACATAGCCACACATTCCTTCCTTTATGCTCCGCTGTACCTCAGCAGCACATCCTGAACATAGAACATTGAGCCGTCCTCTTAAACATTATGACATGGAGAAAATCACATTGTGGTTTAACCTATCAACAATGGAACAAAGCAATTACAACGCTAAACAGAGTCTGGGAAGACCCAATAAAGAGAAATCCAAGAAAATTTGGTGAAAATTCTTAAGGGGCCTTTCAATGTTTAATCATGCTCAGGCCTAAATTAATATTCTGATTCCAATTCAAAAGACTGAACCACAAAGGTATATCTTTGGGGTGTTTTTAATAACCATAGTACAATACTCAGTGAATTGACAGCTGGTCTGACTGGTATTTTACTTCTTCTTTGCTTACTCAAGTAAAGCAGTTAATATCAAGATAATCATCAAACCAACATTAATTCGACAGAGGAGCTGTTTTTTTAAGCACTGTAGTGTGGAAGTTCCTTTAAAATAAACAGATTTTAAAAGACCTTTGTGCATTTACTGAAGTCCTTTTAGTTATTCAATCACAGAACAAAAAGACACTTCTTAGCTGGATTACAGTATTTCATTAAGGATATACTATATTACATAAATTAATGTATGCAACAGAGCATATAAAATGAGTGCTAGACAATGCAGATAACAGCAGCAGCAACAATGACTCCTGCAAAATGGCACACAATAAACTAAAGTCAGAACTGTGCAGGAAAAGGTGTTAACTATGCTGGACATGTTATATATTGCTCACAGGATGGGGGTAGAAGGATAGGATTTATATAAAAGTTGTATATACTACTTTATATGTATGGGTGATGGGTGCAGTTATAAACATATTATTTTAATAATATTTTAAACATATAAACTATTATTTTAAAAGGATACACTAGAGTGAGGAAGACCTTCACCTAGAAGACTGTCCTCTGACAGGTCACATGGCCATTCTAAAGAATGTCTATTTTTTTAAAGATCACATCCTGCATGACCGGTGCCCATGTTTGCATTACTTTCTGGGCCATTGCTACAAATCAAGGCAACCCAAGGAGCTGATAGCAGGATAGGTTTCATTTCAGAAGCAGTTATCAAATCTGATATGTCTGTGGTTGCCACTGATGATGGAGCAGTTTCTCTTAGGCCTGGGTGGGCACCATGAGTATTCCAGATGTCCCTAAACTACAAGTGCCACCAAACCTACCAAGCATAATCAGTGGTGTGGAGTGCTAGGAGTTGTAGTCCAAAAATATCTGGAGATGTGCACTTGGCCCACCCTGTCTCATCTTTTAATTGCTCAGGCTGGCAGTCTGTATGTTGAAAGAAGGAGGACAGATACACTGACAGTCCTTCAAGTATGGGCAGAGCTTGGGAAAGATATATTTTTCAACTCTAGCTCCCAGAATCTCTCCAGCCAGAATGGCCACCATGGGATTATGGCAGCTGTAGTCAAAAAAGAATTTTTCCAAACTGAGTGTGGGATCTTGCCAACCCAAACTTGGATTTTAGGACCTGAGAAAATTTGTACAATTTTTATTAAGAGCATAATAACGAGGGGGGATGATGATGATGATGATGGAAAAGAGGGTAATTTACTGTAGAGAATCAATAGAAAGAAAGGAGTGATTGATTCTTTCTCAGTGATGCTTCCTACATCTGTTCCTCACCACTTTCCAAACATAAAGTTCCAAATACATATTTGCAAGGCAAACAGAAATGAAACATTGATTAATGTGGGGTGCAGTTTGGCTGCTTAGCAGAGAAATGGCACATGTAAAGAAGTATGCATCTTCCCTCTCTATCACACACACACACACACACACACACACATTCTTTCCTGATGCTGTTCATCATTTAAAACCTGGCATCAGGGTGTTCTTACATATATTTCCAAGTAAAGCATTCTTTGGCCCTTTTTGCACAGCATTTTCCATGTGAAGGACACCTGGAGCATTGCATGATTGTGAGGAGCGATCCGCACAATGCACTCGCAATCGCGCAATGCTCCAGGGGCTGGCAGGCACCGATTGCACACCTTTTCATTTTCGGCTAGAAGCTAAAAATGGTGCACGATCACGCATTGCTCCCGGGCCCCACACGCACTTACCTGGCATGCGGAGCCTCTGGAGCCATGCTGGTCGCGCTTCCTGCCTCAGCGCAGCCTGGGAATCTCCCAGGCTGCACTGTGGAAGGAAGAGGCAGGGCTCTTGCGTGAGCAGGCAGCTCGTGTGGAGCTGAAGGACTCTGGACATGAGAGCCTCTCACGAGGCTGCTCACACCCCAGTGCCAGAAGAAAGTAAGGTGCGGAAAGGGCCAAATGTCCAGGGTTGTAGCTATGAAGGAAGGTCAAAATGAGAGCCCTACCCACAAGTAAGATTTCTGCTCCCAGAGATTCTCCTTTCCCAATTTCTTCCAGTCCCAAGGTTTCTAGCACTGAAGACAGAGAGACACACAGAATCTTTCAAACCCAAGAATTCAAATATTTGCTATGTTCATATTCTCTTGGTCACTTTGCCTGTCCCCTTTCTTTGCATGCCTAAACTCAAATTTCTAAATGCTCAACTGAAATTTTAAATTACTGCAGTGCAAAAATTTGAGGACTGAAGGAAAATTTCATGGGGAGCAGAATTCTTGTTTGCGGAGGCAATGCCCTCATCCCTCTTCTCCCATAGATACAATTTTGATGTAATCCCATAGAAAGACATTCTCAAGCAAGGAACACACCTCAAGTGCTTTCCTTGCTCTTGTCAGGGTTTTATTCTAGCTGTGGGCAAACCATCACAGAGGAACTAGAGCAGCCAGCCAGAGGAGAAGCCCTCTTGTTACCTCTGAATACTTATTTATTTGATCCAATTATATAATGTTTTTTTCTTCAAAGAGTTCTAGGAGATCTCAGGTTTAAGCAACTACATGACATAATCACTCTGTAGCTCATAGTTTACTACCCTTTCTTTCTTTCTTTCTTTCTTTCTTTCTTTCTTTCTTTCTTTTAATAAATAAATGTAGCTTTGATCTAATTGGGCATAGAACACATTGGTAGACATGGCCTAAACCAGTGGTTCTCAACCTGTGGGTCCACAGATGTTTCTGGACTTCAGCTCCCAGAAGCCCTGAGCATTGACCACAGTGGCTGGGGCTTCTGGGAGCTGAAGTCCACGAACATCTGGGGACCCACAGGTTGAGAACCACTGGCCTAAACCATTCTCTCCGGTTGTTTCCTCTTTGCTCTGTCATGCCATGGTTTTAAAAAGAGAAGCCAACCAATGATGGTGGAAATTTTTTTAGTCCTGATAAAGAGGAGATAAAATTTTGGCAGGCAAGAAGGAAGGAAGGAAGAACGGAAGGACGGAAGGAGGGGCAGAAAGGTTTTAAGCTTCCTGCTGCTGCTCACTCTGGTTCTGATTTTTCCTAGAAACGTAGGCCATTTCAGCATGACAGCGCTGTCCCAGGATAGGAACACATTGCTGCCAGTCTGCAAGTTGTACTTTTGTACAATGTCATTGTGCTCCTACTGCCCATGCACCCCATTCATCACAGTCACAGGGTATACCATTACCAGAAAAAATCTGGTAATGGCCCCCAATCACGCAATCTTCGCCGGTGGCTGTGCGAAAGGGAGGAAGCACAATTTCTGTGCTTCCTTCCCCAGTACAGCACAGAAGTCTGCTGGGATCACAACAGGATGATAATGGAAAGCAGTAAGGTACAGAAGGGGCGTAAGAAAGAAAGATATAGAAAGATATAAAGAAAGATATTCATACAACACGGTTATAGTGCTGTGATTCCACTTTAACTGCCATGGCTTTATCCTACAGAATCCTGGGGGTTGTTGTTTTGTCAGAGGCACCAGAAGAGGTCTCTGGCAGAAGATGCTGAATGCCCCTCCCTAATCTGCAGATCCCAGGATTCCACAGGATGTTGCCATGACAGTTAAAATGAAATCATAGCACTAGCACTGTATGGAATGAAAGGACCTCTGGTCAAAACCAACCAACTGGAATTCTCGGCATATGGATGAAGATCAGTGAGGATAAGAAATAAGGAATGAATACAAGCCCAACCATGCCAGAGAATCTTTTTTTTTTTTAAGAAAAAAGTTTTACTTGTGATGGGAAACTTGTCAGTCAGATTTCATCCAGATATCTATGTTCTGAATAATTTTTATGCACATAATTGTATCTCTCCCCTATTTTATCCGCACACCAACACTGTGAGGTAGTGTACGCTGAAAAATAGTGACATGTCCAAGGTCACCCTCTAGAAACTGGGTTTCCCCAGTCCTAGGCTGGCTTGCTATCTGCTATTGCTGGTGTCATTGTGCGCCTTCAAGCCATTTCTGACCTATGATGACCCTAAGGCAAACCTATCATGGGGTTTTCTGAGAGTTGAGTGTGTGTGACACATGCCCAAGGTCACCTAGCAGGTTTCCTTGGCCGAACAGGGAATCAAACCCCGGTCTCCAGGATGATAGTCCAATGGTCATACCACTATACCACACTATCTGAATATCCTAAAGCTGATAGTGTGCCAGATTGTATCATTATGTTTACCGTATGATTACTGAGCTTCTTGATTAGGTGCCAATGACAGTCAGATTTTTGACATTCTGATTAAAAACTCTCTAATATCTAGAAACTCCTGTTTTTTTGCAGCCCATATGATCAAAGATTATTAATCTATTCCTGAAAAAAAAGTTTAGTTAAAAAAAAGTACTAGAAATAATTGATTTCCAACACATAAACCTTTAGTACATGTTAAGTGCTCTAGCAATAATAAATGATCCCTTCGTGGATTTTTAGACCACCAGAAGCAAAATATTGGCTGATAATATTCTATGCTGAAGATGGTACTTTTCTGATTTCAGCAAAGAATTCCTGTATGACTGGTAGAAATCCTTTGGTTCTCACATTGGGCTTGTGTTAGGATAATGTGAATAACAGACAGACTGAAAAAGATCAAAACATGAGAAGGCATCTATTTTTAACCACACTGAGTTTAAACAGAGAAAAAGATTCATACATAATTCTGCTAACTGAGAATGGCGTATGCACATGGCGCATGTAGCTGTGAGGTGAAACTGTTAAGTGTTGGCCTAGAGTTGGGGAAACATCACACTACACATTAGCTCTTAGTCCTCTATCACCAAGTTTAACATACCCCACTCCATCCACCTTGGTTTCTCCAGGTTCCTCCTCATTTTCACCATTCTCCACTGGACACATTTCATTTTTCTGCTTTCTTAAACTGTGATGTCCAGAATTGAACACAATGCACCAGCTGACAGTACTTTTGTCACTTGAGAATGACAAAAAAAAAAAAAAAAAAGTATTTGTTTATTTGTTTGTTTTTATATCCTGCCTTTCCCCTGCTGGGGAAGAAGTATGGATGTAAATTGGAAAATTTCATTCCTGTAGACAAGAACGAATGATTTTCCCATTTTTCTCCTTGGTATGAGAAAATAATTGAAAACTGAAGTTTTTGAAGACTATTCCCTGTTTGGGACTTTTTGAACAGAAAATATATTTTATTAACACAAAATGGCAGTTTTGCACAAAAAATAAGTTTTCTATTGGAAAAAAACCCCTAACATTTCTGTGAAGAAGAAACCTGTAAAGAAAACATGAGCAGAAGGCAGTATTTTTGTATAGAAATATTTTTTTCTACCCAGAAAATGATATTTCCTGCACAGGAAACATATTTTATGTGCAGAAAAGAAAAACCATATGCATTTTTTTGTGTGCAGAATACAATGATAAGTACTTCCAATTTCTTTTCTTCTTCTGCCCTCCCTATCCTGTCTCTGCCACTCCTGTAGGTATAGAACCCACATTTACACAACATATACCAATGCATTTCCCCATACCTTTCCCCACCAGAAAAACTGTAAACAAATGTTATGTTTTCTTGCATTTAGAGATTTAAAAAAAAAAACACCACCCAAATATTGGCATAGAAAATTCACTGAAAATGATTCTTCAAGAATTTTTTCTAAAAAAAGAAATTAAAAATTAAGACATGGAAACAATGGAATTAACTATTACAGAGTGTAGGTGGCAATTAAGTTGGGTGGTGTCCACCTAAAATTGAGCGTGCACATAGTCCAGTTGCAAAATAGGGCCTCTCATTCTGTTCCCTTTTGTACTCCCTGTGACCCAAATTCTATTCCAGATGGTCTCCTACTCCTACAGAAAAAAGTTTGGGGTGGAGGGGGCTACAAGGCAAAGGGTGAAGAAAAGTCTACATGGAAAAGAAGGTCCAGAAAGCTTATTCCAAACCAAAGATGATGCATTAACCAGGCAATATATAATTGAAGCTTGGCTTCATTGGGGATCATATGCACTGGTCCTTTGGTATCAAGATTGAGCCCTGGTGCTGAGAACGTTCTGTAAAAATGTAACAAAGTATGCTTCTGGCCATGCACACTGAGCCTCTTTCCATAACCAGAAAGCCATCATGGCTAGGACCATATAGATGAGGTTAGGGGAAGAACTATATCTTTGTGGCTGAACACATGCTGCATGCAGAACAACTTCAATTTCTGCACCACTAAAAAAAAAAAACTTCTATGTCACTCTCTAGAGAAGGTTGCCAATCAGAGCAACAATTCTGAATCAGTTGGACTAACTGTCATGGTGAATAAGCCAGGTCTCATGTTGAAGGGTGTCAAACCACCAGGGCATAGTTTAGGAGTTCCAAAAGCTTAAGCCCCGAGACTTCATGTAAGACATACCTTAGCTCAGGTTCAAAGAACTACAGCCAAAGAAAGAAAGCATGTTGGTACTGAACTCACCTGAACTTTTGCACAAAGCTATCAGTTCACATGATGTTCATGACCTATGCCTTCAAGTTATGAGTTATAGTGACACTGCCATGGGGTTTTCGTAGCAAGATTTATTCAAAGAAAGCTTATCATTATCTGAGAGGGTGTAACTTGTCCAAGATCACTCAATGTATTTCCATGGCTAAGCAGTGATTTGAGCCCTGGTTTCCAGAGCCTATGCCAATTTCTGCACTACACTCTTATAGCACGATTATTCCACTTTCAACATCCTGTGGAATCCTGGGGTTTGTAGTTTCAGGAGGGGCGGGCCGGGCCAGCCCCTCCTGAAACTACAAATCCCAGGATTCCATAGGATGTTGAAAGTGGAATAATCGCGCTATCAGAGTGTAGTGCGGAAATGGCCTTATAATTCTATGACTTTATGAGTCCTGCTCCAACATTCAAATAACTCCACCATATTTGCTGTCCAGCTCTTGTGCTACCTATAATATTATGAAATAGCAAATAAGAAAAAAAAGGCCATAATGTATAAATATTAATAAAACCATAAAAATATTGAGATTATGTTTTTACAAAGTGTTATTATACAATTTTTTTTCCAAAAAGAACACATCTGCAGTTGTATTCACTTTTTTTTTTTTTTTTTGGACACATTATTCCTGGAACTGGAATTGTGTGTGAAAAAAAAAATTTCTATGGCAGAAGAACCCAGCTGGATCCAACCCAATTCCTATCAAATAGTAGGTAATAGCTTCTTCAGTATTTGTTGTACAGTATTTTGGATATGTCTGAAGACTATGTTGGAAGAATGAACAAGAGGATTAAAGTGAACTTGCTGGAGATTTCACATGATGTTTTAATATGGCTTGTGGTTTTGTTTTGTTTTTTAAAAAAATCATTTTAGCTTGTAATCTCTTAAAAATTAGCCACCATGGTAATTTGATAGTTGACAGGTGGGATATAAATGCTTGGAACAAAATGTGTAGTACCTGAGAGCAAAATTGCATATGAGAAAACATCTGGGGCTTTTAATTTGTATCACCAGCTGACAGGACTGAAGGAACAGGGACAAGAATAAAGGCCATCAAAATTCTAATAGGCAGGCTGATTTCCTGAAGAAATCTATTGCTTTACATCTAAGGGAATAGATTCAGAAGTAGAGGGAATTCCTCCTGAAGATTTGGCACACTGGTAGATCATAGTGGAAGAACAAAGGTATTCTAGAAATACGCAAAGGCCCCAGTGTGTTGTGACAATGAGCTTTTACATATGAACACATTCTTTGGAAAGTTGTGTTGCAAGGAGGGAACGGAAAGTGAACTTGCAAAAACAATGGAGCTTTGAAAGCTTGCAGAATGTATTTTGTGCTTTTCTTTTTAGTTGGCCCAATAAAGGTATTACTCTTTTGTGGATTCTGGATTTTTTTGTATTTGGTGACATGGCCAAAACAGTCACTGTTGAATATGTTTCCTAGATTTCAGGATAACAAATTTAGTTGCAACAGGAGAACCCTAAAGAAGAGGAAATCGAAGAACTAGGACTTAATTCTTTGAGGTTTTTGCCTCCAACAAAGGTAAAACTCTTTCCTCTGGACTGTAGTTGGCAAGTTTTACCTATACTGCATCTATGCAGCACTCATTTTTCCCGATGTAACAGTATAGAGACTTCTTGAGAAATTCAATGTTCTCTGCCTAAGGAAGGGGCCGGTAAACTCCACAAGACAGGGACAGTTTGGAACACAAGAGGAGTTACTTTTCTGTTGCTAATGGGCTTGAATTTTGATTATCTCAATTTTACTGCTTGTTGTTTCCCAGTCCCCACATCACCATCCCTCCAGACGATTTTAACTGACATCAGAAGTAACATTTTAAGACACGATGTAGGCCAGTGGCTCTAGCGTCATTTTTACTTCTCCTGTCTGATTTTCAACACCTCTGCCTGATGTAGAAGCCAGTGGAGCTTCAAAAGCTAGCACAACATATTTTGTCCTTTTTTTTCATTGGCCCAACAAAAGTATCACTGTTTTGTGGATTTTGCTGAATATGTTTCTTGCAAATCGTTGGAGATTCACCCATCCCTGCTTATCAATAGCACGGAGAAAACTGAAAACATTTTTTTTTTGCCACTTTGTTTGCACATGCACAGGAATAAGGGAAGAGAGAGAGAGAAAGAGCAGTTGCATAGGGACGTGGGGGCAGGGGGGCGATTTGCCCCAGGGCAGCAATGTTTTTGGGGTGTCCAAGCCCGTAGACACACACTCCACATGCCCTGGCCATGCCCTGCATGCTCTGGCCACGCCTCGTGCACCACAGCCACACCCCATGCACAGTAGCCATGCCCCTTGCACTGTAGCCCCCCTCCCCACCCACCCACCCACCCACTCCAGGCTCTGCCACTGAGAGAGAGAGACAGTCTGTAGACTCAGCTTTGAAACCAGGAAGGTATTTGTTTCCATTTCAAATTAAACTGGTATATTTCTCCCAGCTGATTTACTATAAATTATCTGGAACCTTAAAAAGCTTCTGTGTTTGTGTGCTTCTGTATAGGGCACACATCCATCCTACGGGTAAATTATCTTTCATGTTTTCTCTTCCAATATCAAACGTTGTTTTACAAAGCAGCGTTACAGTACTATAAGTTGCTTAAAAAGAGAAGCCTTTGCCTTCAAGTATCAGTTCGTGGGTGCTACTGGAGGCAGAACATGGGATTAAGTTGACCAGTCATCTAATCCAGCATGGAGAATCCTGCTCATTCACATAGTATTTGAAAATATTATCATTTAAGGTACTTCTTCCCCTATTGAAGTGTAGAATCATTACAAAGTGGGGGGAGCACTTATGATGGAACACTTTTCCTCTCTTTGTAGTGATTATGAAGCTCACAGTGCAGTATAAAGAATATATAGACAGGCACAATGATCTTGCAGCCCAGAACTATCTATCTCTCTATCTATAAGCAAATTTGTGTAATTGTGTAAGGAGTTTTAGATCAATAATTCCCTTGCTTCACTGGCTGCCAGTCTATTTCTGAGCATAATTTACATTGCTGTTTCTCTTTCCTTTAAAGCCCTATACAGCTTAGGTCCAGACTATCCAGACTATGGCCATTTCCACACTAGCCCTGTTATATAATGCTATTATTCCTTTGAGGCCTCTCCCTAAACTGCAAACCCCATGATTCCATGGGATGTTGAAAGTGGAATAGTAGCATTATATAACAGGCTAGTGCGGAAATGACCTATATCTCCCCATGTGAGTCTGCCTTCCTCTGAAGATCGTAAGGCTTTCTTTCCATCCCACCACCATCCCAGGCTCAGCTGGTTTGGACACAGGAGAGAGCCTTCCTTGTGGCTCTCCTAGGCTAGAGAGGTTCAAGTTGGCCCCTCTCTGTTGTCTTTTCACCAGGAAGGCAGGAAGGTTTAAAAAGGCCTTCAGCCTTAAGTGACCAAGGAGGGGTGATATGCAATTAGGTGTGCTGTGTTTAGTACATGTTATGTATTTTAAGTGTTTTGTTTTAATTGTTACTGTCTTAAAAGTAGTATTTTAATTGGATGAATGGTTTAATGCTTTCCTAACTTCTGTATGCCACATTGTTTTAGGTGTTCTGTTTTAATTTATATTGTAAGCCACTTTGAATCCCATTCAGGGGTGGGGAGAAGAAGGAGGTAAATCAATCAATCAATCAAACAAACAAATAAAATTATAAACTATTATAAATCTGTATTTATTGCATGCATGTAACCATCATAAGACAGATTTTTATTTCTATTCTCCAACTTCACAGTACAGTGATTAGTGATGAGAGGCAGGATTACTCCACGTGAAGTAGCTCGCCAAGAATTGAGACCACCAGATTAGAAAGCAAAAATAAAAGTTTATTTTACTGCAGGGATCTCAGTGGAATGATTTCCAAAGCCTGAGAGCCCCGATCCAGGTATTAGCTCTCTTTTTATACCCTCTTATAAACAGGTTACAGGAAATGATTACATATGACCATATATGAAGTGTTTACAGGTCAGGCAGACCTGGGTTACATCTTTCAAAAATGATGTATTTTGGTACCAAGGGAGTATTTCTCCAACATCAAAACTCCCTAGGTTCCCGGCACTGCTAAGCACATACCTAAGCCTCTTGATAAGATAAAGGGCGCATCTGCTCACCTTATTTTTCTATATTTTTCTACCTTAGCATTAGCTTCTTCAACTTAACCCTTTCATTCCCCCCTTTATGCCAAATTCTACGCAATTTGACATACTTAAGCTTGCTTTTGGGCCATAACAGCAAAATGAGCTGCCTTCCCCTCCATAGCTTGGGAGAGAGAGGCATGTACACATTTCATAGCACAAGAAATACATATCATTACTAAGAACCCTACTACAATTAAAAGTACAATACCTAGAAACAAGGTTTTTAACCAGCTAAGATCTGGAAGCCAAGAAGTTAACCAATCCCAGGGGTTACTAACGCCACTGTCATTATTTTGTATCAACCCTTGCAACTGCTGTATCTCATCCTCTATAGTCTTGTTCAAATCATGGAACGCAACCTTGCATCCTCCTTTGACTATGGTACAAAACCCCCCTTTTCTGGCTAACAAGTAATCCAAGGCCATTCGATGTTGTAACAATAGCTGATTTAGCTCTTCAATTTCTTGTTGGAGGGCTTGTACCAATTTCCCAGTCGCATTTATAGTTTTCTCCAATCTGCAAGTCAATCCTATTATGCTCCTACGATTTTCTTGAGCCATAATTCCTGGGTAGGATCCCAAAGTGAGGACCCCTGTGATCAGTCCTCCTCCTACTCTACTACCCTCACTCTCAGACAACTGTGGCCTCACGATGACCAGATCCTCACATTGACTTCCCAGTGGTCCCACTAAATACCGTTTCTTCCTACCAACTCGTTTGATCTGTCTTGGTAGGAAAACTTGGACAGGTATAGTCATATATCCTATTCCTATACACTGGTAAGTCCCTGGGTGGTAGTTGGTGGCCCACCCATTAAAGTAGAACCATAAATGCGGGTCTCTAGCCATCAATCCAGAGGATATACCCACCTGACCCTGTATAATTAGGAGTGAACATGGGATATTCTGGGTATAAATCTCCAAAATTAGTTTCATTTAAGTCCCCTTGGGTTGATAGGAGTTATTATATGTGCCATACAAATAGAATCTATCACTACATGCTGAATAATTTCCCAGTTTACCATAAAATGAGGAATATTTTATATATCCTTTCCACTTAGAATTCCAAGATCCACTATGGTGACAGCAAAAACACATTCCGGGGGAATAAGTATAAAACTTCAACCGCCTAAATCGAGTCTTGTTTATATTACTATCAACTTTGGCAAACATATTGGGATTCCCTCTCAATGCTGACTGTAGGGCTCCTACAACCACTCCCGGTTCACTAATAAGGGAGGGCATAAAACCGAAATCTGCTACAGTCTGTGGATGTTCATAGATCAGGGTGACATTGGGTCCGTGTTGTTGGAACATATGTGCAGCATGTCGTTTGAACCAGTTAGCCTCAACTACTCCACCCATCACGCTCCACATCCCGATCAACATTACCCACTTCATTTTCGGAGCCACTCAGGGACCCAAATCTACTTACTCCACACAAATTCCTTCTGTACATATACAAAAATACTAAAATACCAAAAAATATACACACTACTATTATTATTAGATCACTAATACTAATATTCATTGTTTCTCTCCCATATCCACTGTAGGGGATCTGGCCGTGCGTAGAATAGTCAGCCTCCGGAGTGACTACAGCAGGGCTCAGTCCCAATCTTCCTCCTCTGCAGTTGCTAGGTCTGACCGTACGTAGAGCTACCAGCGTCCAGCGGGTGGCAGCAGTAGGGTCTAGCCTAGAGTCTTCATTCACCTGTTGCGGATCTGACTGTGCATAGAGTGGTCAATTCCCTGGTATGACCACGGCAGAGTCTAGTCCGAATCTTCTCTCCCCCCTTTTCTTCTGGACAATTTCAGTTTCAAAGGGTTTTCTTGTGATGAAATTACAGCCCAATCAGTAAACGCCCTTTTTATCCTGGTGTAGTGTATCCAAGGTTTCAGCCCTGCTACTTTTACTGCAGTGGGGGTGACTAACAGCACGTGATACGGCCCCCTCCAGCCTGGTGATAGAGGCTCCCCTTTCCAATCTTTAACCCACACCTCATCCCCAGGCTGGAAGGAATGGGCCTTTGTGAGGAAAGGAACTCGTCTAACCTCCAAAGCATGGGCGTTTACCTTCTCTAGAGCTTTCCCTAATGCCTGCACTTCTTCTTGGAGGGTTAAGTTCCCCAGCTCTCGAATGTCCCCTCTCAATCCCTTCAGGATGGCCGGGGGTCTTCCATACAGCAGCTCAAATGGAGTCAGCCCAGTCGTCCGATGAGGGGTGCATCTTATTCTCAAAAGAGCTATTGGGAGTACATCCAACCATTTGAGCTTAGTTTCTTGACACAATTTTGCAAGCTGAGTCTTCAATGTTCTGTTCATCCTTTCCACCTTCCCAGAACTTTGGGGCCTATACGCACAATGTAACTTCCAAGTAATTCCTAAGACTTCTGCCAAACTCTTAACTACTCCGTGCACGAAGGCCGGGCCATTATCAGATCCGATGTGAAGGGGCAACCCGTATCTAGGTACGATGTCTCGGAGTAGAGCTCGTATTACTTCCTTCGCCTTCTCGGTTCTAGTAGGATATGCTTCAACCCACCCAGTGTGAGTGCACACCATTACCAACATATATCGGTATTGTCCCATCTGTGGCATCTCGGTGAAGTCCACCACTAGGGATTCGAAGGGAGTAGATCCTTGATGTTGGGTTCCCTCTTCCAATCGGGGCCCTTTACGCGCGTTGTTCCGAGCGCAGAGTTGACACCGTGATGACGCCAGCATGGTGTACTGTCTCATTCCATCTATAAACACATCCTTTGCTAACAACTGGGCCCGCTTTTTTCCCAGATGCGTGGCTTATGTGTTTTGAACGATTGGCCATCCCATAGATTGGGGTATGTACCGTTTTCCCATCTGGTGGGACCCCCCAACCATCTTTGTCGCTTATAGCTTTGGGGCCCTTTTTAAGGCCCTCTCATTCTCCTGCTGGGTGTTCTTGGGGTCTGGTTACTCAAGGAGATTTGGAAAAGTGGTACTACCAATTCTTGGGCGGGTTTCCCCTTTCCCCACTCACTAGTTCACTCTCAGCAGCCTCCTTTGCAGCAGCATCTCCCTTTTTGGGTTTCCCCCGGACCACTGGATCTTCCCTCTCTGATGTCCTTTACAGTGCATCACAGCAACTTTACTAGGGGCCCACCCACTTCTAATAGGTGCTCTATTTTTTTTCCCATATTTGATCTCTTGTCCTGAAGAATTGATCAATCCTTTTTCTTTGTACAGTGCTCCATGCGCATGCAGGGTAGTGAAGGCATACTTTGAATCTTTTATATGTTTACAGTAAGTCCTTCGGCCAGCTAAAAAGGGCCCTGATCAAAGCGATAAGTTCCCCCTTCTGGGCCGAGGTACCAACAGGTAGCCCTTTGGCTTCTATTATTTTATCTGCCGTGACCACTGCATAGCCGGCCTTTCGCTTCCCCCCCGCACAAAGCTACTTCCATCTGTATAGTAAGTGACATCAGGATGGGGCCATGGGGTATCCCGCAAGTCTGGTCTACTTGAGTATACTTCATCCATGGTTTGAAGGCAGTCGTGGTGTATATTTCCAGATTCTGCTGGGACATGTTGGGGGGTTCAGGGTGGTGCACAACTCCAACTTCACTCTAGGGTTTTCATACAACATTCCCTGATACTTGGACATTCGGCTATTCGTAACCAATAGCTACCTTTGTACTCCATGGGGGCCCATTTAAAATTTGGAAAATTTTTTCCATCAAATTCTGGCCTAAGGTTAACTTATCTGCTTTTTTTACCAACAAAGCGGGCTGCTATAGCTCTGAGACACCCAGGCCATCCTCTAGCGATTTGGATCTAATTGCTTGGGGGGTTGCCACTGGGCGATGCCAGGATCCCAACATCTTTTCAGTACTCCCCCGGCTATTTCCCTTCTTCTCATCAACATATAAGGTGAACTTCTTTGTTACATCTGGCAGACCTAGCGCCGGGGTTCCATCAGCGCCTTCTTTATTTTCCCAGGCGTTCTTTTGTTCTTTTCCCCACACAAATTCAGACTTTCCCCCCCTTTTGGGACTTTTATATAATGGTTTGCTCTTCTCCCAAGTTAGGAATCCAGATTCTGCAAAACCCAGCTGCACCCAAGTTTCCCCACCCTCTTCCAAATTTCCCGGGGGTCAGGCAGAGCACACACAGCCTCCTTCCTTTTTCGGCCTAGCGCTCGTTTCCCTTATCACTTGGAATCCCAGATATCGCACCTCTGTCTGGCACAACTGGGCCTTCTTCTTAGATACTTTGTAGCCTTCCCACAGAAGCTGGAGCAACTCCATTGTGGCTTCCTTACACTCCTCCTCACTGGTGGGGCCCGGGCCAAAACCCCCGTAGGAATTTTTAATTCCCAAACCAAAAACTGGGCCCCCCGGGAAAACTCGGGTTTTTCCCCGGGGGGGTTCAAAAATCGGAGAAAAATTTCTCCCAAAAGTTTTTTTTCACTTTTAAGGAAAATTGGTCAAAAGCCCCAAAAAACGTTGGCGAGTTCTTCCACCCCTGAGGCAAGGGCACCCCGTGAAATGGGTCTTCTGGCCTGTAATGCTGTCTTCCACCTGGAAGGCAAAAATTCCTGGCTTTGGGGGGCCACTCGGATACAAAAAAGGGATCCTTGAGATCCAAAACAGTGAAGTTTAGTAGCTGCAATGGAAATATCCCCTCAGGACATATGGGTTTGGTACCACTGGGTGTAGGGTTACTGTAGCTTTGTTTACCATCCTTAAATCTTGTACTGGACGATATTCCTTCGTCCCAGGTTTCAATACTGGGAGTAATGGAGTATTCCAGGGAGAGCGGCTTTCCCCGAATTATATTGTACTTCTTCAGCCGTTCTTAATTCTTCTGGATCCCTTCCAGGGCTTCTCTGGGTAGATCATATTGCCTTACACGAGTGGGCATAGCATTTGGCTTTAATTCTACCACTATGGGGGCCACGAACCGGGCTAACCCAGGTGGGTTGTCTAGCCCACACGCCTGGGGGTCCAAATATAGTGGGTTGCTCTTGACAAACCATGATCTGGTACCTTCGCCACTCCTCCTCCATTGGATAAGTCACTGAGATATTCTTTGGTCCTCTAAAATTTATTTCCATCGTCCCATCTTCTTCAATAGAAATTTGAGCTCTCAATTTAGCCAACAAATCTCGACCCAATAAGGGCACAGGGCAACTTGGCAAATACAAAAACTGGTGAGTGACTTGATGTCTTCCTAGATCCACAATCCTTTTTTCTAAGAGAGGGGTTTTCCAATTTCCCCGTGGCCCCCACAATTCTTATGGCTTTCTCAGTTTTTGGGGCTATTGCAGAATTTAATACTAACGGGTGGCTCCCGTATCTACCATCATGGGGATGGCTCGGTCCCCTATTTGTGCTGTGACCATAGGCTCCCCGGGGCCGAGAGCAAGGGGCCCGGTCTTCCTAATCGTAATGTTCCATTTCAGCTAGTCCAATGAAGTCCTCAACCCTTCGTCCATCCCCTGCTCATATCTTCCATCCACTACTCTTCCTCTTCCTCTTCCTCGATTTGCTCCCCTTCCTCTTCCTCGATCCATTCCTTTTCCCCCTGTTCGCCATCCCTCTCTGTCTGGGACATTCATTCTTCCAATGCCCAACCTGTCGGCAGAGGGCACACTCATTGCGTCTCAATGGAGGTCCACTTCCTTTTCCAATTTTCCGCCCCCCTTCCTTTGTCGCCAAAGCTGCAGCCAATAATTCCGCTTTCTTATGCATCCGCCTGTCCTTCTCCCGTTTCTCCTCTTGGTCTCTATTCACATATACTCTCTGGGCAATTTCCAACAATTGGCTCAAATTCATACCTGCAAATCCCTCTTGTTTCTGGAGTTTCTTCCTTATATCTGGATAACTTTGGGTCACGAAGGCCAAATTCACCATCTGTTGGTTGCCTGGGTCTTCTGGGTTCACAGGAGTATACTGCCTATAAGCATCAAGCAATCTTTCCAAATATGTTCCTGGGGGTTCAGTGGGTCCCTGAAGTATCTCTGATACTTTGGACATATTAACAGGCCTCTTCATTCCTTCTCTCATAGCTTCCACTAGTAGAGCTTGATAATCAGTGAGCATAGTCAACTGTGCTGGGAGGTTCGGGTCCCATCCTGGGTCCCCAAGGGGACCCTACCTCTCATCCACTGCTCAGGGTTCGCCTCTCCAGGAGGTGCCCTGTTTTTTAGCTATCCGTTCTGCATGCTGAATTATTCTCCTCCGCTCTTCAGTAGTGAACAGAATCAGGAGCAACTGCTGACAATCTTGCCAATTGGGGACATGTGAGGCCATAATACTGGAACAAAGTTCAATTACTTCTTGTGGCTTATCTGTGTAAGTAGCATAATGGGTCTTCCAATTAAGGAGGTAGACGTGGTGAAGGGAGTATATTGGTAATTTGGGAAATCGCCGATAACCACCCTCTTGGGTGGGATCTTTGGGACCAATTTACTAATTTGTCGCAATGGTGCAATCACATCTCCACTTTTCCCATCCGAATCATCTACTTCTTCTCTTCCTTCTGGGGTTTTGTTGTTTATCTTGACCTGCTTACTCTTGGATTTTTCTTTTGGTCCAGTCTGTTCGGGTTTGGGTCTGAGTGTCATCTTATTCTGGACAGCCAAACTGGAACCTGGCAACTCCTCTGTCATTTCCTCTTCATGGGTAACTGGGGCCAAATCCGCCAGTCCCAGCCACTCCCTCTTGTTGTGAGGCTGTCTGAGGTACTGGCGGCAGTGGAGCAGGCGGTGGTACTTCCAAAGCCAGTGGTGGCGGGACCGGCTCATCACCACATACGGTGGAGGGGGGGCAGTGGGCTCTTCTGGAGCTGAATCAGGCAAAATCTGGGCTTTTCCAAGTTTCGTCTGGCCCTGTCCTGCCTCAGCACCATAGCCTTACAAATTTGTTCCTGACACTTCTGCAACCAAGAGGGGTTCTCTGTAACCACTGTGTCCCATGAATCTATGTATGGATACTGATCAGGATGACCAGGCTCACCCACCACTACTGAATACACTGCCTTGATTCGAGCGGGTTCTAAGCTCCCTTCCGGAGGCCACCCCACCTTGAAAGAAGGCCACTCCACTTCACATAAATTCCGTAAACGCCCTGGTGTCATCGGGGGGTCCCCATAGTCCCCACTGAATCCTTTCTTGAAATTCTTTAACATACAACCTAAAGGGGTTTGCCGGCTTTGCCCCCCACCCATTTCCTCCCAACGTGGACAAGACACACTAGGAGAAAGGGATTTGGCGCGTGAGTAAGGGGTCTCACGCGCCAACACGAAGGGGGATAGACACCACTCTCTCTGTGCCGACCCACGCACCCGGACTCTCAACGGTATGCAATGGGAACTGCGACACCTTGCGCCCCTCCTTTCACACCACATTCACGCCAACAAACTACCTCCCACCTCTTTTTCCACCTCCAAAAAGCCTCGCGGTTTCACCCACAACAGTGGGGTACTAAGGCAAGACTTAAGGGGTTGATCAGGCCCCTCTTCTCCCTGAAGTTGCAGGGAGGGCACTCACCAACAGTCGTGGGAGGGTTCTGCTTTCTGCTCCGTCTTCGGGTCCCTGGGCTGGAACACCACCGCCAGAGCCGCCGCCTCACTCCGAGTCAATCCTTCTGACAAAAGTAAGTCAGGGGCGCCCTGGGTCGCGTCGGAAAGAGGCGACGGCCCCGACGCCCTGGCGTCCGCCAAAGTGGGCAAAACGCCCTCAATATCCCGGACGAGCCCCAAATTGAAGTAGCTCGCCAAGAATTGAGACCACCAGATTAGAAAGCAAAAATAAAAGTTTATTTTACTGCAGGGATCTCAGTGGAATGATTTCCAAAGCCTGAGAGCCCGATCCAGGTATTAGCTCTCTTTTTATACCCTCTTATAAACAGGTTACAGGAAATGATTACATATGACCATATATGAAGTGTTTACAGGTCAGGCAGACCTGGGTTACATCTTTCAAAAATGATGTATTTTGGTACCAAGGGAGTATTTCTCCAACATCAAAACTCCCTAGGTTCCCGGCACTGCTAAGCACATACCTAAGCCTCTTGATAAGATAAAGGGCACATCTGCTCACCTTATTTTTCTATATTTTTCTACCTTAGCATTAGCTTCTTCAACTTAACCCTTTCACACGTGGTATTGTATTTCAGGCACAGTGAATTAACTGTGTGTGGTCCCCTTAAGACACAGAATATACAGCAATACCTCTACCACATGCTTCTGTTTTCCCTTGAACTTTAGGTCAAGCTTGCTAGTAAACAAGTTATATACAATTATTATTTAACATTTTGTAGCTTACCAAGATCTATGGCCCTTTCTGCACTTTACCTTCTTCCGGGACTGGGGTGCAGGGATCGCGCGAGCAGCCTCTGGCGAGAGGCTCTCGCGTCCGGGGTCCTTTGGCTCCACACGAGCTGCCTGCTCATGCGAGAGCCCCGCCTCTTCCTTCCACAGTGCAGCCTGGGACCTTCCCAGGCTGCATTGGGGCAGGAAGTGTGACCAATGCAGCTCTGGAGGCTCCACACACCAGGTAAGTGCACGCAGGGCCCGGGAGCAATACATGATCATGCACCATTTTCGGCTTCTAGCCAAAAATTAAAAGGTGCATGATCGGCATCTGCTGGCTCCTGGAGCGTCGCATGATTGTGAGTACGTCGTGCAGATCGCTCCTCACAATCGCGCAACACTCCGGGGGCCCTTTCGCATGGAAAATGCCGTGTGGAAAGGACCTATGAAGAACTTAAATGAACAAGAATCAAAATTTAACAGACTATACTGTTTTTATCATTATTTTTACCAAAGACTCCTACTTTTGTGTGGAAGTTATACATTCTTGATTACACATATGCAGATAGATAGACAGACAGACAGACAGACAGACAGACAGATATATGATAAATAGAATAGATGACAGATAGGCAGACAGATGGATAGATAAATAATTGTTGTTGTGTGCCTTCAAGTCATTTTGAATTTATGGTGACCCTAAGACAAGCCTATCACAGAATTTTCCTGGCAAGATTTGTTCAGAGAGGGGTTGCCTTTACTTTCCATTAAAGCTGAGAGAGTGTGACTTGCTCAAGGTCACCCAGTGGCTTTCCATGGCTGAGCAAGGATTCAAACTCTGGTCTCCAGAGTCATAGTCCAATATTAAAACCACTATACCATACTTGCTCTCAACAGAGAGATAGATATTATATATAGTGATTGAATCAAAGTTTCACAATATGTAGAGCAAGAAATGCGAGATGTCCAAGATGGAGTCAGAAAATGAACAGGCTCTTGGGGATCATATTGCAAACATACACTGGTTAATGTAGCACACCAAAGAATTTCAGAAGAAAATCAGCCTGTGCTTTATAGATCATAGCAAAGCTTTTGATTGTGTAGCTTGTGAAAAACTATGGATTACTGTTAAAGAAATGGGTGTGCTACAATATTTGATTGTCCTGATACATAACCTGTACACAGGATAAGAGGCTACTGTTAGGACTGAATATGGAAAAACTGAATGGTTTCCAATTGGCAAAGGGGTCAAGCAAGCTGCATTTTATCACCTTATCTATTTAACTTGTATACTGAACACATCATACGTAAAGCAGGATTAGACTTAGAGCAGTGGTTCTCAACCTGTGGGTCCCCAGATGTTTGTGGACTTCAGCTCCCAGAAGCCCCAGCCACTATGGTCAATGCTCAGGGCTTCTGGGAGCTGAAGTCCAAAAACATCTGGAGACCTACAGGTTGAGAACCACTGACTTAGAGGAAAGAGGCATGAAAATTGGAGGAAGGAGCCTCAGCAATTTAAGGTGTGCAGATAAAACCATACTATTAGCAGATAATAGCAAAGACTTGGGACAATTACTGAAGAAAGTAAAGAAGGAAAATGCAAAGGCAGGTTTACAGCTGAACAATCAAGAAAAAAATATCACCACAGATGATTTACATAACTTTAAAGAAGATGATGAAGACATTTCCCATACGTTGGGTCAGTCATTCATCAGAATAGAAAGTTCAGTCAAGAAATCAGAAGAAGAATAGGACTTGGAAGGTTAGCTATGAAGGAACTGGACAAGATCCTGAAGTGTTAACATATAGCGTTGAATTCTAAAGTTCAGATTGTCCATGCCATCCTATTCTAGTTTCTATGTATGATTGTGAAAATTGAACACTGAAGAATACTGATAGGAAGAAAATCAATTCATTTGGAATGTGGTTCTGGAGAAGAGTTCTGTGGATACCCTGAACTGCTTAAAAGTCAAATGAATGGGTCCTAGAGCAAATTGTGCCTAACTCTCTCTAGAAGCCAAAATGATGAAAATGAGATTGTCATACTTTGGACATATCATGGGAAGATAGCACTTACAAGTAAAGACAATATACTTGGTAAAGTAGAGGTAGGTAGGAAAAGAGGAAGGCTGCATTGCAGGTGTACAGACTCAGTTGATGAAGCCATGGCTCAGAGTATGCAAGACCTGAGTACAGCTGTTGATGACAGACTGAGACTCTAAATGACAGAATGACTTGGAGTTTTCTCATGCATAGGATTGCCATAAGCTGAAGTCAATTTGAGGGTGGTCACCAAGAGCAACACGACAACTCACTCTCTCTCTCTCCACCCACACCCACACCAACCACCCACACACACACACACACACACACACACACACACACACACACGTGGCTTGGAGCCTGATTTATTCCTCCATCAACAGCAGGGATTTTTCCCCCTTTTCACAGCAGGAACTACAAAAAAAATGAGAGGGGACTAACTGAAAACATGAATGGTGCTTGTGATTGTGACTCAGATTAGTGAGACATTGGACTTTTATAATTTTTTTTTTAAAAAAAACTGCCCTGCCTTTTCTACTTTTCTGACTTCCTCCACTCATCCCAAATGAAAGAGATTTCTACTTCAGCCATAGAGAAAAAATAAATAAATAAAAATAAATGGAGAGTTAGTGAGAGGGCATGGGGGCACCCACTCCTAACACAGCAGTGGAGGCTCCAAGAAAGCCACCTGGGAACCCTACCATGACAAAGGCCATCTCAGTAGTACCACTTTCCTCAATTCTGGTAACAAGAAGGTCCCAACAGATGAGTGAAGATTATTAATGCCATGACCCAGGAGAATAGGGCTTTAAAGGTATGATCGAGTGCTTTGAATTGTGCCCTCATATAGGCCAGAAAACAGGGTCCCTTGGTGCTTCACAGAGCTCAGAAAAGTTACTTTTTGGTCTAAAACTCCTAGAATCCCCAATGGCCATGCTGGCTGGAAAATCCTGGTGATAATAGTCCAAGTGTTTTTCTGGGTTTTAAATACTGGTGACTTTTCCCTTTTGTTCTTTTAGAATTGCTCAAATTCAAAGTCTAAGAACCAGTGATGCACAAACCTCTTGTGTTAGGTTTTTTTTTTTTATCCTGAGGTCCCTCAGAAGAAAGGGTAAACTATAAACTGGTTCAGTTTCCAGACATATATCTAAAAGGCCACTTGCATACATGTTGGGTTTCCCTCCCATCAATGATAAAACATAAGCAGCATTGCATGTGACAAACAGACCTCTCTATCTTATCAGCCATACATGTTTCTGGCAGCTGTGGATGATCACCATATACCAGACCAAGTGAACTGCAGGGTCACTGTAGGTTGATCCCCATCTTTAGGATGGGCAAAATGCCCTAAAAATAAGCTCTTTTGAGGGTTCCTGCACATTTATTCATCCTGACAATTATTATTTGGGGAGAGGAAGAGACTTCGCATTGATGCTAGCCAAAGGGTTCTTTTGGGCGTGATATACAATTGGAACAATGAGAGAAAATGTGGTTGGGATAACATAGTAAATACACTATGTCACAACATCTGTGTAACATCTGTGTAACATCTTACACAGAAATTTTATAAGATGATGTATCATTGGTATCCACCCTTGAAAAATTGGGTAAAGTTCATAAAGAGGTTTCTAATAGATGTTGGAAACATGAAAAACAAGTGGCATCTTTTTATCGTATTTGGTGGACATGTGAAAAGGCCAAGAAATTTTGGAATAACATACATATTATGGTGTATAAAATTTTGAAGATTAATATCCAATTACAGCCTGAATTGTATTTGCTGGGACTAGTAGAAGATCAACTGGAGAAGATGTGTGGCAAAATATGACAAGTTACGACCACCACAGAACAACCACTGTATGCACAGGAATGGAAGAACACAGAGATTTCCGTGAAAGAGAAAGAGAACTGGCTGATGAGACTGTTGGACTTAACCTGAAATGGACAAATTGATGTTATTGTTAGAGAAAGATCAGTGCTGACTTTTGCAAAAAAAAACCAAAACAACTGGGAACCTTTAATAAGCTTTTTGTAAGAAAAATAGTATAATATGTTGACAGGAGAATTTGACAATTAGTATTTTTGGGGAAAGTAGCAGTTGAAGCATTTGAATGGTATTTATAGCCAGAGAAGTTTCTCTTATATAGAATTATCTATAATTTGCATTAGGAAAGCTGAAAGCCATATTTCCTTTCAATATGTTTAGGGTCTTTTGGTTAGTTTTTGTAAGTAGTATGTAATATTAGTTTTCTTTTTTGTGTGTATATTTTGTCATTGCAATTTGTAGTTTCTTTTTTGTTTTGTTCATATGTATTATGAAAACTTTTAATAAAAAAAATTAAAAAATTATTTGAATTACACGGGACCTGAGCACCTAACCAGAATTTGTACAAGTTGCTAGTTCTTAGCTATTGGCTGGGGATCCTGGGAGGCATAATCCAAACAGGTAACTTTCCTTAGCTTTCCACCATGCCAAGTTATTCAATTCCATTCATTCTGAGATGCCTCATTTCCTTAGGACAGCAGGAGCTCATGTCTTTAGAAAGAGCAGCTATTTCATTGCTTCAGCTTAAGAAGCTTCCCTCTCTCATTGCCTCTCAAAGCAGGAGGATGCCTTCTAAGCTGAAATGTGTAAACAAGTATCATATGGTATGCTTAATAAAAAGGGCATTTGTGCGTCTCTGACAGCTTGTATGCTGCCATATAGTCAAAGGACAAACTGACAAAAGGGACAGCTGTTTAAAAAGACATAACCTCAGCGCTGTCTTGGAGCCCAGGATTTAATGAGTTAAAGCAAACATACCTTCCCTCCCATCATTGAAGCCAAGTGATGTTTTGACAGTGCTGAAGTCCTGGCTAAGCCCTGGGTGCAGGAATTATGGCACCGGCACCGAGGAAGAGTTCCTTCCCTGCATCCCCGCACACACACTGCCACTGCCCACACACTCCTCACACTCCCCATGGTGTTTCTATTTCCATTTGATGCTTGCAGGAGGGGATGGCGGGGTTGGGGGGAAGTGTGACACTGTTAAGTACAATATCTAAAGTGCTTAATCTAATTATGCCTATTTTGTAAGATTAATTATAATTAATAATTTAACATATTTTATCGTTTAAGTCAGTATCCGTTCTGATCTTTAACTTTAGAGAGCACACTGTATACGTACCACATAATTAGGGCTTATGTATCACATAATTAGGGCTAAATACTAGGAAATCAGGCTAATTAGACCAAATCAAACTGAATTATTTAAGCTTTTTTTTATTTTAGAGGTAGACTATTTCGTAATTAAAGACTGATTCCATTTTCTTGTTCTTCTCGCACATCTCACTTGTCTTTTGAGATGCCTATTATAATGAAGCATTATAAAAGTGTTTGTCACGGAAGTGCAGGCATAGGCCAGCCTAACAAGCAGGCAATGACAGCGTTTTCAAAGGACCGGAGAGTGTGACTAGCACGTCCACAGCCTATTGTTAGGAATCTAAGCAAAAGGGGCCAAGGGAAACAAAAGCTGGGCCTCCACCTGTGCTTCAGCCAAAAGCTTTACATACTACGCTCTGCTCTTTGGAATTATAAAGTGGCCAGGAGGCATCCACACACTGAAATGGGAAATGGTACTTTTCCTCTTTGAATGTCGGCCCCTGCCGCAAATCCACCCCCTCATCAATGGATTTTCAGATGATTCACAGAGAGTGGGAGTTAGAATGTGTGTCAACACTGTAAAAGTTTGTTTGTTTCTCCTGAAGTGGGCGGAAATGTGTCCTACCTTACAGGGGACAGCCCTCTATTTGAAGGCATTTTCTGTTTCTGGGGAAGGAGGGACTCCAGGACTTCAAATAATGTGGTACTTTGTTCTCCAGCAGCTTCAGCCAGCCTGGGCAAAGATGAGGGATGATGGGACTTGTAGTTCAGCAACAAGAGGAACTCCAGAAGTTCTCAACTGTGGATGTAGCATATTTCGGTTTCAGTAAGGCCTTTGACAAAGTTCCCCATGACATTCTTGCAAAGAAGCTAGTAAAATGTGGGCTGGACAGGGCTACTGTTAGTTGGATTTGTAATTGGTTGACTGACCGTTCCCAAAGGATGCTCACCAATGGCTGCTTTTCATCCTGGAGAGAAGTGACTAGTGGGGTGCCACAGGGCTCTGTCCTTGGCCCAGTGCTGTTCAATATTTTTATCAACGACTTCGATGAAGGAATAGAGGGCATGCTCATCAAATCTGCAGATGACACCAAATTGGGAGGGGTTGCTAATATGCCAGAGGACGGGATCAAAATTCAAAATGACCTGGACAGATTGGAGAGCTGGGCCAAGGCTAACAAAATGAAATTCAACAGAGAGAAGTGTAAGGTCCTACACTTAGGTAGAAAAAATGGAATACAGAAATATAGGATGGGGGACACGTGGCTGGATAGCAGTACGTGTGAAAGGGATCTAGGAGTCTTACTAGACCACAAGCTGAACATGAGTCAGCAGTGTGATGCGACAGCCAAGAAAGCCAATGCGATTCTTGGTTGCATCAATAGAAATATTGTGTCTAGATCAAGGGAGGTACTGGTACCACTCTACTCTGCTTTGGTTAGACCTCATCTTGAATACTATGTCCAGTTCTGGGCACCCCAGTTCAAGAAGGACATGGTCAAGCTGGAGCAAGTCCAGAGAAGGGTGACCAAAATGGTGAGGGGCCTGGAAGCCATGCCCTATGAGGCTAGACTTAGAGAGCTGGGTATGTTTAGTCTGCAGAAGAGAAGGTTAAGAGGGGGCACGATAGCCATGTTTAAATATCTGAAGGGATGCCATGTAGAGGAGGGAGCGGGCTTGTTTTCTGCTGCTCCAGAGACCAGGACAAGGAGCAATGGATTCAAGCTGCAGGAAAGGAGATTCCACCTGAACCTCAGGAAGAACTTCCTGATGGCCAGGGCTGTCCGGCAGTGGAATATGCTGCCTTGGAGTGTAGTGGAGTCTCCTTCTTTGGAGGTTTTTAAGCAGAGTCTGGATGGCCATCTGTCGGGAGTGCTTTGAGAGTGTTCCTGCATGGCAGGGAGTTGGACTGGATGGTCCCTGTGGTCTCTTCCAACTCTACATTTCTATGATTCTATGATTCAACCCTGGCTCTATTTGAAGGGCTGTTCAGTCAAGACTACTTGAAGAAGAACTAGGGTGGGGGGGGTGGCATGACAGCAGAGCCTTGACATTGTCCCTCAACAGGGAGAAAACAAACAGCAGATTGATCAGGCATATAGTTCACTTTACACTCTTCCTCACAAAAAGGTATTTCTTTTTCAAATATACCAATTATTTGCAAACTTATATCTAGACAGATAAATTAGCCTGTGCTTCTTTCATGCAGATCCATGTCCTCTTCCATCCCCTTTCATTGGATGCCTTTCTCCTTTTTCAGCAATGCATAAGTGACCACCCTGCTGCCTACTGCTTTTCATTGTGTTGTCTTTTAAGAGAAGGATGAGAACGATGGAGCTCATGCTTGGTCTCATCCCATTCCATCCACAGCATCTCTGGTTCCAGGCAGCTCAGGAAGCCTCCCTTCTCCAAATTCCTCTTCTAAGCTATGAACAAGGAAATCCTTGATTTAAATTACTGGTATGAATCCACTTTAGATCAACTTAGCTAACTAAGGCCCTGGAATCCAAGGTGGCAACTTTAGACCTTCGAGATCCCTTCAGTTCTCCTCCCCCATTTCTAACAAATCCAGGTAAATTGCCAGATCAGCTGTGATTCATGTTTCAAATAAACCACAGGACTCCCCAGCACTGTGCAACATTAAACCAAACATGGACTTCTGGCACCTTGTCTTTTTTTCCCCCTCTTCTCCTTTTTTTTCTTTTTTGCTTCCCTGAATTTTTTCCAATCCTTCCAGTCTCAAAGGGCTGATGTAAAAGTTGCCCACCCTTGACTTTGAGAAAACCTCTTTTTCTCAGATGCCCCATCCTTTAGCTGCCATGACACCAGGATTCCATAGGATGAGACCATGATAGTTAAACTGGGATTTTATTTTGGTATTCATTAATTAAAATACTTACACCCCATCCTATAACTAGGATCTTAGGGCAACATGCAGTAACATAAATTTAAAAGACAAAAGCTATATTGAATATTTTAACACTGGAAGCCAAACCACTTAAAGCCAGATAAAGCCATTCCAAATAATGCTGACCATAGTACATGTGCAAATTGGATAAAGTTTATTAGTCCCTAAGAGTGTTAATAAAAAACTATGTTTTGGCTTGGCACCAGAATGACACCAGTGGTGTTGCCAACTAGACCTCGAAGGGGAGGGTATTCTTTAACTTTGGTACCACAACAGGGAAAGCCCTTTCCCACATCATCCTGCCATGATATATTGCCCTACCAGTGGAGTACAGAAGACAGCTCCTCCCACAAGCTTCAGTTCTTGGATAGGCAACATATAACTATTTGTGCAGTGTGAAAAGGCCCTCAGTTCCAGCTCAAACTGAAATTGGGGTTGTTAACAATGGTCTACCTGGCAGGGTTGTTGACAGAATTTTAAGACAATGACCAAAATCGTATTTTTACTCCTGACTGGAGTAAGCCCATCCAGTCAGTGAGATTCACCTAATGTTGATTCACCATTCAAGAACTGATTCATTGGGTCTCTTCAAGTTGGAACTAACCAATAGGATTCAGGCCATTAGCTCTGAAGTGTTTTAAATGCTTTATAAGTGACACTTAAATGGGGATTGTTAAACACTGCTATTAGCACCTTTCCTCTATAAAGCATCTACTGGGTGCTGGGTGCAGTATGACTTTCGCACCTTATCTCCATCCAGCACGGTCTCGCGGGGATCACATGAGCGGCCTCTTCCGTGACGCTCTTGCATCCCCACTGCTTCTGCTCTGCAGGAGCTGCTGGCCAGCCAACAGGCAGCATGAAGGCTCTGCCTCTTCCTTACGCAGCGCAGCTGGGTATTTTCCCAGGCTGCACTGGGAGAGGAAGCACGAGGGCCATGGCTCCGGAGCTCCACATGGATGGTAAGTGCGCATGAGGCCCTGGAGCAATGCATAATAGTGCACCATTTTTGTCTGAAAGCCAAAAATGATATAGTGCAGGATTGGCGCCTGCTGGCCCCGGCAGCATCATGCAATTGCAAGGACGTCATCTGAAACGCTCCTTGCAATCGCGCGATGCTCTGGAGGCCCTTTCACATGAGAAATGCCATGCAAAAAGGGCCTAGGTTTGGAACAAACCCAGTCTTTGTTTGAAATGAAAGAAGAAGGGAGTTGGAGGGAAATTTTTTGCAAGATGCATGAGACTGTGAGAAAAGAGCTGAAGAATGCACTAAGCAGAGGAAGGAACTGGAAAGAAACAGGAAATAACATTTAAAAACATCAAATAATGTAAATAAATAACATATGCTCTGGTTCAAGGCATTCTCCTGTAACTTTTTCCTCTTCAGCCTTCACAGGTACAGTTTTCTTTGATGTGAAAGAAGCTTGAGGGTGAGCTGTGAAAGCAATAACATGAAATCTGGGTGCACAGCTAGATTTTCCTTACACGACTATCATATAGAGAAAAAATCTTTGGGGGCTGGGGAACAAACTTCTCTGTTAGAGAGTTCATATAATTCTACACCCTTGGAGACTGGGTATTTACTTTGGATGGGGGAGATGGTAGAAAGTTGGTTTGAAGTCTATTTCCTGTTGCTGTTAGAATCATAGAGATGGAAGAGACTGCAAAAACCATATAGTCCAACTCCCTGCAATCCAAAGATCTGCTTCTAAGGCACTCCTGAGCAATGGCCATCCAGCTTTATCTAATGACCTCCAAAAAAAGAAAGCCCATTGAGGCACCCTGTTCCATTCCCAAATAGCTCTTCTAGCAAAGAAATTCTTCCTAACACTTAGATGAAATCTCTTTTTTGGCACATATTAACTGTTCACATAGCAATAACAAAAATCAAAAACTGAACAACAAACCACTGCCTCAATCCATACCTGGTTATCTACAAGAGGACTGGGTATGTTGTAGTTCATAAGCTGCATGCAGACTCCCAGAACTTCAACTGTGGCCTGCCTGCTCCTGAGCTATTTTGACCCACCCACCCCCTACAGATATCCACAAAGACAAAATTGGGTAGGTGGCCCAAAGCACCTTCCAGGAAGTTCTATATGGTTGGGGGTATGATTTTGTTTTTGAGGCACAATTAATTTCTTTTCTTCTTCTCCTCGTATCTTGCTTTCAATAAGGTCCCCATGGATCTAAAAGAAGCTGAGGGAAATTGACAGAAAAGGCTCATCTTGCTCATTAGAGGAGCGGGTGTGTGTGTGAGATACAGTATTCTGAGTTCCAAAGGGGTGGATATTGACACCAGACCTCTAGAAGTTCCCTAACGCAACCCTAATGTTCACACACACACAAAAATGCTTTTCATATCAGAATTTGATAGGACAGGAAGAAGTCCTGGCTGACTTTCCTACCCCCAGTATAATTTGCTTAAGACTTTTGATAAACCAGTACAAATCCTCATGCTTCTCCCATCCTTGGTTGACCCCAGCACTGTCTTCTTTTCATAAGTGCAATTGTGCTTCCATGCTGAAACTATGGCCCTTTTTACACCTTACCCTTTAACGTTGCTGGGTTGTGGGGCTCGCGCAAGAAGCCTGGGCAGGAAGGCTCTCGCAAGCCACCTGCTTCAGCTCCACAGCTTCTTCCTGCTCGCGTGAGCGCCCTGCCCATGCCCCTTCCTTTCTTCCGCAGTGCAGCCTGGGAGTTGGAGGCTGCACTCAGGAGAGGACGTGCAACCGGCCCAGCTCCAGAGGCTCCACACAGCAGGTAAGTGAGCGTGGGGGCCCCGATTGGTGCGCAAGCATGGGTCATGTTCAGCTAAAAGCTGAAAATAAAAAAATGCATGTGCACTGCGCATGAGGTCCTTGAGCATCGCGTAAATGGGAGTGCGTCATGCAGACCGCTCCTCACATTTATGCGATGCTCAAGGGGCACTTTCGTTTGCAAACTGCCGTGCGAAAAGGGCCTACGATTACTGGTTTTAACAAAATGGTTCTTCCAATTGTAGCAGTTCTTCACATAACCACGTCCCAAGCCATTTAGGGCTGTAAAGGTAAGATTCAGAATTAAGGATGGGGAAGTATATTCCACAAAATGGTTCCCTGAATATCTAGAAAACCTGATAAGAAGAATCTTGGGCAGATAAGAATCTTCCTAGTTCAGGACCTATCTATTTAAATTTGCACATGGTTGTTTTGTGCAGTAAGCAGGGCTTTTTGCATAGGAAATCATATTTTTTCACAATGCTGTTTGCTACGCAGAAAGTGTTGTTTTCTGTGCAAAAAGACAATATGTGAATTTTGTGCACAGTAAGTCTTTAACTGAGAATACTGTGTAGTTTTCAAATACTTCTTAAATGGGGATTGTTAAACACTGCTATTAGCATCTTTCCTCTATAAAGCATCTACTGGGTGCTGGGTGCAGTATGACTTTCGCACCTTATCTCCATCCGGCAAGGTCTCGCGGGGATCATACGAGTGGCCTCTTCCATGATGCTAAAATGCTTAAATTCTTCATTGCTTTCTTTGGCAAGAAAATTAGCAAAATTGTACATTATATTCAGTGGTGTTTTACACTGAGGCCTGAAAATGGATTGGCAACCAGTACAGCTACTGTTGTTGTTGTTGTTGTGTTGTTGTGTGCCTTCAAGTTGTTTCTGACTTATGGTGACCCTAAAGCAAACCTATCATGGGGTTTTCTGGGGCTTAGAGTGCGAAACATACCCAAGGTAACCCAGTGGGTTTCCATGGCCAAGCAGGGAATCAAACTCTGGTCTCCAGGCTCATAGTCAAATGCTCAAACCACTACACCACATTGACTTTAGTAGCTGTTACATTCTAGCTATTAACACTCCACTCTTTCAAATCCTACTGTATTCTTTTACTTGGGAAAGCCACCTTCTGAAAGCTAACTTGTTTTCTAACAGTGAAAGGATGTCTGACCTTAAGAGAGAGGCAAACAAACAGTGGAAGGCTGGGATTGCTTCCAGAACTGGGGCAGAGTACAATCTGGGGAGGACAGGGGATAAGTATGGAAAGGGAAATGAAGGCATTGCCCCTCAAGAGAATTTTTACCCCCAAATGAAATTTTCCTTCAGCTCTCAAATTCAGGGAGTGAGCAACTGAAAATCCTCCACATTTAGAACTCTTTTATTTGCTGTGTTTACATTCCCTTGGTCACTTTTCCTGGCCCTTTTCTTTGGATGCCTTAACTGTACTTGTACATGCTCAAATGAAGTTTCAAGTTACTGCAGTGCTAGAAATGTGAGGACTGAAGAAAAATTTCCTTGGGCGGGGGATTCTTTCTTGAGGGGCATCCCCTCCCCTCATTTTGCTCACCCCAGTAGCTATACCTCTGATAGGGTCTCAGTTCTGCTTGCAAAAATTCAAGGAAGAGTGCTTGCCTAGTCTAGCAATTGCACTTGAATTCTTGCACCAGCAAATAGCTGGAGCCCCAAAACAATGAGCAGAAGGAAAGCAGCTGCTAACATTCTTCCACAAGTTCACAGGCGGAGGTTTCTTTATTTCTTTGAGAAAAACGGAGTGACCCATTCAACAGACCTTACACAGAAATAACTATAAATAGAATATAATGCCGAAAAAAAAAGATAGGCCCTTTCCTCACGGGGGGGGGGCGAAACGGGGCCGTGCACGCAGGGGCAGAGCTTACCCACGAGCGGGTTGCTCCGTCCCTGCGGGGGGAGGGGAGTAGGAACTCAGAGGATGGAAGGAAAATGTTACAATCAAAGCATTTAACTGAGATTCTGACAAATATGGCTGCTTCTTCACAACATTTTGAGCCAGCTAGGACAGAGTGGAAAACATGCCACCACCAGAAGCTATTGGACTGTAACCTCCAGCATTCTTCACCATTGGATTTCCTGTTCTGGGGCTAATGGGAGCTGCAACACAACAACACATGGAGGGCCACAGGATTCTAAATGCACATGTTTTGAATGTTCAGGGCTGAAAATCAGCCTAATGCATACAGCAGCCCCAGTGCCCATGGCAGATCTTTTCACCTCAAATGCAGGGAAACAGAGTCATCCTTAACTCTTGCAAGGTGACATAAGTGCCTCCAGTAGCAGGTGTTATGGGGTCAACACCCTCAAGCAGCAGGTGTTGTGGGTCAGTGATACTCAAGAGGGGCCCAACTATTCATTTATGTTGGTTGACACACTGGTGGGTGCTCCAGAACTGAGTACTGCTGTACTCTGTAAACTATCCTGGTGCCCTTAGTTGTGATGGAGAACACACTCCTATTGCCAGTGTTGAAATAAAAGGCAAGTGCTAGTCAGTCAAATTCTATACATAGAATTTGCAGGTAAATCATTTCCTTTGTTTCAGGCAGCAAAGTGTTTCAAAGTCAGCCCTACCTGAAGCATGGTTAGGCTGAACTACTGCTTCTATGCTTTCCTCTAGATTTGAGGCTTTGAAAGCCTGCGTGGGGTTAATACTATCATGAAACATGCAGAGGAACCAAAACTCAAAATATAGCCAGTGTCCTGAAACAAATCCATCAGGTGGTGTTTAAAATGCAGGTAGCTAGCTAGCTATTTTACCTGTGCACATATTCAATCTATTAGAAATATAATTAGGGGAAAAAATTAAAACAGACTTAATGTAGATTCTAATTCCAGCAACACAGTCCTTATCATTATGCCATTTCGGTAGCAAATTATAAAGTATGTCTAAATGGTGCCAGTTGGCTGCTGACTGATAGCTGAACCAAGATAATTAAGCCGTTAACCATGTACTTCAAGTGGTCAACACGGTTATATATCTTTGTCCCGGTGCTGCCCCTCCTTCTTGCTTCCACAGATCTCAGGGGAACCAGATGAATGGCCCTTGACACCACCAGGCAACACAGACAACTGATTAGACATAGTCCTGCAGGTATACTCAATTATTCACTTTTTCTGAGATTCAGGCATTTTCTAATTCAGAATAAGCCAGGGCTGCTGATTTCATACATTCTCTATTTTGTGGACAAATATGCTGAGGCTTGTTAAAGAAGTTGTGGCATCCTTTTCATTATGTCCAGAGAGCAGCCATTTTCATTAGAAAACAAAACAAAGATTTAGTTCTTACAACCTGTAAGAAAGGACTATGGATTTTACAATTAACTCCTCCCCTTCTCTCTCTCTGTCTTTCTCTCTCATTCACATACGCACACACACAAAGAGAGAGAGAGAGAGAGAGAGAGAGAGAGTTTTAGTACTCATTATTTAGAGTATGATTATTTTTTTAGTCAGTACTTCTTGATCTGTTACTATGAATATGGTTAGTCACTTTTAACATTTCAGCAAAAGAAGCAGTTTGCCAAACCAAACCAAAAAAAAAAACACCATGAAGCAATAGGGCCAATGAACTCTGGGGAAAGCCCTGAGAGCTCTGCTGTTTGCCCACCTTATCCTTGCACCTCAAACTGTGTGTTTAAATCTTTGCTCAATTTTAACTCATCTCATGAATGGAAAGATGAATGCACAGATGCATTTTCTGAGCAGGAATTCCAAAAGGCTGCATGCAAATCTCCCTGTACACTGATCCCCAGGACAACAATAAACCAAGGAAGCTGTCTTTGCTGGGATGCAGAGGTTAGGGTTTCCATATCTCAAGGCTTGGCCCTCGGTCTTAGGATGTCACTTCTCTTCTCTGTTTCTCAGGGCCAAGGACAAAAGTGCATTGGACAAAAAGGTATATGTGCATTTTCCTCATTTCTCAGGGCCTTTCTGTACTACAGTGTTATAGTGCTATTATTCCACTTTCAACATCCAGTGGAATTCTGGTGTTTGTAGTTTACTGAGGTCAAAGGGCTCTCTGGCTGAATTCTAAATGCCCCTCCCTAAGCTGCAAACCTCAGGATTCCATAGGATGTTGAAAATAGAATGATAACACTATAACAGTGTAGTGTGGAAAGGCCCTCAGACCCAGTATTATTTTTTTCTTATTTGAATGGTGTGCTCTGCACAGCTGTGGCTGATGCTTGATGTCTCAAGCTTAGTGAAATCACTAAGACTTACTTCCTGTGACCCCACAAGAGGTCAGCCGTAGGTCTCAGGTTTTAGCCTGAAATCTCAGAGCCTGTGATACTCCTGGCTGGCTATATCTTTGCAACCATAAGTGAAGCTCTTTCATCACCTGTGAAGTCAATCACGCATATGGAAAAACCTGTGCCAGTGCAATGGAAGTCTAATATGTTGCCTGAGGGTGTGGTGGAGCCTCCGTCTTTGGAAGTTTTTAAACAGAGGCTGGTCAGGAGTGCTATGACTACGTATTCCTGCATGGCAGGGGATTGGACTGGATGGCTCTTGTGGTCTCTTCCAATTCCGTGGTTCTATGATTCTATCTCCTCCTCTGCTTCTATGCATATCTATAAGGAAGGATTCCCATACCTTCCTTCTGGCAAGACCCAGTCAGCTTCTGTTTTCAGTTCTAAAACAAGGAGCTACCTATCTCAGGCAAAGCAAGGAAAAATTAGTTTTTGGACAATGACAGTGTCCAGGCTGGCTGGGGGACAATTGTACTCCATTTCTGCACTATACTGTTATAATTATTCCACTTTCAACCTCCTGTGGAATCCTGGGGTTTGCAGTTTAGGGAGGGGCATTTAGAATTGTCAGCCAGAGAGCTCTTGGGCCTCAGTAAACTACAAACCCCAGAATTAATAAAATTTGAAAAAGCACTATAACAGTGTAGGTTGGAAATGGCAGTAGTCTGACAGTTGTAGTCTCCCTAAGTAACTTTTCCAAGCTCTCTGTTCTCCATTTGCTTTTATAACTGATTCCACAAAAACTTCTTAGCCTGCATCTGATCCTCCCTGGATTAAACCTTTCTTCTTTGGTCTCCGGCAGCTGCTCAACACTGACATAGATGTCAACTGCACATGTCATCTTCTCCCTTGTATTTTTGGTCTCCTCTAATGCAGGCACTGATTTTAAGAGGAAATTAGTATAGTAATTTTCTCTACCTTCTAAAATCCCTTTGTTCTTTTTTTTTCACATTTGGTTTTTTTTTTTTAAAAAAAGGTTCCTTATTTTAACTATGGTTCTCCACTTACTTGAAGCAATGCAGGACACATGACAGGTGGTTTGTGATCGCCCCCACCCACAGACTAAAACTATGTACTTTTAGAGATAACAAAAAGAAAATAAGCATGGTGAAAATCTCAGTTTTACAGCCAACATTCACTTTTAAAAACTGCAGCAGATTTTTTTTTTAAAGCACGTTTTCAACAGCATAAGCATAAATCTTGTGGTCTCTAGAACATCACAACAGAGGGCAGCAACAGACAACATGGGCAATGTTAAATATTCCTAGTAAGTAGGGGGAGGATATCATCGTTTAGTCAGAGGAGGAATTTATCTACAATACAATGAAAGCCTCCTTATCATAAATTTAATCTTGCTTTATATATTAATAAAAGGGTTCAGGGAAACCTGAATCACTGAAAATCTTGAAGCCATCATATTCTTTTGAATACAAAACTCAGGTTTCAAAATAAGAAGCACAAAATATGAGTAAGGTTCTAAGTAACTGGCCAAATATCTGTTCTATGTGCAACTTTCAGGCAATTCTCCCATTTGTTTGAAGTGTGAAGAGGGGAAAGTTACAAGATACAAACTGTGGAATTTTAAAGTTATATTAGTAATTTTATTTTACTAGTAAAAGGGGGAAGGAACAGGGGGAGACTGCTACGCTTTTGACTTTCATTGGTTCCATACTCTGAAAGCTTTGACCGAACATGCAGCAGAAGAAGAAAAAGGGGGGGGGGTCTTACAGTCAGAAAGGCAAGGAAATGACTGACAAAACGGAAGCAGTTCAAAGAAACTAACGGAATAATTAGTCCTAAAAAAGACTAAAAAGGCTGAAGAATTCATGATGTCATAAAAAAGCAGAGCCACTTAAATTGGATTAGAAAATAAAAATGACATGAACATTGTAAATATTCACAGATCACATCATTGACGTGTAATGTGCCGTTAAATGATGTCAAATTAAAGGGGAAATTACATGTGTAAGGACTAGGAAGAATAAAGGGAGATATTTTAAAGATGCACACTCCTTCAAGTGAAACCCCACTCATGAATCAGAGCTCATCACCACATGGACGAGGAATAGAGTATAAAATAAAAGATGGGAAAGAAAACATAAGGTTAAAGCATTTCAGTTTAAAATTGGCAATGAATGGCAGTTCATGTCTACAAGATGTGCTTCTTCATAAGCACATCTCTAAATTACAGTCTTTGAGTCCCTCCTCCCCCCAGATTTGTTCATTAAATGTTTTCTCCAATTAGTCAGAGTTTGTCAGGAAACTATGCAGGCAAATACACTTTTTCCAAAGAGTGGATAAAGAGGGGGGAAATGGATTTTGCTCCTGTGGTCATTTAAATTTGACTAGATTTTATCTCAATTAATATGCTGGAACATGATTCAGTGGGAATGTTAAGGTGGCATTTAGAAATCCCACTGCTTCTAGGCTGGTAAAAGTCATAAGGGAAAGCTTAGTGGTCTAACACATCAAGTTTGAAATATCTACTTTCTCTGGAATCACAGGTTCAAGTCCCAGCTGGGGAGACACAGCCTTTCATTCTTTGAAGACAGGTAAATCTATCTTGTGGGGGTGGGAGCAGAGAGAAAGAACAGATAGACAAACCAACAGATTTTCTAAAGACACAATTACATTGTGAAGCAGTGATTTTCTGTTTCCTACCCTCTGTTCCATTCACCGATAAAAAGTGTTTCTGAAAGAAATTTCACATGCTTAAGCAACCAGTATCAATATGGCTGTTAACAGGCTTCTGGTCCAATACCACAGCTTTGGAAGACATTCCTGCAGTGAGGAGAAAATGGACTACTGCCATCCCCTTCATCCCAGATTGACTTTTTTCCTGTCTCCCCCAATATGGGATACACAAGTGGCCAGGGAGAGGGTGGAGGCAACCAAGGATTGTTGCAAGCTATTTTCTGTCAGGTAGCACATAATAATGTAGGCACCCTCCAGACCTCCGAAGAGTCCCCTGGAGTCCCCAGAGGATGACATCATCATTATGGTCCATAATTGGAACATAGCCAGTGATGATCCTCAGCATCAAATGCCATTCCCTTGGCCTCAACATGCTAGTAGTGTGGCATCATCTGCATATCTTAGAATCACAGATTTATGGAATTGGAAGAGACCACAATGACCATCAAGTCCAAAATGCAGGAACACACACCCAAAGCACCCCCAGCAAATGGCCATCCAACCTCTGTTTAAAAACCTCCAAAGAAGGTGACTCCATCAAGCTCCAAGGCAACACATTCCACTGTCAAACAGCTCTTACCATCAGGAAGTTCTTCCTGATGTTTAGGTGAAATCTCTTTTCTTATCGTTTGACTCCATTGCTCCCTGTCCTAGCCTCTGGAGCAGTAGAAAACAAGTTTGCTCCATCTTCAATGTGACAGCCCTTCAAATATTCAAACATGGCTATCTTGTCACCTCCTAACCTTCTTCTCAGCAGGCTAAACATACCTAGTTCTCTAAGCCACTTCTCATAAAGCATGGTTTCCAGACCCTTCACCATTTTGGTCACCTTCCTCTGGACATGTTCCAGCTTATCAATTTCCTTCTTGAATTGTGGTGCCAGAACTGGACACAGCATTCCAGGTGAGGTCTGACCAGAGCAGAATAGAGTGGTAGGATTACCTCCCTTGATCTCTACACTATACTCCTATTGATGCAGCCTAGAATCGCATTGGCTTTTTTAGCTGCTGCCTTACACTGTTGTCTCATGTTCAGCTTGTGGTCCACTAAGACTCCTAGATCCCTTTCACACGTACTCTATTCAAGCCAGTCTTATATTCAAACTATCTTAAATTACTGACACTCCTTTCTCCAATTTTCATGCTCTTCCTCCAGATCTAATCCTGCTTTACATATAAGATGTTCCACATAAGAAGTTAAACAGATAGGGTGATGAAATGAAGCCTTGCCTGATCCTCTTGCCAACTGGAAACCATTCAGTTTCTCTGTATTCTGTCTTGGTGGTAGCCTCTTGTCCTGCATATAGATTATGCATCGGGGAATCAAATGTTGTGGCACACCCATTCCTTTAAGAATGATCCATGATTTTCCATAATCTAAACAATCAAGATTCTCTAAAATACCTTATTTTCCCCTCATAGTATTACTTCTGGTCAGTCTTTTGATGGAGAAATGAAGAAGGGGAAAGAGGATATTTTGGCATGAGTGTGTGCAGCCTGTAGAGCGGTTGGGGTGAAGAGTCTGGTTCCCGCTCCATGTGCCCACTTCTGAAATAAAGAAGCCTAAGAGCCAGTAGAGAAGCCACGACAACAACAGAACATGGCCCTTTCACACGGGGGTAATAAAACGTTTTAGTGCAGTGTAGCGCGATATCTGACGGAGGTCTTCCATACCTTAAAGTGCACTGAGTCGTCTTTAATTTCCAAGTTCCACACGTCAATCCGTTCAGAAACGTCTCCAACTGTGCTTGCACGTGCTTTTTAAAAACAGAAAAAAAGTGTTTCTTTTTCCCCGTGATCAGCGCAATCACATTCTTGCTCACTTGTGTGGAAGCGCAGATACGCGCTCATTCGCCCCTCAATGAACGGGGGGCGGGCCGTGGGCGTGGACAGCTTCGGCGGTTGGCCCGCCCCCACAAAGAGCCGAACGGCGCCATTTTTTGATCCTCGCTAGCGAGAGCCCACAGCAGGAAAAAGAAAAAAGCATTGCAGGTACGCTAAATTGGAATTATTTATTTACAGTCCATCTTAAAATTGCCTTTTGATGTTGCCGTGGGGATATTGGAGCTTAGGGGGACTGTGGATTTATTGCCTTCATCTGGAGTGGCCTATCCGGGGTGGGGGTGGGGGTGGGGAGGGGAATTTCTTGGGAAGTCGCCTCTAGTGACACCGCCATTTCGCAACCCACCACAAACCGCTGCATGTGTGAGCCGGGGGGCAAGGGGGGCCGCGGCGGCGGCGGATGGGGACCCTTCGGCGCCCTGCCAAGAGGGCGCTGAACGGACAGGGCAGCATGGTGGCCGCCAAGGGGTCCGCGGGAAGCCTCGGAGTAATGGCGCCTTCACTTTGAAGAAGCGCTGCGGGGATATCAATTGCAGGTTTGGCAAATTGGGATTATTTCTTTGAAACCCCCCCCCCATTGCTACCGCGGATGAAAGCGAAAGATCCACAGCCACCTGGAGTTTCAGTGGGGGCCTGGAAGCTTCAGGGGGCTGTGGATTCTTCCGCGGCAGCATATTGGGGAGGTTATTTTTAGAAAGTCTCCCCTAATACCGTCATTTCGCAACCCGCCACAAAGCGCTGAATGTGTGAGCCGGGGGGGCAAGGGGGGCCACGGAAAGCCTCGCCTTCACGTTGAAAAAGCGTCGTGGGGCTACCCTGACTGTCCCCCGGAAATGCTGCCCAGAACATGAGGGAAAACAGGGCAGGGGGCCATGTCCTGCATTGGGCAGAATGGACCGAAATGAGTGTGGAGGGGTGGCTAGCTGGGGGGCCTGCAAACCCCATGCATTCAGCCCGACCAGTTATCTCCCTGAACGGCGTGATTGATTTGCAGTTGGTGTCACTTGAGGCCGAGAGTGCGACCCAACTGACATCCCTTGCTCCAACAGAACTAGAGCCTGATTGGTGGGCGGTTGGTGGGGGCCACGACAGGGACGCGTGCTGGCAGGATGGGGAGGAGGGGGCTGAGTCGGGGGTGCTCCGGACAGAAAAATAACCATGTCTTTGTGTACACAAGCCTCCCCAAAACCCACTATTTCCTCGCAGGTGGATCCCCGGTGGCCCGTCCTTCGAGGCTGAGGGATCAGACAAGGAACACTCCGTGGCGAAAAACCTCCATCCAGTTCTCCAAAACGGATTTCAGTGGTGGTCTCCCATCCAGGTTTAATCCCCAAGAACACACTGCTTAGCATTCCAGGTTAGCATGGGATTTGGGACCTGTTCACATGATCTTCAAGTGCTTTCCACACCTGCCTTACTATGGCGGGTGGATCCAGGTCAAACTGTAGACTGCTTCCAAGGGTGAACTGGTTATATGCAACCATTGAAAACAAGTCACAGGAAAGCTTAGAGAAATATATTTTATTAAATAACTAGATAAAATTATCACCCAACATAACAGAAAAACAGAAAACAAAGGTCAAAAAACATTCTATGGAGGTTGCCCCTCCTCATCTGTCTCTTGAGGTCCCGCAGCTCCCTCCTTATCTCTGCATACGAATTATCGAGGGCAGCTGACACCTCTGAAAGGCTTCTCTGTGCAGACTCATCTGTGGGTGGGAGAGTAGATATTAGGACGCCGTGCTGACACGCTTGGTGAAAGCACCGTAGCCAACCTTCCATCATGGCCACCCGTGTTACTAACTTACACATCTTGGCAGTTTTCCTTTCCAGCGTGGTCATCCCCGCCATCAAGGAATCCAGGAATGGACCTCAGATCCTGGGGGGATGGAGCCTGGAAAGAAAAGATAACATCACCATACAGGCACTCCTAGGAGTGGCCTCCAGTGTGTGCCACCTTCCGGAGTAATTTTTTGATACTTGCCAGCTGTGCGTGAGGATGGTCTAGGAAAGTCTTCCTCTCGCTCCTCCACCGCGGACAGTGCGCCAACTGCGAAAGGAAGGAAACTGTTCAACATCCCTGTCAGCAATTGTGCATCTAATCTCCACATTTTCTCCACATAGGTGGTTACTGTACCGTCAGCTGCTTGCTCCTCTTCCCCTGGCACATCAATTACCAGGTCACCGTGACCGGGGGAGGAACCAGCGGGGCTCTCTGCTTGTGCGCCTGTGGCTGAAATAGAAACAAGCGGGAAACAGGTGTTGCCCCGGAAACAGATCAACTTCCTAGCTGTGAATAAAGTTTTAGCACCCAAAGCTGTTGCACATGTTTTACCTATATCTTCCCCTGCACCTCCAACGTCACTTTCCTCCCCAGGGCCCGAGGTGTCCCCCAGCACGATTGTTTCAGGCTCTGGAGAAACAGGAAAAAGCAAAGCTCTCAACCTTTGCAAAACAACGGGCAGACCTCCCGTAAAACACACCAGTTCCCCACGTGTTTGCATACGCAGGGACGGGGCTGAGAATCTCATAAGAAGTGAAGGTGTTGCACTTGCCTTCCCTCTCTGGGGTCCCGGCGACATCAACATTTTGCCTGGTCTCATGGCGTCTGGCACCTGGGAAGGGAAATGGCACATGCTGCTGTCAGTGTGTGCTCACATAATGGGGGGAACAAGGAACCCCCCACCGTTTGATTGACCATCACTTGTTCATTGGGAGGGGGATGGTTGTCAAGGGTACTCGCGTCTTTCTGCGGCCACACCAGGAGGGGCGCCGACTTCCACAGCCGCAGCATGGTTCGAAAGTCAGGACTGGCTGCATGGGGTGGGTGGCCATTAAAGCGTTCCATACAGTCGTAGAACGCCGCCTTAATGGCTTTGAATTTAGAGTTGACCTGCGCCGGCCGTCCTGTCGAACCCCTGCCGTGACAACCCCCTTGCAATGGTCTCATAGTATTCCCTGTTGGGGGCATTTGTGCTACGGAGTAGTACGTTGAGCCCCTCCGCACCACTCGACCATAGCCAGCATCTCCCTGGTTTCAAAATCATCCCAGAGGGCACCCTCATGCTCCATCTCTCTTCCTCTCTCTCTCTCTCTCTCTCTCTCTCCCTCTCTCTCTAACACTCCTATCTATCTCTCTATCTAGCTATCTAGCTATGTATCTATCTCTCTATCTATCTCTCTATCTATCTTTCTATCTCTCTCTCTCTCTCTCTATCTCCCTATCTATCTATCTATCTATCTATCTATCTATCTATCTATCTATCTATCTATCTAATAAAAGTATCTTAAAAACCAAATGCACAAACTCTCACGCTCCTCCACTTTCCTAATCTCTCCTACCTTCCGCCCCGACACGCCCCACAGGAAGCTGGCGTCCACCACCTTCCTGTGGGGGTCCCGCGGCGCCAGTCCTGGTGGCCGCTGCGCATGTGCGAAGCGTCGCCGGGAGGCTCCGCTGGGGCGACAAGGAGGAAGCCATTACTCGGAACTAGCAACCTCGTGGTCAGCCAAACTTTGCGGAAGAGTTTTGTTGAAGGTGGCTATGGCGACCCAAGATGCAAGCCAGGGAAATGTCTCAGCCCTGGAGAGGGAGAGGTAACCGAGGAGAAGCAGGGCAAAAGGCAGGGGGGTCAACGTGGCGACACTCCGAGGTAAAGGATCTCCTTGAAGTGTGGGGCGAACAGAAGTACCAGGCGGATCTTCAGGAAAGCTACCGCAATATCGAAATATTTGAAGAAATAGCCAGGGAAATGGAAAGAAGAGGGCACAAAAGGACAGCGGAAGAATGCCGCACAAAAACCAAGCGGATGCGGCTGGACTACCCGTCATGTGGTCGCTGCAAATAAAAGGACAGGCTTGTCCCGGGTTACCTGTTCCTTCTTTCGAGGAGCTGTCGCCGAGAATTTTGGGTGGTGACGCGGGTGCACACCCACCAAGGGTCATCGCGAGCCTACAGATTGCAGAGGACGGGGATCACGGAGTGGAGGGGGCTGCAGCATCAGAAGGTATGAATGTTAAGAGGGGTACCCTCATCTTGGTTTTGTATCACCATCTATGCATGGAAATTCCACCCATTCCTTTCCCTTTTTGTGCTCCAGAGCGTGCCCATAGCCAGGAGCTTTTTGGGGATTCCCCGGATATCTCTGATGCGGAGACATCAGGTAAGGCAGGTTGTTAGTGTGGCAACAAACGTATAAGCTTCGCTTTATCTCCCTGGGTCGCAATAGCCTTTGGGCATGGCTGCTATGAAGCGGAAAGAATGCTTTTGCAATGTGCATGCTACCTACCTTTCAATTCCTGCATCACTACTTACTCTGTAACTCAATAGCAAGCCCTTTTGCTCCCAAAACGGCCAAGTTGTCTGAACTCTTGGATTCCTGTAGGATTGGGTATGCTAACGGTGTGGGTCCTGCGAACGGCGCGCAGTATGTTCCTGGTCCCTTCCAGCTGGATATCAATGTGCATAGGTCAATGGGGAGGGGGAAGGCCGGAGGGACCGGGAGCCATGCAGAATGCATTCTCAGCGGACTTGTTTCTTCACACCTCGCAACCTATCCCCGATGCAGGCATGGACGACACCAGCAACACGCCCAGTTCATCCCGGGACATCTAAGACGGAAAATGACAGCACCACTGGTACAGGTGAGTTTTTAACCACCACCCTTACTCCACACCTTGTCACCATAGCACTAGAGGTGTTGGCCGGAAGGTACAGGAACCCTCCTGCTGGACCCTTTGCACAACAGTAGGCCTGGTGTCTCACGAGTGAGCAGGATCCATGAAACTAGACATATAAATAATTGTTTGTGCACGGTTCCTGTTGCTTCCCTTCTCCCTGCACACATTTCTCCTAAAGTTAGGTATTCGCTGTGGCTGTCACTCCTCAGTGAGATGTGACACGAGAGGTGATGTTACATGGGATGATGAGAGATGTGATTGGCTTTGCCGCTGCCCGGCATGCAGTTTTGTGCGGCCCTCACAGGAATGTCGTGTTGCGTTTCTAAAATCACATCCCATTAACCAGTACAATGCTACTTCCGTTTTGCTTTCACTCTTCCTAGATGAGGCAAGCAACGGTACAGCAGAGGTGACACGCAGCACTACCGCCGCGGGCTTGTCTCCCCCGGTCCAGACTCCGCATCTGACGCCATAGGACCACTGCAGCGGGGCGTAGTGAGAACCTTCCCGCTGCTACCATAGCTACCATGGATCTCATACGGGAGCAGCAGGAGCTCAACAGGGACATGCGTGCCAGGGAGTTCCAGCATGAGAGTACCACAGCGACAGAAGAACGCAGGGAGCTGCTCTCCCTGCTTAGGGAATGTATCAGGGTTATGTCCGCAATCGCGGATGCAGTGAATGCAAGAAATGCTGCCATCCTCCCCAGGAATGATGGCAATGTGGTTTCCGAACAAACTGAGCCCGAACCAGGCCAGAGCCTTGCAATGGGGGGAAGCCCATCGACCTCCTCCCAGCAGCAGGTGGCAAGACGACATTTCCCAAGGGTCAAGAGACCCTGCCACAGGTACAGCCCTTGAGAAATGCATCTCCCCACCTACCTGCCCATTTGGATGGGTACAAATATGGCCCCGTTTACTTGTTAGCAGTATCCATTATCTAACTGTTTAAAGTTATATGTTTCCTATTTCTCCTATGAAAGGGGAGTTGCCATATATCTTGTTTTCCTTTGAAGTCAGTACTATTGTTTGCCATTCATGTTGTTTTTGTGTTTTTGAAATAATAAAAGCAATCCCTGTTATTTTTGCAACAAAAGCAGTGTAAAGTTTATTTGTAAAGGGGAAAGTATTTACAACAGGGAGGGGCAAAACACTTCTAATTGCAATTACAAACAAGGGAGAAAACTAAGTAGGACTAAACGTGTCCTCAGCAATAAGGCTTGCAATGGCATTCCTAACTGTCTCCCCTTCACGGAGCCTCCTGGCGGAGGAGTGGGGTCGGAAGTCATCCCGTGTTTGTGGGAGGCGCAGAGGTGGGGGGGAGCAAGGTAGGGGTGCAGTGGCCCTTTGACTCGCAGATGTTGTGGAGGACCACGCAGGCGGATATAACGGGAAGGTAGTTCTTCTCGGACACGGTTAGGGGAGCTGAGAGGCAGCCCCACCGTGCCTTGAGCCTTCCAAAGGCCCGCTCCACCACGTTCCGACAGCGGTTGAAAACCCTGTTGTAAGCCAACTTCCTTGGGTCCATGGCCCCTCCGTATGGCTTCATCAACCACCTTGACAGGGGGTGCGCTTGCATCTGCGAGGATGACTGGACCAATGGAAACGCCATTTATGGTGATGGTAGGGTTCCCAGGAACATACCGTCCAGCCTCCATGGCGTGCCACAAGGAGGAGTGACGGAAAACAAACGCGTCATGCATTCTGCCCGTAAAGCCAAGGACAATATCCAAAAAGCGTCCTTCATGGTCCACCATCCCCTGCAGGAGAATGGAGAAGGAGCTCTTGCGGTTTACGAACTCTTCCCTCTTCCTTTTGGTGGCCGCACAGGAATGTGTGTCCCATCAACCGCGCCGATGCATTGGGGAAATCCCATGCGATGGAATCCATCCATGACCTGCAATGGGTGGCAACACAAAAAACAAACATTACTCCTTTCATGGCCAGTGCAGGGATCACGGCGGGACCGGTCTGGGCTGAGATGGCGTCACCGGGAGACGTCGGGGCACGGGGGAAGGACGGAAGGGGAGAGAGGGCGGGGGGGGGGGAAGGGTGGATGGAGGTGGGGAGGGGGGACGGAGGGCCGCGGATGGCCGCGCGCGTGGTGTGGCCAGTGCAGGGATGGTGGCCGGAACGGTCTGGGCTAGATAGCGTCACCGGGAGACGTCGGGGCGCGGGGGAAGGACGGGGAGGGGAGAGAGGGGCGGGAGGGGGAAGGGTGGATGGAGGTGGGGAGGGGGGACGGAGGGCCGCGGATGGCCGCGCGCGTGGCGTGGCCAGTGCAGGGATGGTGGCCGGAACGGTCTGGGCTGAGATAGCGTCACCGGGAGACGTCGGGGCGCGGGGGAAGGGAGGGGAGAGGGGCGGGAGAGAGGGGGAAGGGTGGATGGAGGTGGGGAGGGGGGACGGAGGGCCGCGGATGGCCAACGCGCGTGGCGTGGCCAGTGCAGGGATGGTGGCCGGAACGGTCTGGGCTGAGATAGCGTGGCCGGAGACGTCGGGGGTGCGGGGGAAGGACGGGAGGGGAGAGAGGGCGGGAGGGGGAAGGGTGGATGGAGGTGGGGAGGGGGGACGGAGGGCCGCGGATGGCCGCGCGCGTGGCGTGGCCAGTGCAGGGATGGTGGCCGGAACGGTCTGGGCTGAGATAGCGTCACCGGGAGACGTATGGAGGATGCCGGGGAAGGACGGAAGGGAGAGAGGGCGGATGAGATATAGTACTCACTCTGCGATAGACTCCAAGGGAAACGGTGGACGACAGGAGGACCTGCTCTATCGCCAGACACACCTCAATGACAATCACAGCGACTGTGGAGATCCCCAAGCCGAAGGTGTTCGCCGTTTTGCGATATATAAGCGGCATTGACAACCACCACACGGTAATCGCCACTCTCTCCTCCACAGATATGGGTTGACGCATTTCTGTGGCTTTCCTCTCAAGTGTGGGACGCAGACGGTCGGCGATCTCGAAGAGGGTGGCTTTCGTCATGCGAAAGTGGTAGAGCCACTGGTCATCGTCCCACTTAGCAAGCACCTCCTCAGCCCACCATGTCCTCCGCATCCTCTCCCTGACCCACCACCTTCTGGGGCGTGGGAGACGCCGCGAGTGTCCTCTCAGAAGGGGCGCATGAAACGTCCTCCTCCTATGGTCGCGATGGAGCCTGGACCTCCTCGCTCGATCTCTGGCCCATTGTTCTTGCATGGTGGCCACCACTACACCCAGGACCGTGACAAAGGGCCCCAGGAACCTGACCAGGTCATCAAGAACCTCGCCCTCCATCGCAAAGCCACGAACAAGCCAGAAAATCGGCGAAGCAGGAAGCACAACGACTGGCACCAACCAACGCACTAGCCAGAGGTGGGGGATGGCGGCGAAAGGCGGGAGGCGTTGGGGGAGGACCTTGCATACGTACGTGCGCGCATGCGCGGGTACGTACCGACGCAACACGCCATTTCTTCAAATCGAAATCAGCCTATCACAGCCATAGTGGGCGAGGTTATGTTAATAGCGGGGGTGGTCAGGACGGCAACGTGTGGATCTCTGAAACCGCGCTAAGCCGGATCAAACATAAGACGTATGAATGGAGAGCGCGCATTAGCGCGGATACAAAAAAACCCGGTAAAAACCGGCCGGAACAGTCACTACGCGAATTCCTCTTCTCGTGTGGAAAGGGCCCATCTCTGGCAGTCCAGCACTTTAAATGAAGTTTGTTTAAAATGTCCAGTTTCAGATGTCTGGTCAACTTTGAACAGCACTATAGAACCTGAAGATGATCTGAGGTCTTAACTTCTTGGTTGCTTTGAAAATTAAATAGAATCACCATTGGATTTCTAGTGTGGGATTTTTATATCTGTCTTTTGTCTATATCTGTGTTTCATGTTCTGCCTGCCTGCCTGCCTACTCCCTCCCTCTCCTTCTCTCCCTCTCTCTCTCTCTCTGTGTATCTTTTATTGCATCTTCCAAGCAACCAAAATCTTCTGCTTGACACCAGAATCCTTTAGATGGACTTCATCAGCTGCACCAGCATAGACACTGGTGGCAGGAGAAAAAAAGTCTTGGGCATTCTAGCCACAGAGAAAGTGAGACCCTGAAGAAATAGGCTAATTAGAGCCAGCGGACTTTACTTGCATTCTTCCATCATGGCATGTATTTCTGGAAGGACTGCAAACAATAGCATGCTGTATCAACAGAATTCCAACCTGAGGTGACCGTCTCTCTTGGCCTAATGGTAGGACCACTCCTAACAGACACTGACTTGCATCTTGTTAGCAGCACATGCAGGTAAAAGTTAACCTTAAACCTACATATGTCTGGTCTGGGCCACTGCAGAAATTCAGTTTCCCTTCCTTTCTCCACAACAAGCAAAGCCCCTCTATACACACACACACACACACGTGCAAACACACCTGCTGTATTGGCACTGAAGCCCTGTGCCCATGGTTATTCATACCTGGAGGAGAGGAGAGGGGATAGCAGAAGCATCTGGTCATAGCTAGATGTAAAATAGTTACATCAGCTGCTGAGATCTTCGGAGGGCCACAGCAGACCTCAGCAGGTGATGTAATTGTTTCATGCCTGGCTACAGGGACATAGCCAGACGCTTCCAAAACCCACTCGTTCCCCACCCTCCCCCCACTTTTCCCCAGGCACAAAATGGCTAGGAGGTCTCAGGATCAATACAGTGGGTCCAGGAGTAGTAAACAGCTCATTGCATAGTCCCTCATGCAGGACTACTGTGCTACACTGAGCCATGTAGGATTGCAGGCATTGTGCAAAAACTGCCACTTAACTATACAATTTGACTTCACATTATTGCATTGTCTGTCAATGTTTGATAAAATATTTGCACAGCTTGGAAGGAGTAGCAATCTGAGGAGCATGTGGGCACATGTGCTTTCCACTGAAGTGTAACCTATTCTCATATACTCAACCCAAACCAAACTTTAGAAATAAGCACTTTTTAGCCACTGAATATTTTCAGCTGTACACCAAATTATTCATCAAGTATTCAGTCACAACCTGCAGAAGCTCCCTTTGAAACTGATCCTGATTCACAACTCAGGGATTTAACTGATGTGAGTGGATGTACAAAGTGGTAGATTTTGCATCACAAAGATTACTATAAATAGCCACTACATGCTTGAGATCATTAGCAAAGAAAAAAAAATCTATTTTGAGTGTGCAAAAGCTGACCTTCCTGTCTTGCATAAGCAAGACAAGCAAATTCAGTATATTGAGAGCTGGCAAACTCTTTTTTAAAGGCATGCTAATAAATCATTTTTCTGGCTTCTACTGGAAAAAAAATAAGTAGTGCAATCTCTTTTTCCTATAAAGTGATTTGGGTATTGTTCAGCTAAATAAGTTGCAGAGCAACTATTATAAGCAAATGAGATACAACCTTTTAGTAGAGATAAAGGCAAGCCATTTCATGTGTAACATTGACCTGAGTGTTATTAAGAAACAGAAAACAACCAGGCTTAGGAGACACAATGCTATCTTCCTCTGGCATGGCTCCAACATAGGGAAGAAAAGAATATTCAAAAATATTTTTTCTAAGTGGCCAAAAATATCTTTTTTGAATGTTGGGAAAACTTGGTGAGAAGAATCCAGGACTGATGAGAATCACTGCAGTCTCAGACTTATTCTGTGCAAAATTCACACAGGTGTGTGAGAGTATTCATGTCCTTTTCTCCAAAAAATAAACTGTGAATTTTGCACAGAATAAATCTCCAACTACAGCATTTTCTGTGCAGAAAATAATACATCTGCCCGTAAATATTATTTTTATGAACAAAGAATCCTGTTTTCTGAGTAAATGAACCAACTGTGAATTTTACACAGCATATGTCCCATACCGCAAATAGACTAGAAAAACTGTGCAGTTTTAGAAGAAGTGAGAAGAAAATTGTTAATATTACTTTAAGAACAAAATTATCAAAGGATTATAACCCTACTCCAACATAGGCAAACCTGTCACTTAATCAACTTAGGTAAAAAATGCTATAAGTCATGCATACTTGAACCTGTTGATTTTTTATTGCATTGAGCCATTGCAGAATCAAATCAAATTTTTTTAAATTTAAATTTAATTTTTTTTAAATTACTTTTATTCCCAATGCACTCTATTCTGAAGAGACAACAGTTTTACAAAGAAGCAATAATATGGATTGGGATGCTAATAACACATACTAGGATGGATGTCTGGACATAACTAATTACTGTAATGAATTCCCTTCTGCAATAAATAAAGCATTAAAAAATTGGTTGCCAGAATCCTATATCACCTTTTACTTAATGTAACGATATCCTGCATCACCTTTTACTTAACGTAACTTTACGTATATTTAGCTATGTAGCCGAAGGGCTAAGAACCTCTGATAGAGAATTGTCAAGATGCCTGTCAAGACAATGACAAGAGTGCCCAATGTGCAGGGGTCCCCAATACACGGCAGGACCAGTCTGTGCCAGTCCCTTTCTGCATTGATCCCATTTACATCAGTCCCACGGCCCAGTTCTTTTGTGCATTGGTCACTTTGCCAGATCTGCAGTGTAGTAACATGACAGTAGCCCTAGATATAGAAAGTACAGAACTGCCCAGTTCTATTTCCCACATACATAAGTCCACCTACAAAGACATAACTTCCATATGGGAATCTGGCCACTGTTTTTAAATCTCAGTTAAAAACTTTTTGTTTCCCAAAACCTTTGAAACGCCAGTTTAATTTTACAATTGTAATTTTGTATATTCAAATTATGCATACCTGGACAATTTCTTTTTTCTTTTCTTTTCTTTTCTTTTCTTTTCTTTCTTTCTTTTTTTTCCTCTCCTTCTCTCCTCCATACTGTTTTTTTTTTCCATTAACTATACAACTTTGGTAAGGACATCTGTTTTTTATTGCTTTTATATATATATAATTCTTGCTACATTGATGGTAATAAATAAATTAATGAATAAAAACATAGTCAAGTTTCATTACAGTTCTGACTTAATGAGGGACAACCTTAATCCTATTTCTGCCTCAGTATAAGTTTTCCATTACTTTTATAATTATGAAAATTTTGCTTCACTGAATGGTAGAGGAGGAATATAACATAGTTAAAGAGCTGAGTCACACTTCTGCCCCATGTTGCATTGTGGATGTTGAGATGACAACAAGGTAGATGGGAGATTTTGTACCATAGGCTTGAAGTATTCTGATTTTTTTAAAAAATTACCAGAAGGAACTGTTCTTCTGTTAACTTTGTCTTTTTAATTGTTGTGAGACACTTTGAGTCCCAACCTAGGAAAAAAGTGGGTTATAAATAATCATTAGCAGCAGCAGCAGCGGCAGCATCTTGTTAGTTCTGAGAATCAAAAAATAATAGTTTGTCCATTTTTTTTATAAAAGGTGATACAGTCATCTAAATGACTAAATGGCATCCTGTTCAGTAATTACAATTTCACAAGCCTGATTTACAACATTGTAATTCTTCCAGTTTACATTTACAGTCATTTCACAATCACAGTG